>JAMPIV010013412.1:0-201267 GCA_024509875.1 Oreohelix idahoensis | reverse complement strand
TGTGAGCCTTTGCATGGTGGAGGGGCTGCTCTACGGCCTCCATTGCAGTCGCCCTCTCCTTTTTATCGGGCTGGGACCGGATTTGGCGGGATTTTCAAAGTGATCACGCGTCCCAAATTAAAGTGGTCACCGTTACCCACCGATAACCGTATCAGTCACCACAATAAACATGACATAATAATAATCTTAAATCATTTAGCATAGATGTCACACACAGTAAACATGAAAATTATAATAATCATAATTCTCTTTTAGCATAGGATGTCCCATAGTTAAACATGAAATATATCATTAAATCTTGGAGCAATTAGATGTCACCACAGTAATTATTCATGAAATAACAATACACTTGCATGTGCATACATCTATTAGTTTAAATGTTCAACCATAGTTAAACATGAAATAATTCATAAATCTTTAGCAAATATGTCCCAACCAATATTTGTGTAAACATGAAATAACAATTTACATAACATCTATAGCATAACTCACTGTCATGACAGTAAACATGAAAAAAAGTTGGTTGTGTAACAATAATGGCATAAATCTTAGCTAGATGTCACTACATGTAAACATGAAATAAATCATCATCCATTCATCACCCCATGTCAACATATCTCTTTCCAGAAATAATTGTCTCCATTACAGCTGCTCTGAACGCATCACGATTCTGGGCAAGTCGACCTGCATCAGCCAAAGACAAGTTCTGACTCTCTCTGATGTCCTGGGTCACCGTCGTCTTGGTCGACCCCTTCCCCTCTTTCCAGGGACCATGCCTTCCATCACTATTTTTTCCAGACTTTTATGTCTTTTTATATGACCGAAAAATTTCAGCTTCCTTATTGCAATGGTATTTAGGAGCCAATGTTCCTGTACGTTTAGTGAGTGCAGTATTTCTCTGTTGGTCTTTTTTCTGTCCAGGGTATTCTCAACATCCTTCTGTAGCATTTCATTTCGAATGATGTAATCTTTTTAGCAACTGTTTTATTGAGTGTCCAAGTCTCGCAGCCGTATGTTGCTACTGGGAATATACATGCTCTGATCAGTTGTAACTTTGTTTCTTTGCTTGTGCCTTGCCATAGGTTTTTCATCTGTATTAGTTTATGTGAAGCAATTGCAAGTCTTCTTTTTAATTTCTATTGCGCAGTCGCCAGAGCTGTTGATGATTAATCCTAAGTATTTGAATTCATTAACACTTTCCAGTTCTTCGTTATCAATTTCAATTTCTGGTTTGGTCTTTACTTTGTCTGTTGTCTATACTTTGGTCTTCTTGGTGTTAAGGTATAGATTCTGGGCCTCGCTGCGTTTTTTGGTGGACAGAATTAATTGTTCAAGTCCTTCTGGGTTGGTCGATAGGAGGACTGTGTCGTCAGCATATCTGATTTCCGGCATCTGATACCCCACGATGTTAAATGAGTCAAACTCTGTGTGTTCTTGGTCATCTCTAACGTTTCTCATGATATTCTCGGCATAAATGTTAAACATAATCATAAATCTCTAGCATAGATGTCCCACAGCAAATTTGAAATAACAATAATCATAAATCTTTAGCATAGATGTCACCACAGTAAACATGAAAATAAACAATAATCATAAATCTCTAGCACAGATGTCACCTCAGTAAACATGAAATAACAATAACCATAAATCTCTAGCATAGCTGTCACCACTGTAAACCATGAAATAAACAATAATCATAAATCTCTAGCATAGAAGTCACCACAGTAAACATGAAATAACAATATGCCCAAATCTCTAGCATAGATGTCACCATAGTAAACCTGAAATGACAATATACTCAAGTTTCTAACATTGCTGTCACAACAGTAAAGCTGAAATAATAATATACTCAAGTCTCTAACATAGCTGTCACCGCCGTAGTAAAGTTGAAATAACAGCATGCCCAAATCTCTAGCACAACAACAACTTGAAATAACAACATGCCCAAATCTCTAGCACAGATGTCACAATAATTGGAACCCTCCTGAAATAACAATATACATAAATCTCTAACATAGCTGTCACCACAGGAAAGCTGAAATAACAACATGCCTGTTACTGGTGTGTTCGTGGTGCTGTGTCTTATGTAAATGATTTCTTCTTGTGGGTCGTTTCTTGATTTAGAACACAACTGTAATGATGGGTCATCAAACTGATCCACTGGTAAGTCAAGCAGGCTGGACCCATTGTTTGACAATAATTTACGACACAGTTTATTGTAGACGAGGTACAGACATCATAGGCAGGTAGTAACAATTCATAAAAGTACGTTTCATGGCAGAAAATACATCATCATCAAGTAAGCACTGATGTGGCCGTTGATTGACAGCACTGGCGTTATAGCTTAAAGGTCAACGGCTTGACAGAATACCGGACATTGTCGAATGGACAGTTCATCTTATATATTATTCTGACATCTTAATCTGCTCCTGATGCCAGAGGGTCACATTAGCCGCTGGACATATTGAGTTCAGCGGAAGCTCTGCCGTAACATACAGGTTTGCAAGTATTTGAGGCGTGAGACATAAAAACGAGCCATTTTCTGGCTAAGTATAATACTGGAAGGATTCTTGGCAAGGTTCTTCAAGAAACAGCTTCCTTATGTTTCAATTCATAATTACATTAACAAACGTGTGTCCTCCCTTGACTTAGGGCAGGTACACAAAACTCACGTCTTTCTTGGACGGAAAATATATCGGTCTGCCTCAAGCATCATTGCTCGATGACAACAGATCGATGCAGCAAGCCCGCGCTATTCTGTTCAAATATCGTGCACCACGGCACGCAAATTATTAAACATATAATTACTTTAGATGTGGTCACATGTGTGTTTATAAAAGACTAGACCCGCATGTGAGGATCTCAAACACTTAACTCCCACGCAAACAGAACTTTAACAATGCCCAAATCTCTAGCCACAATAAAACTGAAATAGCAAATTGACTCTGCAGTATACATCAGTATGGTAACAGCAAACCTAGCCAAAAGCAAAATTGGAAACATTAAACAGTATTAACTCAGATGACATATCCATAGAGATAACAATCAAACAAAAATACAAAGGAACAGAAACACCAATATTCCACTACAGTTGACTGTATAGCTTTCCAATCAAAATGGAAGATACAAAACGTTATAGAATTATTACTGTAGACATAGATACATTTGCAACAAAATTCTCACAGAAGAAAAAGTAAGAACTGCAGCAAGACATACACCAAAACTCACATAAGTACTACACATAAATCCAAAGCAAAATAAAAGAAAACAGAAAACAGAACCCACTGGAATAAAAACCCAACACATTGCTGGACAAACAAAATATACAGAAACAGTTAAATGAAGAAAACAAGCACAACAAACAAATTGAAGAAATGGGACTGAAGACAACTATGAATGGTATAAGAATATAAGAAATGACAGGAAAAACAATATATACTACAAAAGGAAGCTTACTGGAAAATATTCTGCTAAACCCTTAATCCAAGCACACATTCCATTATAGATGTGTAGAGCAAATTAAGATCATTTAAAAGTAAAATCTCATCACAAGAACAGCTATGCCATGAACCTGTGAAGGAAAGTGAAAGAGAGGCCAACCAAAAACAACTTGGCGGAGAACTGTGGAGGCAGAGATGCATAGAATGAACCAGAGCTGAGGCACTGCATGAAGCATGGCCGCTGACCAAGCAAAGTGGAAGCAGTTTGTTGCTGCCATATAAGATGCCACCAGGTGTGATGGCCACTGGCTGCTTTGACAGTCAGCGGCTAAGGATCAAAGAAGAGAAGAAGAAAAAGTACAATCAAAATGAACACAATGCCTACTCAAAATTACCAGAAAGGGCAGAATCAAATAAAAAGCTATAATGTAAATGCTGGGAAAAACTTGGGACAGAAGGAAATAGAAAAGAGAAACTCATTACTGAATTAAAAAGGAATTAGATGAATGATGGAAAAGAAAGATCATTTCTAAACTCTGAAATTACAGTAGAGGAACTAGAAAAAAATATAAATGAGAAGTCAATCTCAGCATCAGAGCAAGACATTCTATTAAATCCTAAAAAAATGATATCAAAGTTTACCATAAAAATAATTACTTCACTAAACAACAATATATGGAACATAGTAAAAATACCCAAGGCTTGGAAAGTAGCAGTAGTTATACTAATACTAAAATCAGATAAAGAGGCTCATGATGGGAGTTCTTACAGATCAATAGCATTAACATCACAACTAAGGAAAATACAGAAAACCCTAGTGAGCAACAGATTACAATTCTACATGGAAAAGAACAGCCTTTACAGCCCAACTGAATCTGGGTTCAGGAAAAACAGAAGCACTATAGAAAAACTTTTAAGACTAGAACATGAGGTAAAAATCAAGATTTAAAAGGAATGCAAAAAACAGTAGTCATATTCTTAGATCTAGCAAGGGCATACGATGAATGCTGGAGAGAAGGTATGCTACATGAGATTACTAAGACAGACGTAAGAGGGAAAAATGTACAACTACATAGAAAAACTCTTATAGGACATGTACTTTTCAGTGCGGGTAAATAATGACAAGTCAGAGTTATATGAACAACAAAATGGAATCCCTCAAGGATCAGTAATATCTCCATCATTATTGGTTAGAGACCTGGGAGAGGAATTCAGTGACATTAGAAACAAACTGTCACAATCTGCAGATGATACAATTATTTGGAGAGTGAGAAAAATCTTTCCCACACTATATAAAGATCCCTAAGCCCAAATAAATAAGGTCGCGCAAAAGATGACTATGACAATGCAAAAAAAAAAAAGCCGGAATGATATTCAGTAGAGGTCAGAAATAAAAAAGAAGTCAATTCAAATAAACATCAAAGAATACAAAATAAAAGCAGTTGGAACCATCAGAAATGAAGTATCTGAGGAAGGTGGTTGAAGTAACAAGAAGAGACATGGTCTGCAACTAAATGATACGTCAATGTCTAAAAAAACCCACCCCTGCAGACCCAAGTAGAACAGTCTGTAGAATGGGAGAAGATTGGATACCATGACAAGTATAGGAAACTAAGAGCCAGGGATCCAGACCTCCAGGGTAACCCAGAGTCTGCTGGGAGGACATTAGACAAGGACCAAGGACTAGACTAAAACCCAGCCAGAAGGATGACAGCTGATAGGACAGTATGGCATTCACTCTTCTAAATCTCACAGTAGAAGAGGAATGACTAAGTAAGTAAGTAAGGAACCATCAAATATTTAGGCATGACAACTAAACTGGAAAAAGCATGATATAGACAATTTGGGTTAGAGCTTCAGAGGACTAAAAACCAGATGAGATTCTTAAAAGGTAATGAATGGGGAGCAAGAATCAAGGATATGCTCAGGTTCTACAGGTCATTTGTCAGAGAGAAAATGAACTATGCAAGTACGGTGTACGACTCAGTAGCTCCTAGCATTAAGAAAAAATTGGAAAGAATACTATACGAGGCACTAAGTACAACTGCGAGAGCTTCAAAACCAACATGACTTGAAGTACTAGATGTGGTTGAGAAGAATCTCCCGAAGACATGGAATGCACTACTAGATCCTACCAGATACCCAATAGGAAGGAAGTGAATGGATGAACTCATTGGATGTCTTTGTATCTTGTTCATGCACTGGTAAAAGTGATAAGCTGTTCTTCATCCATTCACTGTAACTAGTGGTTATCAAAACTATTTTTAGGCCCTGTTTTCTGTGGCAGATGCACAAACAGCCCCAAGCAGTTCCTGGGTCGTCTCTAGGAGACAAAGAAAGAATAAGACTACTGTCTCCTCAGCAAGTCATAAGAGGTGACTAAATACGAGGTTGTGCATGGGGCAGGCAATGACATCTTGTAAAACAAATAACTACAGAAGCCATAGATGCAAGAGCACATCAATGTTTAGTGCAGGCTTCCTGGGTACCAGCTGCAGCTCCCTACTACATAGGGAGCAAAAATGGAAGTGATTTTGATGGTAAACACAGAAATCCAGCACAATATACTTGCCAGTATCTCTGTTCCAGCAGAAATATATCTGTCAGACCTGTAATAAACTTCTCCTTTATACTGGTAGGCTGTCACACACTGCTCTTCTTCATGCCTGGCACAGTTCACAAACCTCATCCAGTTAGACTTACTTGGGTCTCTGCCATCCACAAAATAAGAAGTTTTGCCATCCTTCCAAATCTGTTGACAAAGGTTATATAACAAGTGACATACTTATCACAGGACAACCATTCACATATAAAGGATGAATGACGTGATAGGCTCAGCTGAGCTGACTAGGGGTAAACAACAGTGATACAAACTTAATTGATAGAAAAAAATATATATATACAGGTCCGTATCCCAGAATCCGAACATCTGAAAACCGAAATATTCTGAAAATTGAAAGTTTTTTTGGCCGATTTTTGGTTCCCCCCAAAAAAAAATAAAAAAAATAACCATTTTTTGGTTCTTGTTTAAACTGGTTTGCAAGGAACCGAAAACACACAATCTTCAGTTTATCATGTTTCCAGCCATGATGCACAAAGTGCAATATAGGCTGACGTAAGCACTACGGCATGATACACAGTTTTAAAGTGTGGTTAGTTCTCTCTCGTCACTGCTTCCAGCCACGTGTTGATTGATATTTTTACAGGTATGCGAGGAACTGACCACGCGCTACGTTCAGTTTATCACATTTCTGGCCCATGATGTAATCGCTACTGCGTGATACGAATGTTCAAACATAGCGTGGTCTAAAAGTCTGTGGGGACAAAGGTTCTGCTGACCATGACGCAGCTGAAAATTATATTGACAAATTTGCAAACATAATATGTCATGAAAATCTTAGTCCCAAACAAGTAGATAATGCCGATGAAACTTTTCTGTACTGGCGCTACCTTCCTAGGAAAACTTTAACAACGGCTGAAGAAAGAGCACCAATAGGCATTAAGGATAATAAGGACAGGTTAACTGTTCTTGGTTGTGCCAATGCACACTCCAGTTAAAGTTGACAGTCATTGGGAAAAGTAAACATCCAAGATGTCTTAAGGGTGTAAACAATTTACCTGTCCATTACTGTGCCAATAAGAAAGCATGGATGATGAGAGAAGTGTTTTCTGACTGGTTTAATAACCATTTTGTACCAGCAGTACGAGCTCATTGCACACAAGCTGGACTAGGTGAAAACTAAAACTGTTCTGTTCTTGGACAACTGCTCTGCACACCCTCCTGCAGAATTTCTTGTCAAAAAGAATGTTTTTGGAATGTACTTACCTCCAAATGTAACATTGTTAATACAGCCTTGCGACCAACGGATTTTACGATCTATGAAGAGCCATTACAAACATGCTTTTTTGAATTGCATAATGCATGCCCTGCCATCAATGGTATCTATACCTTGTAGTGGTATGGCAGCTTGTGTACCCTGACAATCCCCAGAGCTATGCCAGTGGGAGATTTACTCCTGGTAGGTTCAACCAAGCTGGACTGGTCTGTGTGGGTAGGGATCAGACAAAAGCTGGTACTCTGGTCCTCCAGGTTTGGGGTTTTAGCACAGGGCCGACACTCCTGTCTATGTAAAAAGTTGCACATGTTACGGAACCAACAATAAATGGAAAAACTTTGCTGCGGGATGGACATCCGGAGTCTCAGGCTCGTATGACTGACAGTGGTGAAAGCCAAAAGGAAGCCACTGGCATGAAAACGGATGCCCCGACCGCAAAACACAAAACCAGAATTGGTTTTTGGAACGTCAGAACTATGAATGAGGCAGGAAAGCTGAGACAAATCACAGCAGAGATGAGGAACTACGAGATACATATCCTGGGAATAAGCGAAAGCAGATGGACAGGTAAGGGGAGAATAAAAACAGCTACAGGGGAAACAGTACTTTATTCTGGCAGAGAGGATGGTCAGCACAACGAAGGTGTAGCCATTATCCTGAAGAAAGGAATGGAAAAGTCTTTACTGGAATGGAAACCCATCAACAACAGACTGATAAGAGCAAGACTGAGAGGGAGGTTCACCAACACCACAATTATACAGTGCTATGCACCAACAAACGACAGCGATGAAGAGATCAAGGACGAGTTCTATCAACAGGCACAAAAAGAAATGGAAACTACACCCAGGTACGATCTCATTATAGTAATGGGAGACCTAAATGCGAAAGTGGGAGCACACAATAATTATAACGAAAGAGTAATGGGGAAATGCAGCAGTGGAACAGCAAATGAGAATGGGGACAAATTAATAAGATTCTGCAGTATTAACAACCTGGTCATTGGAGGAAAACTTTTTCCACACAAGGAAGTGCACAAGTTAACATGGGAATCACCAAACGGACGAGACAGAAACCAGATAGATCACATAATGATTAAGGGCAGATGGAGACATGCACTACAAGACGTGAAAGTAAGAAGAGGCGCAGATGTGGGAAGTGATCATCACCTAGTAGTAGTAAGACTGAAAGTGAAACTCAGAGCTGCTGGACCAGTTGCAGTCAAACAGAAAAGATACAACATCACGAAACTGAAGGATCCCCTCACCAGAAAAGCTTTTGTGGTCGATGTAAAGAGAAGATATGAGATTATCAAAAGCCAGGAAAGAACAGAGACCGATGATGTTGACCAGAGATTCAACACCATCTCAACAATATACAAGGAAAGCAGCAAGTCATGCTTGGGATTCCAGGAAAGAAAGAGCCAATACTGGATAACACCAGATACGCTAAACACCATAGCGAAGAGAAAGGAAATGAAAAGAAAGAAAACAGAAGCTAAGTCTCCCAGGTTAAAGGCAATATATAGTGAACAGTACAGTCAGCTGGACAAGGAAGTTAAACGTCAAACCCGTGCTAACAAAAGGACAATTGAATGTTCCTGAGGCTGAAAATGATCTAGATGTTAATACAGACATCCCACGAAAAGAAGAAATCATCACAGCAATCAAAGGGTTAAAGAATGGAAAAGCTCCTAGTCATGATAACTTAAATGCAGAGCTATTTGAGACAGACCCAGAGCTAGCAGCAGAACTATTAGAACCACTATTTGCACAAGTCTGGAAAACAGGGACAACACCAACAGAGTGGAGAAAAGGAATAATTGTCAAATTGCCCAAGAAGGGAGATCTTGCAGACTGCAATAATTCTTTCTTCTTTGATCCTTAGCCGCCGACCGTCAAAGCAGTCAGTGGCCATCACGCCTAGGGGCGTCTTGTAGGGCAACAACAAATTGATTCCACTTTGCTTGGTCAGTGGCCATCCCTCGTACAGTCCCCCAACTCTGGTTCATTCTTTGCATCTCAGCCTCCAGTCCTCCGCCAGGTTGTTTTTGATCGGCCTCTCTTTCGTTTTCCTTCAGGGGTCCAAAGCATAGCTGTTCTTGTGATGGCATCAGGGTCTCTTCTGAGATACATATAATGAAAGAGTAATGGGGAAATGCGGCAGCAGAACAGCAAACAAAAATGGGGATAAATTAATAAGTTTCTGTAGTATTAACAACCTGGTCATTGGAGGAACACTTTTCCCACATAAAGAAATTCACTGCAATAATTGGAGAGGAATAACTCTTCTCTCAGTTCCCAGCAAAATACTAGGCAGGATAATTATACAGAGAATCTCAAAAGCAGTAGACCACAAACTGAGGAAAGAACAAGCAGGATTTAGAAAGAACAGAAGATGTGTAGATCATATATTTACCCTCAGGAACATTATAGAGCAGTGCTCAAAATGGCAAAGACAGCTGTACATTAATTTCGTTGATTTTGAAAAGGCTTTTGACAGTATACATAGGGACAGTTTATGGAAAATACTGAGGGCTTATGGAATTCCAAGCTGCAGTGTCAATCATAAAAAGCCTTTATGCTAACTTTACGTGTAGCATTGGGCAGAGCAACCTAACCTTTGAAGTGAAGACAGGAGTACGACAGGGATGCCCCTTATCAACCACTCTATTTTTAACAGTCATAGACTGGGTGATGCGCCAGACAACAGAGGGCAATCCAAGAAGATTAAGATGGACTACATTTTCTACATTGGAAGATCTGGAATATGCAGATGACATTGCACTGCTAGCACATTCACATCAACACATCCAGGAAAAAACGGATAGACTTAATAAGTATAGCCAGCAGGTGGGCTTGAACATTAACCTAAAGAAGACAGAGGTCATGATGCTCAATGTAAGCCACCCTGAGCCCATATCAGTAAGGAACCAGCAACTGGAACAGACAGATGCCTTCACATACCTAGGATGCATAGTAACACCAGACGGAGGAGCAAGCAAAAACATCAACAACAGAATGAACAAAGCAAGAACAGCCTTTTTTAGTCTAAACAACATCTGGAAGTCCTCTTAGTACAGCACAAGCACAAAATTAGGATTATATCAGAGCTGTGCGCTTTCTGTGCTTCTCTATAGTGCGGAGAGCTGGAGAGTTACAGAGAAGGAAATGTCGAAATTGTTCTCTTTTCACACAACATGCCTAAGAAAAATTCTCCGAATCTTTTGGCACGTGTTATTTTAAATGACGGCGTCTGCTGGGGTTTACCCATGCGCAACGTTTAGGGGTCATTAATATTTATAGAATATGTCGATATTTTACGGTATAGTGAACGCGAAATATATGCGGAGATTATGACGCATTCGCGTTGGGAAGGTCACGCCGGGTGACTTGGTTACAGGGCCTTTGTTACGCTATCCGTCAAGCAAGAAGGTCGTGTCTTGTATTTCTTCCAAGGAAATAAGGCTGAGTATATAGCCTATATTATATAGATGAATCGATGTAGACTTCAGGGTCAGTTCGGAAATTAATCTAAGCATGAGATTAATTAAATTAAACTAATAATGGAAGGAGAATCGTATTATGATTCAAATTGTAGATGTCAAGAACTCATGTGCTCATTTCTGGCTGTTGACTACAACAGCGCACGTATATAGCCACGATGTTCATCTGACATATTGTTTTGACACGGACGGATACTTACTGATATTATTTGGAATTCAATTGTTACGCTGAATTGTACATGAAACCTTTGTGAATGTCGATTATCGTTTTTGTATGAATCTCAATACATGTGGACTCAAAGCAGAAGGCTTGATCCTTTATTTACGTTTCGGGTTCGGTTCTACAGCTGTTGGTGTTTACCTTTGTCAGCACGATAACTCTCCCACAAGGGAAATCAAATACTATATACTATGCAAATCAGAACGTCGAAGGGATGTTCTGATGCCCAGAGCTAACCATTTATAACCAACATTGATACGTCTAAAGAGTGACTTTACTATTCAATAAATAATACCATAACCAAGGAATCGCAACACCAACCACACCACCACCACCACCGACCCGTCACAGTTGGCCATGTCCTCAGAAGAGACCCCGATGCGATCACAAGAACAGCTATGCTATGGACCCCTGAAGGAAAACGAAAGAGAGGCCGACCAAAAACAACTTGGCGGAGGACTGTGGAGGCTGAGATGTAAAGAATGAACCAGAGTTGGGGCACTGTACGAAGGATGGCTGCCGACCGAGCAAAGTTGAATCAATTTGTTGTTGCCCTACAAGACGCCACCAGGCGTAATGGCCACTGACTGCTTTGACGGTCGGCAGCTAAGGATCAAAGAAGAAGAAAATGCATGCCGTGAACACTGGTGTAGAAATAGAAACATTTCTCAAGGAATTCACTATTAAAGATGCAATCTATACAATTGCAAGTGCATGGAGTAGTGTCGACAAGGTAACACTAACAAAAGCTTAGCACAGACTCTGGCCGGCAACGATATTTGACGATGATGAATCGGAAGATGATGAGTTTGCAGGATTTCCTATCAGTAAAGAGAAGAACATGATATCAGACTGTCACAAGATGGATTTTGATGCGTCCTCTTTCTGATCTATTTTTCACTACGGCAGTATCAGTTACATTTTTGTACTGATTTTATTGCAATTTTTTTCGAGTCGCACCCTTTTCTTTCTGTTTGCTACGTAGCAGAGAGTTTGTTTGTTCAAACATTTGACACCCCTTGTTGGTGAAAATATATCACGTTTTCCAGGGTGCAGCAAAGCTTTGCTAAGATTTGGCCAGGGTGCGCATCAGATAAGAGATTAATCGTCTGTGCGACACATTCTGGGCAGTCAAGCATGACATAATCGTTTCCGGTACACCTTGTTACAAAGAGATTACTTTACATGAAAGCAATAGTTTGTTACATCTTACACATATTGTCGTGTGAGGTTACCGATATGTCTGTGAGTTCACCTGCCCGGCAATCGGATGTTTTCATACCACATATGTAAGAGATGACCTCTACATTACGTTCAAAATTTTCCCATGTCGGAAATATTTTGAATTTCCCCTATCCCGAATGTTTGAAATGATTGGAGCTTTTTCTTAGCCTCCATAACACACAGAGCGGGGGAGGACAGTGAGTATAACCTGATGCATTTCAGTGTTAGAACACTGTGAGATTCACGCTTGCCAAAGACACCAGACTTGCCAGTAGTTAGAATTCAGAATTTCCATTTATCAGACCAGACACCTTTTATTGGTGTATTCATCAGGACTTAAAATTCAGCCCAGGAAATTTCTAAAATTTTAAATAAGGAAAACCGGAATATCTGAGGAAACTGAAACATAAGAATCAGTAAAGGAATTAAAGTTAAAATTAACGACCCCAAGTACACGTGTAATAAGGCATCTGCCAGTGCCTTTTATTCATCTGAGCAAAAAGTCTGTGAGCCAGGATTGGTGTAAGTTGTCATTTTACATTCTGAATTTATCATTACTTACATGTGAACTAATATGTAATATTGCCATGTGAATTTTAATATGTGAAAATCGCTAGTAAATCAGAGGCACATCTCCAATCCAACCTGCAAGTCTGGAAGGAAGAGCTGGAGAAGAGAGGGATGGTCATAAGCAGCTCTAAAACAAAATCCATGGTGATATCACGAGAAGAAAGAAGACATCAGATTAAGCTGGGAGAACAGGTCCTGGAGCAGGTCGATCACTTTAAATATCTCGGAGCTATTATAGACCGAAAGGGAGGCATCAAAGAAGAGTTGGCCACTCAAAAAGCAGCGGCTGGGAGACTTTTTCAGGCCATAAATCAAGGATTTCTCAGCAACAAAGAGGTTGGTAAGAAAACGAAGACGACTGTATACTGCTCCACCTATGTCCCAGTCTTGACATATGGATGCGAGTCATGGGCAATGACCACAGCCCACAAAAGCCAGATCCAAACTTCAGAAATGAGGTATCTGAGAAAGGAAGTAACAAGAAGAGACATGGTCCACAACCAGACGATAAGTCAAGGCCTAAAATCCCACCCCCTGCAGACCCAAGTAGAACAGTCCTAACTAAGATGGTTTGGCCATGTCTGCAGAATGGGAGAAGATCAGCTACCACGACAAGCATGGGAAACAAAGAGCCAGGGATCCAGACCCCCAGGATGACCCAGAGTTTGCTGGGAGGACAACATTAGACAATCTTTGAAGGACCGAGGACTAGAATGGAACCAGGCCAGGAAGAAGACAGCCGATAGGATAGTCTGGCGCTCTCTCTTCCAAACCTCTATACCTCACGGCAGAAGGGGAATGACTAAGTAAGTAAGAAAATCGCTAGTGGATGTCCCAGTCATTTGAGGCTGGCAACCTCAGCATATAGAATGATGATTCATGAACCACCACTGCACGGGCTGGTGATTGCTTTATTGCTAGTCTCTTAAAGAGAACTAAAAGCATAAAGTAGTCCCAAGTTCCATATGGAGCAGGGAGGAAAAGATGAAAGAAATGATGTACATGAAAAGATGAAAGAAATGATGTACATTCTAAGTATAATGCTTACAGTTTCAAACCAGTGTAAATGTCTATGTGAAAATATTCATTTTAAAATTAATGGAAGTTTCAAACTTTTCAAATCAGTGTAAACATAAATGAAAACATATTCAATTTATATTGTGAACACTTTTCAATCAATGGAGATGTAAATGTAAACATACTCTATCTGTATTATTAACCTTTTCATTTAAATGTAATGTAAAGCTAAAGCTATTCAATTTAAATGTAAAGAAAGTTTTATCCCGAGGAATTAAATTTAATTCTCATCGAGGGTAAATTCTGAGTTAAATGGGATGGTGGAATAGAAGAGGGGACACATAACTATGTGTTGGGAAATGCAATACTCAGGAGAGCATTTCGTTTCTATTCTTTTACCATAGTTATTGGTGATACCAGCAGGAAGTACTATCTCTGGAACAAGAAGGGAACAGTGGCTTGAGCTTTAAGATGAAGGACTAACTTTGTAGACTCTCCCTGACATTTCTGTGAAACGAGCTACACGTGACAACCTTGACCAGCGACAAGCGTGAGCAGTGTAAAAAGAACCAACCCATCAGAAGGAGCAGAACCGTCACTGGCAGCTAAGTTCCATATATATGCTGCCACTTGAACTTCTTGTAAACAGTTACATCCTATCGCGACCGTGATGATAACTTTTTCTTGATCCATAATTATTCAAATTATTTTCAAACTGTTAAAACTTAAGTGATTATTAAATTTTGTTATTAGTAAATTTACAAATTTAACTTTGATTTAATCATCTTAAAGTTACTGCACGTTTGTCTCAGTCAATTTACTACACATACTCTAAACAGAGCTATACCAGAATAATAAGAATTCCACTGAGTAAATCAGAGGTGGGGGTTGAACGAGCTAAGATTAATCATTGCTTAATTCTTCATAAAGTTGTCGGCAGATTCTAGAATTAACGTGCTCAGCCAAAGCAGGATTGTTTTCGCTTATCTACCGTAAAATCTCGCGTATAATACGCACAATTTTTACTCATTTTTGCCCGCTAAAACTCGGGTGCGTATTATACGCGAGTACTAAAAAATACGTAATTTTCTATATCGAAAGTAACCTACATTTTAAAGTCTGTCAAGTTTTTGTCACAATTTGACAGTGAAAATTGCGCAAAATTGAATGTGCCATGTGTTTTCTTATGTGTCAGACATTGTTGCAAAACGCATTTCGCACTCTTGGTCTTCAATCTGCTTTGATATTAAGCTTGGTTGTGAAGTTTGTCATTTGATTATTTTGAGTCCTAAAAATGAATTCGAGAAAATGTTGTACTGCAGCAGAAAAGCTCTTAGTGGTAAAATATGCAGAATCTAATGGCAATCGGGTAGCAAGTCGACATTTTTCCATTAACGAGTGCAACATTCGATTATGGCGAAAAAACAAAGAGGCGCTGCAAGTGTTGCCAAATATGAAAAAAGGCGAATCATGGGTCACCACCAGATCTTCCAGACCTAAAAAAACATTATTGGAGTGGGTAGTGGATAGAAGGCAACAAGGCATCGGTGTTTCATGCATTGAAATCCAACTCAAAGCTCTGGAACTTAAAAAATCTCGTACAGGCACAACAGCATTTAAAGCGTCATATGGATGGGCAGTTCGTTTTATGAAGTGACATGGTCTTTCAGTTCATCGAAGAACTGCTATCGCGCAGCATCTTCCATCTTCATTCAGTTTTTTAACAAATGTTTAATAAAATAACATCTTGAAAAATTATGGTGCGTATTATACACGAATTTCCATTTTACCAGAAAATTTTGGGCTAAATCAAACATGCGTATTATACACGAGTGCGTATTATACGCGAGATTTTACGGTAAATATCTTATGAACACTCCCTTGAGATAGAAGTGTCATTACCCTTCTATTTACAAATCTGCCAAGAGTAATCTTGTGCGAAGGTAGACACTTTTGAAACCCATATTAGATACTCTTGAGTTGTGGCCACTGTTGGACCACTACTGAAAAGCAGGGGAGGCAATACCGTCACACAGACCTCCTAACCTTCGCCATAAGCGTAACATCGGAAAATTGTAACAAGTTAGAGGAGGCTGACTTAGAGGAAGTGCTAAACATTGATAATGATGCACATGTTGTGCATTCTTTGAGTGATGGGGAAATTGCCCAAATGGTTCTACAAGACAAGCATGATGACAGCAGTGATGATGATGATATTGTGGATGCCGGTGAAAACATCCCCATAGACGAAATGGTTAACATGTGTGATCGGTTAATTAAAGGTCTTGAACGACGTGCATTGATCAGTGAACAAGAAGTTATGGCAGTTTATGGGATTAAAGAGAGACTGCTTAGACATAAACCATTGTTAATGAGACAGATGACACTGGACAAAGTCTACAGAAAGGCCATCTGTCATAATGCCTATTCATCAGTTGAAAATCCTATTCCTGGTCCATCAACAGATGTGTGACTCCAAGCTGATGACGACGATTAGAGCTTGAATGTAGGCTACATGTGCAGGTATTTTGTTGATGTGCTCTTTATGTATATATCGTCTCGATGTTTATCTTGTTTCCTACTAGTCGATGTTTATCTTGTTTTCCCGACTAGAGTTACTTGCCCTTATGGGAACTCTTCTTACTACCTCCTGCTTCTAAAGATGGCTGATTAAACGTAGTCGTATGTATCCAGTGTGTGTTCGGTCTTCGTGATTAAACTTCATAACATGAGAATGTATGACAGCCAGCCACGTCTCATTATATCTTACAATATTTACTATATAAAACAGTAAATATCAACATGGTGGCAGCGGTGCTTATTTCTACAGAATTCAGACTATTCTGCTAACACGTGTGCTGACGTCATAGACTTGAGGTGAGGGGACGATAAACCGGTAAAACCAAGTTTAACTCTTCTGTTGGTAGGTTATTGCTTGCATACCATTATTAGACATTTCGTCATGGCAGAACGGCCCATGTTTCGGTTACCACCCTGCCTAGACATAAATAACGTCGAACCAGACACATTTCGTAAATGGAGACGACAGTTAGAATTATATATGGATGCAGCGGAGGTGGCCTCTAAACCTGATCCTGTTTGGGCGGCCATTATCCTACACTGTGCTGGACTTCAAGCTGTTGAAGTTTTTGATCAACTTGCAGAGGAAGGAGACCACTCTAATCCTACTAAAATTCTCGATTTGCTCCAGAACCACTGCAGCTCACGAAGCAATGAAGTATTACATACGTTCAGATTCTGGAACACACCTCTTCAAGATCCTTTTAATTCTTTCTTGACTGAGCTGAGAACTAAGGCAGATTCGTGCAACTTTAACGACAAGGATTGTATGATAAGAGACAAAATTGTCTTTACTGTTAACAAAAGGTTACAAGAGAAGCTCTTGAGGGAAGCCGACCTCGATCTAAAGAAAACCATTCATGTATGCAGAGTCTTCGAGCAAACTGGAACGACATAAGAGAGATGAACAATACAGTACAACCTTCTGAAGCAAGGGTTGAAAAGGTACAGAAAAAATCACTCAACCATAAACCTCCCAAGAGAGACACTGGGCATTCTGCTGGTAAAGCCTGTCAAAGTAGCACTGACAGTGGGTACTTTGAACCTAGAAAGTGTGTCATTACTGCGGACAGAAACATCCGTTGATTAAGAAAAAGTGTCCTGCATGGGGGAAGTTTTGCTCAAATTGTGGGGGAAGAAACCATTTCAAAGTTAAATGCAAGAAAGTTCACACTGTTCACACAGAGTCAGTGGAAGATTCTGAAGTTTTTCTTAATTGTGTGAAGTCTAGCAAAGTTTGTACATCTGCACAACTCATTGTCAATGGAAAAATGGTAAAATTTCAGCTAGACACAGCAGCCGATGTGAATACAATCTGTCAACGCTTTGTAATGCAAGAACAATTGTTATCCACTAAACAGAGGCTTGTTATGTGGAATGGTACTAAGATGACTCCACTGGGAGAAGTTATATTAACTGCTGAGAATCCTAAGACTGAGATAAAACACAATATAAGGTTTACTGTTGTGAAAAATAGATTCACATGTTTGCTGGGCAACAACACACTGCAGGATCTACAGTTTGTGACAGTCAACACAAACAAATTTATTGCTAAGGTGGCTACTGACAGTTTAGATAATGATCATAACTCTGATAACCACCTAGGTGTCCTGGGTGAAGCTGTGTTGCATATTGATCCTAATATTCGTCCAAAGGCACTGCCGTGCAGAAAAATACCATTTTCACTTAAGAGCAAGGTAAAGTCAGAGCTTCAAAATCTAATGAACAGAGGTATATTAATACCAGTGGAGGAACTGACTGAATGGGTTAACCAAATGGCTGTTGTTGAAAAGTCTGATGGTTCCTTAAGAATATGTATTGATCCTAGACCCCTGAATGAGGCTTTGCAGAGAGAGCATTACAGATTACCAACTTTGGATGATGTATTGCCTGAACTCAATAATGCCAAGATTTTCACAAAGCTGGATATCAAGGAAGCATTCTGGCATATCAAACTTGATGAGAAGTCTAGTAAACTTACAACAATGATTACACCTTTTGGTAGGTTCAGATGGTCTAGACTACCATTTGGCTTGAATGTAAGCAGTGAAATTTTCCAGAGGCATCTAGCACTCTTGAAGGTCTTCATGGTTGCATCAATGTTGCTGATGACATAGTTATTGCAGGTTGTGGATCAAACAGACAGCAAGCAATTAAGGACCATGATCTGAAGCTTAAAGCACTAAAACATAGGTGTAAAGAGAAAGGCATTAAACTGAATGACGCCAAAGCTCAAGAGAAAAAGAAGAAATTACCTTCATGGGTCACCTTATTACTGCTCGAGGTGTTGAACCAGACACGAAAAAGGTTGAGACAATACTAAACATGCCCGTTCCTAAGGACTGTCATGAGGTTCGCAGATTTTGCGGCATGATACAGTATCTAGCTAAGTTTCTCAACAATCTTTCAGAAGTTTTTCATCCAATTAGAGAACTTACACGTAAGGATACTCCCTTTATCTGGTCTGCTAAATGCGAACAAGCTTTCAAGAGAGTCAAGAAACTGATTACTTCAACTCCAGTACTCGCATACTATGATCCTGATGAATCTTTGTGTATTCAAGTTGATAGTAGCAGCTATGGACTTGGGGCTGTCCTCTGTGATGAAGTGGACTGAGATTCTGTCTTTCAAATGGCCGATGTCTTTTTCTCCTTGCATTTTGTTTACTTTTTCTAGGAGGGATTACAGGTAATCCTTCTCCATGTTTCTCCTTCTATTATTTACGTTTTCCAGAGTGACATAACAGTGGAGTTTGATCTCATCTGCTTTATGGTTCTTCTTTATGTGTTTAGAGTGTGTGTGTAGGGAATTGTTGCAGTAGTATTCTAGATTAAGACTATAGAGCCTTGATCAGATTTGCACCAGTTTGTTTTTCTTTTAAAGATATGGCAGGCAGCTAGACGCATTTTTCGGGATTTTATATATAAATATATTTCGGCCATTTTTGCTTCATTGCCAGTAGAGGGCAGAGCTTAATCCCGTTTCTTTGTCTAAATGCACGCAACACGTGCTAGCAGTAAGGGGGTTGCATCAGTATTGTTTACAATTCTGATTGGCTGAGATATAACGGCATTTGAAATCATTGGATTAAAATCGAAGCCGCGTATATGACGTCACGAGGTCAGCGTGCTGTTAGATGATTATAAATAGGGCCGTAATTTAATTCTCGGTCTTTTTAATGTAATTTGCCAGCCGCGTGCCAGAGTCAAAATTGTCGATTGCCTTTCAGTGGGGAAATTCGAGATTTGCAGGTACCAGCTTTTGTGGGGAAGAGCAGAATTTTTGATACCACAAAATTTCTCCCACGGCAAAGTTGTGGCATTCGCCGACACGCAAAGTCATGCGTTAATTGCCAGTGGTGGACGGAGCGAAAGAAAATATGTTTTCCCAAGGCAGGGAAGACATTCTCCAGTTGAAAGGGATTTTGGTGGAAAATCCGGAGCTCTGATGCTCAATCTTCTTACACCCGCAAATCGGCAAGTTGCCAGCGTGGTTGTAAATTTATTTCGATTCGTCCTGGCCATAATAACGCCGAAGGCCTGAACCCAGAGTAGGGAGCAGGCAGGTAAAGTCAGAGTGGTAGCAGCAAAACCAGCTACCAAATCGTAGTTTTTCCAGAAGCCAGTGGTGAAACCTAGTCGTCAATTGCAAGAATTGTGGGGAGCAACAGGGTCAAAATCCTCTCCACAGATTTTAGAGCAGAGGACAGCTGCTGAAGTGTAGTCTACAGGTAGTAGACCAGAAAGACAGAACTGAGACATAGTTTTGTGAAGATCATAGCAGAGAACATCAACATCAGAATGAATAAGGCAAGAACAGCCTTCTTTAGCCTAAACAACATCTGGAAGTCCTCCCAATACAGCACAAGCACAAAATTAAGATTATATCAGAGCTGTGTGCTTTCTGTGCTTCTCTATGGTGCGGAATGCTGGAGAGTAACAGAGAAGGAAATGTCGAAATTGTCCTCTTTTCACACAACATACCTAAGAAAAATTCACCGAATCTTTTGGAAGTATACCATCACTAACCAAGATCTGCTTACTCGTAGCAAGCAAGAGGACATGCATACCATTATAGCTGGCAGACGCTGGAACTGGGTTGGTCATGTCCTCAGAAGAGACCCCAATGCCATCACAAGAACAGCTATGCTTTGGACCCCTGAAGGAAAACGAAAGAGAGGCCGACCAAAAACAACCTGGCGGAGGACTGTGGAGGCTGAGATGCAAAAAATGAACCAGAGTTGGGGCACTGTACGAAGGATGGCCACCAACTGAGCAAAGTGGAATCAATTTGTTGTTGCCCTACAAGACGCCACTAGGCGTGATGGCCACTGACTGCTTTGACGGTCGGCGGCTAAGGATCAAAGAAGAAGAATAGCAGAGAACAGCTGTTGAAGTGTAGAGGTGCAGCAGTGTTTGGTTCAGGAGATTTTCAGGATAGGTTGTGTAGAAACGAAGTCTGTGCAGAGTTGGTGTGGACACTTCGTAGTAGATCCAGCTGATTGTGTACTTAGAGTTTATATTAGAGTTTAGAATAACTAGTTTGGAGTGGAGGCTCGGCATCTGAGACCCCACCCAGTGCAGTGTAGTTTATTTCATTTAATCTTACCTTCTCTCTCCATACAGGTGAAACTTGTGGGTGACGGGTTGGGTTATGATGATACAACATTTGTAATTTTTCCTGAATTTGTTTGTTTCAGGAGTGCTTACACTGCAATTTTATGTATTTGACATGTATATGAGTTTTGTTTATAGGTGTAAATAAAACTTGTACCTTTAGAGTCTGGATCAGTCATTTCATTTACGTACAGTAGCTATCTGTTGTCTGTATCATGGTGTATGTGAATCATAATTGAACCTTATCCCCTTAGGGTAGTTAGAGCTTCTCTCTAGGGTCTTGTCACTATACGTAGACAGTCTCTAGCCTAAATCCATTTCGTGACAAAGTGGTGGCTCGTCCGGGATCATTCTGTTGAGATCAATTCTGTGATCTATATTCATATATTGTCTCTGTAGGAAGTTCTGAAAAATAGATTTCCTAAATATCCCCTAGACTGAGCTATATTAAGACTGATCCAGCTATAAGTTTTTTCCACAGGTTACAGTCAGTTAGATGGTAGTGGTAGTAAGGTTGTTTATGACTTAGAGGTAATTGATGGCTAATTGAATTTTTTTCTTAACAGGAAAGTAAATTCGGGTTTTGGATAGCTGGATAACTATAACTTTTTTCAGGTAGTTAGTAGTCAGACTTGGTACTAGTCTGAGTGCGGGGTTTTGCGACAGTATATTCCTAGCAGGTGACAGATAGTTCCTTCCTTTTGTTCTTCTTTCTGTCAGTTTCTGTATTCTTGAGGTTACAGCAGTTCGCAAGTAAGATGGCAGATACGGCCAAGTTACGAGCTGCCTGGCGTGAGGCTGCTGAGGACATGGGTATGGACAAAGAGGAAACTAAGGCCTACATGTTGAGGGAGAAGGATAGGCACGACCAGAAAGAGATGGAACTTCGGAAAATGGAAGTAGAGAAAGAGGAGAGAAAGGCCAAAATGGAACTTCGGAAAATGGAAGCACAGGAGAAGGCCGCAGAGAGGGAAGCCCAGGAGAGGGAGAATGCCGCAGAGAGGGAAGCCCTGGAGAAGGCCGCAGAGAGGGAAGCACTGGAGAAGGCAGCAGAGAGACAGCATGCACTTGCCATGCGTTCTCTGGAACTGCAGCATAGATCTTTGGAGGGCAGTTCAGCTAATGGAGATTCCCCCGGAGCAGTGGCAGCAGACACCGCAGGAAATGGAGGGCCCCGGATGGCAGCCATGAATTTTCCGATGGACTCTTTTCCTAATGGAAATGAGAAAATTGAGGTGTTTTTAGAAAAATTCGAAAGAATGGCAAAGGCATACGGGCTGGATGATAGTCTTTGATGTCTCAAATTATCTCAATCACTAAGAGGACATGGGTATGATGTCTATAGCAAGATGCTGGTAGATGACCAAAATAACTTTGAGGCACTTTGGAACGCCCTGTTACAGCGATTGCAATGGACCCCTCGTAAGTGCCAAACGATGTTTCGGGAAAGTCGTCTGGAAAAAGGAGAAAGTTTTCCCCAGTTCGCAGAGAGGCTGAGGAATTACCTCACTCGCTGGAGAGAGTTGTCGGGACTGGCGAAATCTTTTGAAGGGCTGGAAGAGTTATTTCTGTGCAAACAAATTAAGGCAAACATGTCCCCAGACTTAAGGAGGTACCTGGCAGAGCAGGGCGCCCAGCAACTGGACCAGATTATTCTATTTGCTGAAAGGTTCCAGTCAGCACAGGCCGAAGTACTGGGCCAGAAAAGAAAACACCCTGACCTGCCAGCCCCGGACAAAGGAGCATCTTCATCGCATTTGCCTTCCTCTTCAGCTCACCAGCAGCAAGGGCCATCTCAAAAGGAGCCCCCTCCGAGTCATAACATGCGCTCCCAGCCGCCTAACAGAACACAAGGGCCGACTTCTCAGGAACCCGTCAGGAACCGGGGAGATAATGAGAGATATTGTAGGTTCTGCCGGACTACCTCTCATTGGACAACACGGTGCCTGAACAAACAACCCGCTCATCAGGTGGCTTGTTTAAGGCCTGTGAGGGTGAAACAAGGGAAGAAGTGGAAACCCTTCCAGTCAGAGAAGTTGTTCTCTAACAGCGGACCAGCCGAAGTGAACGGGACGGAGACAACATGTTTATTTGACAGCAGACTTACATACCCCAGCATAGTCGCCCGACATCTGGTGAAGCCCTGGCAGATGACCAGAGAAAAAGTGAATATTGGTGGAGTTTTAAGGAAAGGGACTTCACAGTGCTTTCCGGTAGCCAATATTGAGGTGAAATGTAAGTTCGTGTCTGGCACCATCAAGGCAGCTGTAACGGCTCAGCCAGCCTATGACTTCATTCTCGGCAACCCATATTTAGTTTTGGGGAACCCGACCACACCAATCCTTGCTGAGGCAAGGGGGCCTACTGCAGGCCAGATAAGTGAAAAAGGAGAACCCCTAATTCACGGAGCCCCAAGCGAGCTCGAACAGCCCTGTCATGCTAAGGAAAGGTTAAACGCCTCTAAAGACAGCGGTTTGTTATTTGCAGAGGCGAATTCGCCTGTCAGCCCGGTTCAGCCTAACGGCCAAACAGTGGTGACGCCTCTGATTCAGGAAGTACACTCTTTGTTGTCGGGAATTAGGCCCCCGATGGTATTAGCTTGCTCAAGTGAGGGACATACTGACAAGAGCGGTATTATATATGTCAACGACCAGCGCCATCTTCATAGGGCACAAGATAGCAGTCTGAGCGAACATATAGTTCCAACCAGCCCCGGAGCCCCATCCGACCAGCACTTTATTCCGACGGAGGAGGACAGTGATCTGAGTATCCGTTTGCCTATAAACGGAGGTGGGCCCCACAACTCTAGTATCTCGTTTACAGGAAACGACTCTTGTAACGAGGAGCCTGAAAAATTGGCTATCTTTTCCAATTCGTTTCACGGAACATTGGAACCAGTCACTGAGAGCGTTTTCTCAGATACTCCGCGATCTAACGGGATCTTAAACCGTCCAGTGTCGCTGCAGGACACATGTCAACTAGCGCCAGTAACTCTCGACGGGGAGGGCAAGGTTGAGAATTTTCTTAGAACCAGAGTTTTAGACGGAGGACTCTCTGGAACTATACGGGCATCTCACAAACTTTCCAGGCCAGGAATTAGTGAGGGAAACTGCCTTATAACTTTACAAGGAGCTATATTGGAGAGCTCTGTCCCGCTTCATGTTGGTAGGAGAAGAGCGAGTCCAGAACCACTGCCAGGGGCAGATCTTACCTACTTTTCTTCAAAGGTAGAAGCTATTGAGATCAGTGAGGACTCAATAGAAACCCAGCAAGAAATCGGAGGCTCTACACCAGAGGAACCCGAGACGTTGCATCGTTCTCGCACTGTACCAGCGGTCACAAACCCGCTGACGCGCAGCGAGGAAGTCGCCATCGCCAGGTCACCACAGCGCCCGCCGGTCACATCAGCTGACCAGGACAGCCTTTTGACGGTCATAGCAAGGGAAAGTTCAGACCCGCCATTAGATGGCACAGGTCCGAAGAGAGATCAGCTCTCCCAACGGAGCATAGGAGCTTGTTCACGGAGAGGAAGAAGGAGGAAACGCAAAAGAAGGAAGGTCGAAGAGCACTGAATAGGAAGGAGAACGGACAGACAGCCGTAGACAGAGTTAAGGGCCAGTGTGAAACTCAGAGATTTCAGTAATGAGATCGTTGCTCAATCTTTGAAGGTGGGAGTGATGTGATGAAGTGGACTGAGATTCTGTCTTTCAAATGGCCCATGTCTTTTTCTCCTTGCATTTTGTTCACTTTTTCTAGGAGGGATTACAGGTAATCCTTCTCCATGTTTCTCCTTCTATTATTTACGTTTTCCAGAGTGACATAACAGTGGAGTTTGATCTCATCTGCTTTATGGTTCTTTTTTATGTGTTTAGAGTGTGTGTGTAGGGAATTGTTGCAGTAGTATTCTAGATTAAGACTATAGAGCCTTGATCAGATTTGCACCAGTTTGTTTTTCTTTTAAAGATATGGCAGGCAGCTAGACGCATTTTTCGGGATTTTATATATAAATATATTTCGGCCATTTTTGCTTCATTGCCAGTAGAGGGCAGAGCTTAATCCCGTTTCTTTGTCTAAATGCACGCAACACGTGCTAGCAGTAAGGGGGTTGCATCAGTATTGTTTACAATTCTGATTGGCTGAGATATAACGGCATTTGAAATCATTGGATTAAAATCGAAGCCGCGTATATGACGTCACGAGGTCAGCGTGCTGTTAGATGATTATAAATAGGGCCGTAATTTAATTCTCGGTCTCTTTAATGTAATTTGCCAGCCGCGTGCCAGAGTCAAAATTGTCGATTGCCTTTCAGTGGGGAAATTCGAGATTTGCAGGTACCGGCTTTTGTGGGGAAGAGCAGAATCTTTGATACCACAAAATTTCTCCCACAGCAAAGTTGTGGCATTCGCCGACACGCAAAGTCGTGCGTTAATTGCCAGTGGCGGACGGAGCGAAAGAAAATACGTTTTCCCAAAGCAGGGAAGACATTCTCCAGTTGAAAGGGATTTTGGTGGAAAATCCGGAGCTCTGATGCTCAATCTTCTTACACCCGCAAATCGGCAAGTTGCCAGCGTGGTTGTAAATTTATTTCGATTCGTCCTGGCCATAATAACGCTGAAAGCCTGAACCCAGAGTAGGGAGCGGGCAGGTAAAGCCAGAGTGGTAGCAGCAAAACCAGCTACCAAATCGTAGTTTTTCCAGAAGCCAGTGGTGAAACCTAGTCGTCAATTGCAAGAATTGTGGGGAGCAACAGGGTCAAAATCCTCTCCACAGATTTTAGAGCAGAGGACAGCTGCTGAAGTGTAGTCTACAGGTAGTAGACCAGAAAGACAGAACTGAGACATAGTTTTGTGAAGATCATAGCAGAGAACAGCTGTTGAAGTGTAGAGGTGCAGCAGTGTTTGGTTCAGGAGATTTTCAGGATAGGTTGTGTAGAAACGAAGTCTGTGCAGAGTTGGTGTGGACACTTCATAGTAGATCCAGCTGATTGTGTACTTAGAGTTTAGAATAGCTAGTTTGGAGTGGAGGCTCAGCATCTGAGACCCCACCCAGTGCAGTGTAGTTTATTTCATTTAATCTTACCTTCTCTCTCCATACAGGTGAAACTTGTGGGTGACGGGTTGGGTTATGATGATACAACATTTGTAATTTTTCCTGAATTTGTTTGTTTCAGGAGTGCTTACACTGCAATTTTATGTATTTGACATGTATATGAGTTTTGTTTATAGGTGTAAATAAAACTTGTACCTTCAGAGTCTGGATCAGTCATTTCATTTACGTACAGTAGCTATCTGTTGTCTGTATCATGGTGTATGTGAATCATAATTGAACCTTATCCCCTTAGGGTAGTTAGAGGTGGTCGAGGCCATAGCAATTAAGACGTCCGAAGTGGTGAGGAAAGAATCAACCTCGGAGCCAATGGTCTAAACTTTCACATTTGCACTGTTATTTTCATCTGAATCTATCATTTCAGTCTTTCTTCTCTCTAGGGTCTTGTCACTATACGTAGACATTCTCTAGCCTAAATCCATTTCATGACATCCTCCTACAAAATGGTCATCCAATAGAGTTTGCTTCAAGAGCTCTAACTGAAACTGAACAATGCTGGGCTCAAATTGAGAAGGAACTCTTAGCTGTTGTATATGGTTTGGAACGCTTTGACCAGTACACTTATGGAAGGAAAGTTACAGTCATCAACGACCATAAACCTTTGGCAGCCATCGTTAAGAAACCTCTGAGTCAAATTCCTCGAAGACTGCAGAATTTACTGATGCGCAGCCATCGATATGACTTTGAATTCCAGTGGGTACAAGGTTCCGATCTTCTTATAGCCGACACACTGTCCAGAGTTTGTATTCATAATGTCACATTGGATTCCTTAGCTGATAGAGAGAGCAATGCAGGAGCTGATGCACCTGTAAGATTACCTGAAATACCAGATGTGATGATGGAAAAGATTAAAGCTGAAACTCTCAAAGACAGCGTGCTCCAGAGGTTGAAGTCGACCATTTTGGATGGGTGACCTAAAAGAAAGTCTGATGTACCAGCTGAGCTTATGCCTTATTGCGACATTCATGATACGCTGACAACAGAACAAGGCATAATACTTAAAGGAGAGCGTATTCTTATCCAAAAAGCACTGAGGCCTGAAATCAAGCAGAAGCTACACGCTGCTCATCTTGCATTTGACAGCATGATGCGCCGGGCCAGAAGTTGTCTGTTTTGTATCGGCATGACGGCCGAGATTCAACAGATAGCTGACAGTTGTCCAGAATGTCAAGAAACGAAGGCAAGGAATACTAAAGAACCTTTAAACCAACACTCAAGAGGTTTATCACCCTGGGAGAAAGTTGGCACTGACATCTTTATTATAGAAGGCCGATATTATTTAGTTCTGATTGACTACTTTTCCAACTTCATTGAAGTAGACTTTCTACCTACAATGACAGCACAGTTAGTCATCAGGAAATTGAAGTCTCATTTTGCTCGTTATGGTGTTCCTAAAGTTATTGTATCTGACCAAGGTGCTCAGTTTACGTCTGCACAGTTCAGATCATTTACTGCTAGATGGGGAATACTTCATGTTAAATCAGCACCAGGTCACCATAAAGCCAATGGATTAGCTGAATCTGCTGTGAAACTCATCAAGGGTATGATGAGAAAGACTGTTCAGGACAATACAGATGCATATGAGGCACTACTTGAACTTCGTAATACGCCGAGACAAAGGTTTGATCAAAGTCCAGCAGAAATACTGTTCAACAGGAAACTGCGTACACTGATACCTTCTGCAGTGAAACCCGTTGCATCTCACAGTAGAGTTATTGAAAGTAGAGGCAAGAGAGACAGATCAGTGAAGTCATATCATCATAAAACTGCTCATGATCTGCCCAATTTGTCTCACCAGCTCACACCTGATCCCGCGGACTCGGAAATTGATGTCTCCTCTCCAGTTCTACCCGAGCAACAGGTTGTTTTGCCAGACATGGAGAACACTAGTGAAGTGAACATTTCCAATCCTCCAGAAGTTGATCCTTCAACTCCAGCTACTTCTAGTGCTGGGAAAGCTGGCAAAGAACATTCTCTCCTACCATCTTGCCCTAAGAGACCTCAAAGAGATCGCAAGAAACCCTCTTGGATGAATGACTTTGTTCACTCATAAAGAAGGGGGGATGTTGATGTGCTCTTTATGTATATATCGTCTCGATGTTTATCTTGTTTCCTACTAGTCGATGTTTATCTTGTTTTCCCGACTAGAGTTACTTGCCCTTATGGGAACTCTTCTTACTACCTCCTGCTTCTAAAGATGGCTGATTAAACGTAGTCGTATGTATCCAGTGTGTGTTCGGTCTTCGTGATTAAACTTCATAACATGAGAATGTATGACAGCCAGCCACGTCTCATTATATCTTACAATATTTACTATATAAAACAGTAAATATCAACATATTTAATGTTTATTTTTAAGGTTTACAAAAATATGTTTCTGAAAAATAAATTGTACTACAGCTGTACATAATTTAAGTTGGGGAGATTTTGGGCAATTTTTTGGACGAAATCTGAAATAATCGGAAAACCGAAATATACAGTATATACATTTTTTTGGGGTTAAATGTGCAGTAAGGTTTCATCTAAATGCCCTGTGCCTTTTCTAAGGAGTCTGTATCTGAACTAAACAAACAGCCATGACAGAGAACTAATGGTAATAAATGCTCACCTCCCAGCTATAACCTGAGCTGTAGGCAATTTCTTCTTTAGTTTCCTTCTTTCCTTTATATGGTCCAAATCTGGTACGAGCAGGGAAGTCCTTTAGAGCAAAAACACCTAGTCCAGCATTTGGTATCCTGGATTTACCGATGGCCAATCCTTCTGGTAAAGTTCTACTGCAGTACTCTTCATGACCACTTTGGTAAATTTTTGGTACCTTGGATGAATAATACAAAGACTTTTTAACTCAAAAAAATAACAAGAAATATATCATGGCAAATTCACTCCTTGCTAGAGTTATTGTGAATTTATTATTATTTCTATTTGCCTGCCAGCTATACTTTAACTATAAGTAATTTCTTCAATTATTTCCTTCCTTCTTCTATATAGTTCCAATCTGGTATAAGAAGGATAGTATTTTAGAGCAAAACGTTATGCATTGGAGTATGTCTTGAGCCATCCTTATATATTTATTTTTTTTTAGAATAAAAAAATAGAATAAAGTTGTTGGTGCTGCCCAAGCTCTCAAGCTAAAGGAGGTAATCAGATACACGCAGACTAATAGACGGGGATCTGGCCATAGTGACATCCGCTGGTGGTCCAAGGCATCAAACAAGGAATACAGAGATATGAACTTGGGAATTCGAGAAGCTCAGAATGATAAGAGGATGCAAAAAGCAGTGCAGCAAGCCCAACAAGGTCAATGGCCTACACGGGAGGGAGCTCTGCAGAGGTTCCTGACATGGAATGATATATCGCATATGGCACCTCTTAGACTCAGCTTCATTATCAGATCAATATATGATCTTCTGCCATCATCTGCAAACCCTGTGAGATGTGGAAAGTCTGATGATGCTCAGTGTCTCCTGCACGAAGAGAAGCAGACACTGGAACATGTGCTCTCAGCATGCAAGGTGTCATTAGGGTAAGGGCTATACACATGGCACCACAAGAGAGTGCTGAATGAGTTGGCTGCTACAACCTGGCAAGGATATGGGCGAACAACAAAGTCAGATCGAATATCACAAGTACATACTTTCTGAGAGCAGGAAAGTCAGCACATCCCAAACCAAATATCAATTTATCATCTATTCTTGACTGTACAAATGACTGACATGTGGCAGTAGACTACCTGGGTGAAGGACATACCCGGAAATCATTAGGAGATTCCAAGGATGACCACACATAGTACTACACTCCTCATCGTCATACCAGATTATAATGATTGAGCTGAGCATGCCATTTGAATCCAGATTGGACAAACAACACTCATTCAAAGTGGACAAGTACTATGATCTGGTCATGGGCAAGATGGGTTCCCAGCAAAAGTCATAGATGTTGAAGTAGGTGCAAGAGGTCTAGTGGCTGCCTCAGTGTATGATCTACTGAAACTATTGGGTGTGAAAGGACAGTCAAGAACAAGGGAACTTAAGAAGTTCTGTGAAGCTGCATAAAGGGCATCATGTTGGCTGTGGAGCAACGACAATGGGCTATGGAATTTAAGACAGTAATTTATATTCAACTTAATGGTTACTAACTGCCTCCAGCTGGCAGCATGGATAAAACCAGGAGCCAAGTTAAAAGTTGCAACCAAGGGGGAATAGATTCAATTTGTAGAGCAGGTGGGAAAGACAACAGGAGGCTGACACTTGTGAGTCATGACCCAAGTGGGTCTGCCCCCCTCAGAGTATAAAGAAGATAAAGGGCTGAAACACTAGTCTGATAGGGGTACCTCTTCTGATGATGAGATTGCTTCCTGTTATATCACTCTGTACAGAGTTTCCTTTTATCATACAGATGTGGATATGAACTTCTGCCTGTGAGGCTAATCACACCCTCATAGTCACTTGAAACCATCCACACACTTCCAGGGATTCCCCTTGTGGTGAAACATGTTGAGTATCCAGCATTGTGCACTAAGCTTGGTGAAATCCCTTGAGCCCCTAAACTTAACTCTGGCTTTTACCTGGATGGCTGGTTGCAGGAGGATCTCACAATGGAGAGATGTCAGGCAGTGGGAGCCGGGAAGTGGCTCTATGCAAGATGTAACAATTCTTTGGGAGAGAACAGAACCAGATATTTTAGCTCTGCATATTTGGAGAGCCCCTATGGATGGTGGGAAATGTACATTATGCCTCCCACAGCCTGAAACCAGACGTAATGATCCTTCAAATGGTAGCCAGGCCAGAATAGAATGGCCAGGAAATAATCTACAGCCCGTGACTCCAACTCAACAAGTTTCAAAATAGCAGAAAAGCCACAGGAAAAGTCTAGATCTACAATGTAGATAATACCAAGGATTCTTCGATATGGTATTGACTGTAAAAAGTGAGAAACTCAGCACCGCTAGTTAAACAACAACAACCCAGTAGTACACATATCTTGAATTTCTTGTTTATTACTCTTTGTGGCCATACCATCATCACCACTTTCTGCTACACTCCCTATAGAGCATGCACCCACCACTGCAGCTGGTCTGTTTGCAGGAAGCCTGTACCAAATCATTTATGTGCTCTTGCAGCAGAAGTTTCTGTAGCAATCTGTTTATGTCAAGAAGCTGGTAGCCCCATGCACGATTTCATATTAGCTGCCTCTTATGAGACTCTTGAGGGAGCAGTAATCTTCTTCTTTATTCGTCTCCTCAGAGACTCCAGGGAACTGCATGAGGATTGTGGCTATATTTTACATACAAATATAGCAATAATCACAAGATATAGCAATAATCACAAAAGGTAAAGGAACCCGTTACACGCCCATTGAGGCATATTGGGAATATGGTGTTAGGCCCATATTATCTTGACCGTCGGCACACGAGGGGTGATGTGGTCGGCATCACGCCGGCCGCCTTAACCTTCCCAGAGTAGCTCTGGTACCCATTTGGGGCTGGGTCGACCCAGGAGCCGTTTGTGGCCTAAAAATTTTCCGCCTCATCTGGGGATCGAACCATAGACCACTGCGCTAGGAAACCAGTGCACTAACCACTATGCTACCGCGGCTCCACAAGATATAGCAATAATCACAAGATGCTTTCTAAATTAGCAACAACAACAACAAAAATATACGGATCATATATCATTTTCATCAAGGCTCACTCTGTCACTGACAATTACATCTAGAACAAGTTCTGGAATTATCTATAAATGTTGTTGTTGAACTTTCCTCATACCACACTGTTAGACTGTGCAATATCTTCTCTCCTAATGATCTTCTATAAACTTCCCCATGCCACATTGTTGGGCTTTCCATGTTTTCTCCCTCTGTAATCTTCTACAAACTTCTCTCACGCCACACTGTTAGACAATCTAGTATAGTTCCTCATCGCAGTCTTCTACAAATGTCTACCATATCACCATGTTGTGCTATCCATGTCTTCTCTCACTGTAATATTCTACAAACTTCTCTCATGTCACACTGTTAGACAATCTAGTATCTTTTCCCATTGTAGTCTTCTATAAACGTCTACCGTATCACCCTGTTTTGCTATCCAGTATCTTCTCCCATTGTAATCTTCAATATATTGTTATACTATCCAATATCTTCTTCCAGCGTAGTCTTTGATAAACTTCTCCAATACCACGTCATTAAGCTATCTAATGTGTTTTCCCACTGTAATCTTCTATAAACATCTCCCATACCACATTGTTAAGTTATCAAATGTGTTTTTCCACTATGATCTTCTACAAACTTCCCCTCAACAACACTGTTAGACTATTCAGTATCTTCTCCAACTGTAATTTCCTATAAACTTATTCCATAACAAACTATTAAGCTATTCCATTTGTTTCTCCACTGTACTCTTCTATAGACTTTTCCCATACCACACTGTTAGACTATCTAATATTTACTCACATTGTAAACTTCTAAAAACTTCTCCCATACCACACCGTTAGGCTTTCCAATATCTTCTCAGACTCTAAATTTCTATCTCTTTTGCTATCAATTCTGACTGTTGTCGCAGAGTGTTCTATGTTTCCTATCCTTAAGATGTGCTCAATGAATGTGGTGGCCTACATCTTTCTGTCCTTATTGCATGTAAGCCCCAAGTAGTTCCTGAGCAAGTGCCAGTGGAACAGGAATGAGAGGAAGATGCTGGAGATGGATGGGGCACACACTGAGAAAACCTGTTGATAGCATTATCAGGCAGACCTTGTTCTGGAATCCCAACGTAAGAGACATAGAAGACCTAAGAACACATGGTGAAGAGAACTGTAGACAGTCATGGAGGGGATGGAGATGGCATGGAAAGATCTTGAGCTGATGCCACAGGACAGGAAGATTTGACATTAGTTTGTTGAAGTCCTATGCTCCTTGGGGAGTCGAAAGGTGAAGAATAAGGAGGAGTTCTTGGGAGTCTCTAAAGACACAAATAAATATTGTGACTACTGCCTCCATGGACATGTCGTTAAAGGTGACTGATATGATATTGTACATGGGACTGGCCACCTCATTGGGTAAAAAATAGCTACAAAACCCAGTGCTGCAAGAGCTAATGAATGCTTTAGTACAGGCTTCCTGAAAGCCAGATACAGTAGTGGCTCCATTCTCCAAAAGGAGTTAAAAAGAAAATATTAATGAAGATAATGACATGCCAGTGCACACTCCAAAATTCAAGTCAATACTTTTATGGTAGGGGTTTTTTTTTTTAAAGAACATTTATGGTTCTCATTTTTTAAAGAAAATATTACCTCAGCATCATCAACAAAATGAAGAGCTCCGTGCACAGGACAATCCCCATCATATTCCTGGTTACATTCCTCACAATCTGAGTAAAAGGGCCAAAACTGTTTTTAAAAAACTTTTAAATAAAAAATTCTGCAGTCTTTCATATTAACTCCATCTATACCAAGAGCATCAATCTGAAGAAATACAGAAATCATGACACTCAATGTGAGAAATAGAGAGCTCACTAAAATAAGGAACCAAAAGCTGTAACAGACAAATACATTTTACATATCTAGGAAGTATAGTAACACCAGATGGTAAACAAGCAAAGACATCAGTAACAGAGTGAATAACGCCAGAACAGCCTTTGCCAATATAAACAACATCTGGAAATCTTCTCAATATAGCTTGCTTACTTACTTAGTTGTTCCTCTTCTACCATGAGATGTAGAGGTTTGAAAGAGAGAGTGCCATACTATCCTATTGGCTGTCTTCCTCCTGGTCTGGTTCCATTCTAGTCCTCAGTCCTTCAGAGATTGTCTAATGTTGTCATACTAGTGAACTCTGTGTCATCCTGGAGGTCTGGATCCCTGGCTCTTAGTTTCCTATATTTGTCGGGGTAGACGATCTTCTCCCATTCTGCAGACACGGCCAAACCATCTTAGTTGGGACTGTTCTACCAAATCTGCAGGGGTTGGGTTTTTAGGCCATGATGTATCGTCTGATTGCAGACCATGTCTCTTCTTATTACTTCAACCATCTTGGCTTTTGTGGGTTGTTGTCATTGCCCATGATTCGCATCCATACGTCAAGAATGGGACATAGGTGCAGCAGTATACAGCCATCTTTATCTTCTTGCAAACTTCTCTTTTGCTGAGGAATCCTCGATTTATGGCCTGAAAAAGTCTGCCAGCTGCTGTTCTCTGGGTAGCCGAATCTTCTTTGATGCCTCCCTTCCAGTTATGACAGCTCTGAGGTATTTAAAGTGGTTGACCTGCTCCAGGACCTGTTCTACCAGCTTAATCTAATGCCTTCTTTGATCTCATGATATCACCATAGTTTTTGTTTTGGAGCTGCTGGTGACCATCCTCCTCCTCTCCAGCTCTTCTTTCCAGATTCTCAGAATAGCAGAAACACCAAATTAAGATTAAACGAGAGTTGTGTACTTTCTGTACAGTGTGGAATGCTGGAGAGTAATAAAAAAGGAAATGTCTAAATTGTCTTCTTTCTACACAGCCTGCTGAAGGAAAATTCTTTGACTTTTTAGACCGAGTACCATCATTAACCAGGCACTGCTTACACAGTGCAGTCAAAAAGATATGCACACCATCATTGCGGGCAGACACTAGAACTGGGTTGGCGATATCCTCAGAAGAGACCTCGACACCATCACAAGAACTGTAATGCTATGGATCCCAGATGAAAGGCAAAAAGAGAGGCAGACCAAAGACAACCTGGTGGAGAACTGTTTAAGACGAGATGCAAAGTACAAAACCAGAGTTGGGGCACTGCACAAAGAGTGGCCATAAACTAAGCATAGTGGAGACAGTTTGTTGCTCCCTATAAGATGCTACTCGGTGTGATGGCCATTGACTGCTTTGTCAGTCAGGGGCTAAGGATCCAAGAAGACGTTGACTCCTAGAGCAGTATCATCATGATTATCATTATCCTTTTTGTTCTATTTAGAGCTTGGAGCCACCACTGCAGCTGGTCCCCTTGGCAGGAAGCCTGCTCAAGCAATTACATGCAGTGGTGGATTTGGTTAGCGATTTGTTTTACATGATGAGATTGCCAACCTCATGTTAGTCACATTGTACAACATTTCTCAGGGAGAAGAGCAATATGGCATGACATTATATGGTACATTATTCTCCCAGAGATTGCCTAGTATTGCAATTTGGTTACAGCCAGATGTCCTCATGTCTGACCTTTACATAATTTAAACAAAAGTACAGACTGCCCTTGATTTACGACGAAGTTCCATTCAAATGACCCTGCTGTAAGTCAATATGGTCATAAGTCAGAAATCACTATATACATTTAGCTATGGAATATATCAGAAAGACGTACCCACAGAATGGACCCACATATACACAGATGGATCAGCAGTAAAAGCTACAAAAAATGGAGGTGTAGGTGTTTACACAAAATTAAAGAATGGACAAGAAATACTTATCTTGATGGTCACTGGAAAACTCTCAAACAACTTTAAAGCAGAGACAGAAGCACCAAAAACAGGTGAATTACCATCATGGAAAATAAAGATCTTGCTAGGGTCAAGATAGTGCTCCTCACAGAGTCTCTGTCAGTTATCTAATGGAAATCAGCTATGAATTTTAAATGTGCAGTGGATCCTCGCCCACTGTAAGATATATGGAAATGAGAGGACAAATAAACTTGCCAAAGAGGGAGGAAGGAAAACCCAAGCAGAAGACATGACTACATATGAAGAGATAAAAGCAAAAATCAGAAATAACTATAGAGAAAAATGGTCGAAAGGAACATTCAAAGTCCAGTAATGCGAGACCATACATTAACAAAAAGAGATCAAGTGATAATTGTTACCGTCATTTTCGACGGTGAGAAAAACACCAACCAAATGTAGGTTTGGTTTAATGTAATCAAAGAGAGATAAACGCTTATTATCTTTCGGTGACAAGTTTGACTGGTGATTATCTTCTCCTGTCTTATGTTGTGCTGTCTTAGACATGTCTTAGAGTTGACATGTCTTAGAGTTGACATGTCTTAATTCTATTTATAAGATCATATACGGTGTATTTTATCACCCGTTTGGTCGGAAACGCCTGGTCAGGGTTTGCCTCGATCTGGTCCATGCTCTTTGGGCATGCGCGGGGTCTGAGCGGCAAAAGCCGGGAGACCGATATTCAGAGAGTGCGTACCTGTGGCTTAGAACGGATGTCTCGATCCGTAGCTTCCTCTCTGTCAAGTTTTCGATAGGGATTGGAAATTCTGGGAATGGCCGTTTGGCATTCTTCCGTCCCTGAGTGTTTTCTTTATGCCAGTATTGGCTGTATTGTGTTACTTAAGAGTGTTAGGATTCTTTAAAAAGGTAACTGAAAACGCTATTCGATCTTTTCGTCTCGTTTAGATCTTACAGGTACATTTATCGCTGATGGCGGCATAGTGAGCGAAGCTCACAAGAAGTTATTATACTGCACTCCAGTATGACTTCATATCTACAAGACTAGGTCTAGTTGACCTGTTACTCACATAAGCCTAGGAATCATCTTTATGGATCCGCAATGCAGGCGGAGTATGATTTGGCAGAAAATGTATATTTAATCTCAGGAGCCTGTGTAAACTGAGAGTGACCTGTTTATCGAGGCCCGCGACCTGCGGCCTGATTTCGTTGTCTCATCGTATTATCGTACGTCACAAATAAATATTGTAAACGTCAACAGCATTCCCTACTTCACTGACTTCTACTTGTGGTTGTGTGAGTTAATTTGAAGACGTCCAAGAGCCTATATGGCCTTTGTGTTATCAGCACTGTTATCTACACACTTACACCATCAACCATATTGTCATACAAGTATTACACGTCTGAATCTGCAGGAATACTGACATTATGTATGTGTCTACTAAACCCTGGCGACACCTCACGCTAGTGACCTAGATTCCTTGCTACTATTTGGTACTGCCCAGGACAACATGACACGCTCAACATACTACCATTCATAACACAGAAAACAGTACGTTACATCAGTACATTTACACTGAGCAACCTTATACATCTCCAGTCTCCGTGCAATCCAACTTTACTGTCAAACAGACTTTTACATCTGGTGGACCAGATTAGTGGGTTTTTTGTCAACAACACGGATTTTCCTGCCCACATCTGGAGTTATACATCCGGAAGGCAAGATTGACGTTTAGTTGACAGCTACACAGTAGGAAATAGGTTAACGTCTGCTGATCGACGTATACAATCATGGATGATACAGAATCACTACATGTACCACAGCTGCTGCAGAATTGCTACATGAACCACAGCTGCTACAATAGTGCTACATAGACCACAGTTGCTAACCAAGTTGTTTAACACTGTGACAATCGTCGAAGGACATATGTGTCAAAGTTCACGTCACAAATTTACGTGCAAGCTCGAGTTGTAAACATAGAGCAGTTCGACCTGCTGTTTACTACACAGTCTACAAACATTCTCAACTGAAGTCGAGTTTGATTTGATAGCTTCACTTTGGAGACTACTACACCCGTTGTCAAGTTACGGTGACCTTCAACGGTGGAACGTCTACTGGTGTTTACGAGTGTACTGCAATGAACTGCATCATTGTAGTTGTAGAGGATTACGCTTAAAAGATAAGTGGCCTTGGTTTACGTGTTAAACTTAGCCTTTATTTTGTATGCAAATAAGCTTTCCTCGTTACATTTATTATATGCATTCATTTATTTACTTGTTCATTGTTTACTTGTTGAGTTAATGTGTATTTTTTCTTCTTACAGTAAATATCCCACTTAACCGAGGGTACTGTAAGCGTTCTTTAGGATTGTGCATATTTCTCACAGTAGAAATTGCAAGCGACTTTTGTTGCTAGTTATTTTTTTTTCTTAGCTGTGACGAGATGTGCTAGTGTTGTTTTCGTTATTTTTTCTCCGTACTTTAGTTTTGATTCGTATTTGTCCGCCTTCTCTTTTCTATTGTTAATTTCTTTACACCTTTTTGTTTATACACTGTGTTGTCATTGTATTATTGTAAATTTTTCGCAGTTATCATTGTGATTTTTCACAACATTTGATTTAGTTAAGCTGTATTTTCTTTTGACCTCTGCGAATGTTTTCGTTTGTTAAGATGCTTGTCTTTGTTTAGTTATCGTGATACTTTGATATACAGTCTTCATGTATACTTGATCATGTAAATTTATTTATATGATGCAAATTATATACTGAGCTGATTACTGTTGACTTTATAAATAAGATAATAGTACTTAGTCTTTATAAAAGACTCATTTCCCACTGAGATTGGAATAACTTGTGTTGCTATTTCAGATATATTGACAGCACATTTGTAGACGGGATGTCTACATTAGATTTCTTCATCCAGCAAGGGTTGGCCCTTGGAAAAACTGAGGAGAAATTGGAGGAATTTGCGCTTGCTCAATTTGCCAAAGCACAAAAGGCTGAAGATAAAAAGATGCAAACACAGCTTGAAGCTGAAGAAAGGAAGATTCAAGCTAAGCTAGACAGAGAATATGAAGAGAAAAAGCATCAAAGAGAAGCTGAAGAAAGGAAGATTCAGCAAGACAGAGAATTTGAAGAGAAAAAGCATCAAAGAGAAGCTGAAGAAAGGAAGATTCAGCAAGACAGAGAATTTGAAGAGAAAAAACATCAAAGAGAACTTGAAGAGAAAAAGCAACAAAGAGAACATGAAGAAAGACTCATGGCTTTGGAGATAGAGAAACTAAAAGTGACTAATATAGGGAGTTCTCAAGCGACTTCTTCGAGCACAAAAACTCATGATTATAAGTTCAAACTTCCTCATTTTAATCCTGCAAAAGATGACATAACGTTCTATCTAGATAGACTAGAACTTAATTGTGTAACATATAATGTAGATAAGGAACAATATGTTAGACAACTGTTGAATTCACTTACAGGCGAACCATTAAATATTATAATGGCAATAGAAGGACATGATAGAACTAATTATGAAGTTGTCAGAGCAGCCTTATTGAAACAATATCAGCATAAAGAAGATGATTACCATCTTCGTTTTAAGACTATGTTACCAGAATCTGGTGTAGAGTTCTCGGATTTCATAGGAAAGATACGCCTTACTTTCACTAAATGGATAGAGTTGTCTAAGACTGAACATACTTATGAGGCACTTATGGACTTGTTGCTTAGAGACAAAGTAATGTCGTCTGTTAATGAGTCTTTTCTTGCCTTTATACACGAACGTAAACCTAGGGACTTAAAAGAAATGGAACAATATTGTTGCCAATATGTCACTGCTCATCCACAACAAACAATGAGCAACAGTAAGATTAAAGAAGGTTTACCAGTGGCTTCTGCGACTCCATACAATTCTAATTTCGGAGGTAAAGTTAAAGGTACTCAGCGCAACTTCGATAAGAAAAGTAAGCGTAACTTTGGTCAGGATCAAAGTGATTCATGCCAAAGAGGCTCGTCTTCTAGGATATGGAGGCAATCTGATAGTCCTCATAATTATGCTTCCAACAAATTTGGTAACTTTAAAAGGGGTAGCCACAATTAAAACTATCCTCACTATAATTCTTTAGGAAGACAGCAGTATCAATCTAATAGATATTGTCATCAAGGTGTAAATCACAATCACAATTATGAAAACTGCGGTTCAAACCAAAAAAATAATAGCAATAGGGGTAATTACCATAATCCCAAAGGAAATAGTAATCGAGGTAGATGGCAGCATAATAATAACAGATCATGTCATCATACTAACTGTGCTGAACAAGAGTCACAAGGAGTTAGTAATGAACAAAATAATAGTAAACCTAGCGCTAGTGCTAGTTCTTGTTCTGCCTTTGATTTTGGGAGAGCATCCCAATGCCCTCAGTGCACCACTTTATTTGAACCTACTACTATATCCACCTTGAGTTGCGGTCATCCTCTGCCCGCTCTTCCTGCCGCAGCGGCGCATGACGGGAGAGGATCTCTTATTCTACATAGGGGTCTAATGAATGGTGATCCAGTCTCAGTTCTCTTTGATTCTGGATGTATCACTATTGGGGTTAGGCAATCTCTTGTAGATCCTTCATGTGCCACTGGAAGAGTAATCAAATGTGTAACATTTGGTGGCACAGTGGAAAAATACTCTACCGCTATCATTTGCATAGCTACTCCCTTCTTTACGGGAGAGGTCCAAGCGTGTCTGCTTCCTAATCCTATTGCGGATCTTATCGTCGGGCGTATACACGGCATTAAAGAGTGTACCCCGCAGCAGATTATTGCTTGGGAAGAACATAACTTAGAAGCTGCTAATGCAGTTGTCACGAGAGCTCAGGCTCAGAATATGCCTCAGACTACATCGACCGAAGGTGTTGAGGTGCGTGATCAAGATGATCATGATGTCGTTTCACGTGACTCTTTTATCAAAAGTCAACAGGAAGACATTTCATTTAAAAAATTCTTCGTTCTGGCAAAAAAAGGTGACCCAAATAAGAACACAAATCACAAATCTTGGATCACTATGAAGAATGGCGTACTAGTGCGTATGGTACAACACTCTGACATGTCTATACATTCACAAATTCTTGTTCCGAAAGACATGAGAGTTAGAATACTGCAACATGCTCACGACTCCCAATGCGCTGGTCATATGGGATTTTCACGTACGAAGTCGAGAGTTCTTGCGGCTTTCTTTTGGCCATTCGTCAACAGAGACATCCGTCTTTATTGCCGCTCGTGTAGAGTTTGTCAAGAAGTGAAGTCGAAAGGTCCTCGCCATGCAGCACCTATCCAGGCTGCGGACATTCCTATCCGTCCATTTCAGAAAATGGCGATAGATATCATTGGTCCTTTGAAAATAAAATCAGCCAGAGGACATCAATTTATTCTTACATGTGTTGACATGTGTACTCGATGGCCAGAGGCCATACCTCTAAAGAGCATCTCGACTGCCGATATTGCAGACGCTCTTTTGCTGATATTTACGCGGTTGGGATTCCCTAGGGAAATCTTGTCAGACCATGGCACCCAACTGATATCTGAGACTATGTCGCAAGTGATGTCTACTCTTAATATCAAGAGATCACTGAGTAGTATTTATCATCCTATGTCTAATGGACTAGTCGAACGTCTCAATAGAACTCTCAAAAATTTACTTGGGAAGATAACTGAGGATCATCCTCAAGATTGGGACAGAGTCTTACCCGCTGCCCTCTTCGCTTATAGAGAGGTTCCTAATGAACATACCGGGTTTTCTCCTTTCAAGCTCGTCTTTGGCACGCGTCCGCGTGGCCCAATGTCCTTGCTTCACGATTTGATAGCTGCCGATGATATTAGTGATGACACACAATCTTCTTATGAGTATGTCATTGCTCTCAGGCAGAAAATCATTGAAGCTTGCAAATTAGCAACTTCCGCATCTGAATTTGCTAAAGCAAAGGCAAGACAGTTTGCAAATAAAAATAGATGCCTACGTCAACTTTGTCCTGGAGACAAAGCATTTGTATTACTTCCTACCAGAGAAAATAGACTTCTTATTGGTTGGAAAGGTTCTTTTGAGATTGTGTCTAAAATTTCTGATGTCGACTATGTCGTCGATATTGACGGAAAGCATAAAACCTTTCACATAAATATGCTTACAGAATTTTATGAACGTCCAGAGTACTTACAACCTATCTTTCAAGCGACGGACGATGCTACGGTCACTCGTGGCCATTACTCATCGCTGCCTATCATACATGATGAGGAATCTACTTTCTCTGATGTTAATCTGCCTCTTCCTATGATTCCACTTCATTCTACGGAATCATGGAAGGATGTTGCAATTTCACCTAATTTATCAACTATGGAACAGTCACAAATCTCTTCCATGTTACAAGAATTTCAGGATGTTCTCACGGACATCCCTGGACACACTACAGTCATTGAACATGACATTGTATTGACTGACCATACTCCTATCAGGGTCAGGCCTTATCCTATTCCTATTCACTTCCAAACTCAAGTCGAGAAAGAGTTGGATGAAATGATAAAGTTAGGAATAATTGAACCATCCAATTCGGCATACTCATCGTCTATGGTTATTGTCCGAAAGAAAGACAATAACAAACGCATTTGCGTCGATTACCGTAAACTAAATCAAGTAACGAAGTTCGATGCAGAACCTATGCCTCTGTTGGATGAGTTACTTACTAGACTTTCCAATTCTCGGTTCTTTACAAAGCTGGACTTGTCTAAAGGATACTGGCAAGTTCCTTTAACCGAACGAGCCAAACCTTTCACTGCTTTCTCCACACCTAGGGGTCTGTTCCAATGGAACTTTATGCCTTTTGGCCTTATGAATGCCCCAGCTACATTCGTACGCATGATGCGTCGAATACTGGGATATCGGTCTGATGTGATTGCATATTTAGACGATATCTGTCTTTTTAGCAAGTCTTGGGAAGATCACTATCTGGGATTAGATGAACTGTTGTTTACTCTACGTGAGCATAATTTGACAGCTAAACCCTCTAAAGGCTATGTTGGGTTTAGTGAGATTTCTTTTCTTGGTCATCGTGTTGGTCATGGTCTCTTGAAAACAGAAGACCACAACACTTCTAAGATACTGAACATCACTATTCCTAAGACTAAAAAACAGATCCGTAGTCTCTTGGGCCTTATACAGTTCTATGGAAGATTCATTTCGAATCTTTCCTCTTTTACAGCACCACTCTCAACCCTATTGAAGAAAGGGTCTCCTAATATGGTGCGTTGGTCTCAAGAATGCCAATCTTCATTGGATCAGATTAAGTTGTTATTTTCGTCTCCTCCTATTTTAAGACTACCTACAGCCGATAGGACGTTTGTTCTTCGTAGTGACGTCTCAGCAATAGGGATCGGGGCGGCACTGATGCAAGAGTATTCTGAGACTCTGCATCCTGTAATGTATGTCTGGAGAAAATTGAATGCGGCAGAAAGGAATTATTCTGTTCTAGACCGAGAATTGCCAGCTATGGTCTGGGCAATTCTTAAACTCCAAAGATTCCTTCTCGGCGCACATTTTGTAGTAGAAACCGACCAAAACAGTTACTACAGGGGACAACGGGATAATTCCAATGATCATTCTCGTCATAGATCTCAGTCTCGTAGATCGTCTCATTATCATCACCATACAGGGGCAGCAATTACTAACAATACAACGCCAGATGTTTCACAAAATGATAAAGTAATACAGTCTTCTTCGACATGTTATGCAATTAATTATAACGTGGCAAATAGTTGCCCAGAATGTAATCTTGTTTTTCAGAAAGCAAAAGAGACAGTATTGAACTGCGGACATATTCTACCAGAGGTAGGTCTTGCAGCCAATGATGGAACAGGCTCCTTAATATTCAACAGAGGGATTGTAAATGGATCTATCGTTTCAGTGTTGAGAGATTCAGGATCGACCACTATCGAAGTCCGGCAGTCACTTGTTCATCCCAGTTGTGCAACAGGGGAACTTGTCAGGTGTATGACTTTTGGTGGGACAATAGAATTTTATCCCACTGCCATAATACATGTTAACACACCTTTCTTTTCAGGTAATGTTAAGGTATGCATGTTAAGGAACCCAATTGCTGATCTTATGGTGGGTCGCATACATGGAAGCAAGGATTGTACACCAGAGGAGATTATTGAATGGGAGAAAAATAATCTATCCATTGGAAATGCTGTGACAACAAGAGCTCAAACTAAAATATTAGAAACTATCGACACTAATAAGAAGGAACCAGAAAACCATGGACATAATGATGTTCATTCTTCGGTTGACCGAGCGTCCTTTGCTGAAAAACAGAAAGAAGACAGATCATTAAAAAAAATTTTTTGCTCTGGTCAACAACGTTGACAATCTTACTTTAAACAATAAGAATAATCATTGGTTTATTATTAAAAATGACATATTAGTTAGATGTTTTATGGATAAGACACAAGTAAAACAACAAGTCATGGTACCTTTTCCTTTTAGACGGTACATCCTTCAACACGCACATGATTCTAAGTGCGCAGGTCACATGGGATATACTCGGACACGTTCTCGAGTATTATCTTCATTTTTTTGGCCAGGAGTTTCACGAGATATTTCACAGTACGTACGCTCATGTACTATATGCCAGGAAGTGAAAGCACGTGGAGCTTTTCACACAGCGCCTATTCAGGCTTGTGACATATCTGTGAGACCTTTTGACAAGATGACCATTGATATTATTGGTCCACTCTTACCATCAGCAGGAGGACATAGATTTGTTCTCACATGCATTGATTTATGCACACGATGGCCTGAAGCCATACCATTGAAGACCACCACTACCACAGATGTAGCTGATGCACTACATCTTATCTTTTCTAGAGTAGGTTTTCCTAGAAAATTGTTATCAGACCATGGATCTCAATTCATATCTGATACGATGAAAGAGGTAATGAAGACCTGGAACATAGATAGGAATCTCAGTAGCATTTATCATCCCATGAGTAATGGTGCCGTAGAAAGACTTAATCGTACACTTAAGCAAATGTTACATAAGGTTACGGTTGAACATCCACAGGACTGAGACAGAGTGCTCCCAGCTGTCTTGTTTGCCTATGGAGAGGTGCAAAACGAACAAACTGGCTTCTCTCCATTTCAGTTAGTCTTCGGTGCTCCACCAAGAGGTCCGATGGGACTAATAAAAGATTTATTGATTGACTCCGAGATGACTCAGGATACCCAGTCATCATATGAGTATGTAGTTAATCTCCGGAATAACATTATTGAATCTTGTCAAATGGCAACAGCTTCATCTGAGGCTGCTAAGGCAAAAGCTAGAACTTTACAAAATCGAACTAGATGATTACGTCAATTATTTCCAGGAGATCAAGCTTATGTCTTACTGCCACATAACAACAATAAAATACTTATCTCATGGCATGATCCTTACCATGTTATTGATAAGATTTCTGATGTCGATTATGTCCTAGATATTAAGGGACATAACAAAATATACCATATAAATATGCTCAAACAATTTCATACTCGTCCAGAACATCTACAGGCTGTTTTTCACGAACTAGATGACACATTAGTACCAACATGTCACTATTCTAATCTGTCAGTTATTCAGGAAGAAGAATCTTCTTTTCCTGAGGTACAGATGGCGTTACCTGTAACTATAGTACAACCTACTGAAACTTGGCGGGACGTAACCATCTCTTCTACGGTTACACCGCAACAGCGTCATCAGATTGCTGATCTTCTACAATCTTACACAGATGTGTTGACCAACATACCAGGTCGCACATCAGTAATTAGTCATGACATTACCCTTAATGATGATACGCCAATTCGTGTACACCCTTATTCTGTTCCACTACACTTTCTTACTAAAACGACTCAGGAACTTGAACAGATGTTGTCTTTAGGAATTATTGAGACTAGTAATTCTCCATTTTTCTCTCCATTAGTCATTGTCAGAAAGAAGGACAACAACATTAGACTATGCGTCGACTATAGAAAATTAAATGCACAAACTGTAGTTGATAGCGAACCACATCCACTTATCGACGATTTACTTCCACGTCTATCCAACGCAACAATATTCACTAAGATAGACTTAACTAAAGGTTATTGGCAAATACCACTAACCGAAAAAGCTAAATACTACACAGCGTTTTCCACTCCACAAGGTCTATACCAGTGGAATGTGATGCCTTTTGGGCTTGTTAACGCTCCAGCAACCTTTATTCGCATGATGCAAAATATCTTATCAGGTAGACCAGACATCATCACATACATCGATGACATATGCTTATTTAGTTCGTCATTTGAGGAACATTTTTCAGGGCTTAAATGTGTTTTGGAAATACTCCACGATAACCTACAAAAATACAAATTGCGTTTCAGGAGATAACCTTTCTGGGGCATATTATCGGAGCGGGACGTATTCAAACGGTTCCTTGTACGGTTTCAAAAATATTAAAATTAACAGTTCCTCAAACGAAGAAGCAAGTCAGGAGCTTATTAGGGCTAGTTCAATACTACAGCAGATTCGTATCTAACTTGTCATCCATCACGGCTGTCTTATCATCATTGTTGAGGAAAGACATGCCGCTGAAAGTGACATGGACAGACGAATGCGACAAAACTTTTAATAAAATATTGCATATATTTTCAAATCCACCTATTTTGAGACTACCTGATGCTTCTAAAAAGTTTATCCTTTGTACAGATGCCAGTAATTATGGGATTGGCACTTGTCTGCTCCAATGTCACGAAGGCATACTACATCCGGTTCTTTACATCTCACGTAAACTTAAGACTCCAGAGATTAAATATTCAACGGTGGATAAAGAATTACTGGCCGTCGTATGGGCCATCACCAAATTAGAGAAATTTCTCTTGGGTGCACCCTTCGTGATCCAAACTGATCAGAAGGCGGTGGCATCGCTACGCCGTGCTAATCATAGAAGCCCCAAGCTAACAAGATTCGCCATTCTCCTCCAGCCGTTTGAATTTACCATCGAATATATATCAGGCACATAGAATATTGTGGCAGATGTACTGTCTAGAAATCCTTCAGATGTATGAACACTGAAACTCTTCGAATAAAGTAACGAAAGTACCTATCACAAGAGACAGAATCCTATCGTTAAACTCTCGACCTGTGAATGAAACGTCGACTACAATGCAAATAAATGATTATTAGGGACATGCGTCATACGAAATGAATTTTGAAGAGAAATTGAGTTCGTATTTACGCTGGGACTTTGGTTAGTGTCCATTCATGCTACAACTAGTTGCAACAAAGTCGGAAAGAATATCTGAATTCAAAGTGGACAAATTTCGTTATGTGAAATGACTAATTGAACGTTGTGAAAACTTAAATTCATTCAGGATCGGAACAGTTAAACAGTTTTCAAATGGAACTTTATGTAGATCTTTATGGAAAATAACGACGTCATCGTCATATCCAATATTACTTAATTCTAGTTATTGATTGAATTAATAAAGCAATAAAATTAAATTAAAATGTGAGAAAAAAATATATGAAAATGAATTATAAAAGTAAAAAATGTGCAACAAAGAAAACAAATGAATCTCACACAATGCTTAGATAATATTCTTGTATGTAATTAGTAATATGATAATGATATATTATTATTTAATTAATTAATTTAAGTAGTTAGTGATACAGATATTTAATTTCAAACCTATTGATTTTTACCTTAGTTTTCTACATTTCACTTGTCTTTACTCCTCATTTGTTTTTTTCTTATGACATATTCTTTCACTTTCGTTAATTAGATTTTCAAAAATTTGACTACTTACACATACACTATAAGTAATTAGTTAATTTTAATTGGTTATAATAATTTCATGACATCTCACCTTCGTACTTAGTTAACACTTACGTTAATTAATTAGTTAATTAGTTAATGACTGTTGACAATCCTTTAGGTTATTTAATTTACATGTATAGCATGACTGTCAATATGTTATATGATTATATATTAGCGACATGACCACGACACTGTTCTAGCCAGAACATCGTAGACCATATGTCGGGTTTTTGTTAAATTTTTCATATGTTTTATTAAGATAGTTCAAAAAAATCTATCTAATAGATTTTTTTCCCCCGGTGGACAGGGAATTGTTACGGTATTTTATTGAAGCCGTCTGCTATGTTTGGCATTGTGCTATTTCTAGGGTCACAGCATTTAATATAATTTGAGATTAAGAATTCGCGGTCTATTGAATGCTATGTACACGATCGATTTATGACGTGTTGGCGTTGGTAGGTCACGCATCGTGACTTAGATACGAGACCCTTTTTACGTTGACCGTCAAGCTGTGAAGACGCGTCCTATGGATGTCCAGTGTTAGGCATTGTATTGCCACATATTTATATAAGTACTTCGAAGTAGGGACTCAGGGTCAGTCCAAATGTATGTGAATAAAGTAATATAATAGATTGGTATATAACCAACTTCTAAGAAGAATATTTCAGTCCATATGATAATATTTATCAGACGCATACGCTCATTGTCGGTCGTTGGAAAACCCCAACTACGCGTGCACACAGCTATGCTGTTCTGGCTATGTTGATTCATTTTTACTGGACATGGACTGAGAATATGATATGGATTCACAATGTACTAAATTATAGATGTATGCTATCAATGAATAATATATATAATGTCTTCATCTGTTGTTTCGTCAAATAAACGTTTGGACTCAAGCAAGGACTTACCCACATTACTTCGGTTACGCTCAGTTTGCTTCAACTTGAGTATTGATTGTTGTTTGACCTGATGAACTCTTATTTACATGAAGTTTATATTAATGATAATGAAGCTCGTACGGAACCAACGGTTCTTTGGACACTCAGTAGTCAATGAAAACCTAGGTATGGACTGAGATATTGATGAATATTCAAGCATGCATATTCAAATAATACTAATAGAATGAAAGACCCAATGGAATAACGAATCGAACCCACGGCAACAAATATGTATTATGTGACTATGGTACATTACAACATTCTAAGAAATGTACTATTTGTATTGTTCTCAGCAAACCAATGGGATATGTTGGAACGCTGTATATCTACGATGACTTCTATAGACGTCCTGATGTTCCTTGAGGATTTTGCTTACAAGACATCTTCAAAAGAGCATCGTCTTGGTCTTCTAACATCTTCAGATATTGTTGTTAATGTTGTTAATGATTGACCATTTGAATTTATGCTTATATATGCATTATACGTCGTGAGATTTGATGTTGGTTTAATCTCTTAATGGACATTGTCATGCACATTTATATACATTGATATGAATTTTTGTTGTAACATTACCTGCACTTTTGAGTTAGTTGGTAACACCTCCCCGGATATATATTTACTTTGAGAAAATAGTTTCTCCTATCTAGTGAGATTTTTTTTCTTCTCACCAGACGCTCTACTGTGCGTGGAATGGATCTGACATTATGATGTTATTATTTTTGGTGATCCTTTCATCGGCGCATTACTCATGCGTTATGAGCTTAATGTACTTGGCTCATAGATGTATTTCAAAAAAAAAAAGTGCCATTTTTTTTCTTACCCGGGAGATGTGGTAATGTTACCGTCATTTTCGACGGTGAGAAAAACACAAACCAAATGTAGGTTTGGTTTAATGTAATCAAAGAGAGATAAACGCTTATTATCTTTCGGTGACAAGTTTGACTGGTGATTATCTTCTCCTGTCTTATGTTGTCCTGTCTTAGACATGTCTTAGAGTTGACATGTCTTAATTCTATTTATAAGATCATATACGGTGTATTTTATCACCCATTTGGTCGGAAACGCCTGGTCTGGGTTCGCCTCGATCTGGTCCATGTTCTTTGGGCATGCGCAGGGTCTTAGCGGCAAAAGCCGGGAGACCGATATTCAGAGAGTGCGTACCTGTGGCTTAGAACGGATGTCCCAATCCATAGCTTCCTCTCTGTCAAGTTTTCGATAGGGATTGGAAATTCTGGGAATGGCCGTTTGGCATTCTTCCGTCCCTGAGTGTTTTCTTTATGCCAGTATTGGCTGTATTGTGTTACTTAAGAGTGTCAGGATTCTTTAAAAAGGTAACTGAAAACGCTATTCGATATTTTCGTCTCGTTTAGATCTTACAGGTACATTTATCGCTGATGGCGGCATAGTGAGCAAAGCTCACAAGAAGTTATTATACTGCACTCCAGTATGACTTCATATTTACAAGACTAGGTCTAGTTGACCTGTTACTCACATAAGCCTAGGAATCATCTTTATGGATCCGCAATGCAGGCGGAGTATGATTTGGCAGAAAATGTATATTTAATCTCAGGAGCCTGTGTAAACTGAGAGTGACCTGTTTATCGAGGCCCGCGACCTGCGGCCTGATTTCGTTGTCACCATATCTATTCTTCACCAGAATGAAATATCTGGCATGTGAGGCCAGTCTGAAGTCTTTTTGCTAATTGTAGGACAATGGCATTGACTTTGTTTATATAGATGATATCGCCTGTACTACGCAATATATTTGCTAGGGCTTACCTGATGGGGCTCAGTCAGGGGTTAGAGCTATTGCATAAACTGTAAACACTGATAAAGACATTGTTACATGTCTAGGATCTGTGATGGTTGAAGCTGACCTTGGTAACTACACATATTATGTACCCGATTGTATACTATTGACTGTTTCGTTCATCATCATCGTATTATCGTACGTCACAAATAAATATTGTAAACGTCAACAGCATTCCCTACTTCACTGACTTCTACTTGTGGTTGTGTGAGTTAATGTGAAGACGTCCAAGAGCCTATACGGCCTTTGTGTTATCAGCACTGTTATCTACACACTTACACCATCAACCATATTGTCATACAAGTATTACACGTCTGAATCTGCAGGAATACTGACATTATGTATGTGTCTACTAAACCCTGGCGACACCTCACGCTAGTGACCTAGATTCCTTGCTACTATTTGGTACTGCCCAGGACAACATGACACGCTCAATGTACTACCATTCATAACACAGAAAACAGTACGTTACATCAGTACATTTACACTGAGCAACCTTATACATCTCCAGTCTCCGTGCAATCCAACTTTACTGTCAAACAGACTTTTACAATAATATTCAGACTAAGAACCAGCCATTGCAGACTCAGATACCAACTGTTCAACAAACTGAAAATTGCACAGACAGATATATGTCCATGTGGGGAGGACAAACAGACACTAGAATATGTACTCAAAAACTGTCGGCTTCATGAGAGGAGCACAGTGGCAGCGTGGCCTTCTGCAACCCAGTTGAAGGAGAAACTGTTTGGTGATGACAGAAACCTGAGACAGCCAACTTTATAAGAGAGATAGATGTGGTTATTTTAGAGTGAATGACAAAGAAGAAGAAGAACAATATACTGTGGGAACCATTAACACATTAACTACCGAATTGAAAAACACACTGTGGCCGAATTAAATTTTTTTCCCATTTTTATCCTGTAGGTGTTTGCACAAAGTAAGCGGTAGTTTTCGTAATTGTTAACAGATTTTTTATGAATTACACGTCATTTTAAAGATAATTGAATGTACTATTACAATAAGCACCATTTGTAACTCTAATAGAGGTTGTTGCTATTTAACGGCCCTCCGATGGCCGAGGACTTGCAATATTTTCACAATTATAACTGCTTGCGCCCCATCTCTATCAAAATCCTTATTTCAATCAATGTGCACACCGTTTTCACTCTTGTCCTCGTCGCTAGATCTATCAGTCAATTGTTGAAATAAGTTTCTAGCCTATTCAGCTGTTAGACGAGATGTACAAGCATTTTTTCCTATCACTAGTTGCCACAGTAAACAGTTTTACACGCTTTGGTAACTAACCGAAAACGCTGAAAAACATGAACATAATATCAATTTTTCAGTGTTCTACAACAACCATGCTTTGGTAATTTGTTTTCCCGTAGCAACTTAAAATTTCAAACTAGATCAGAAAGTGTTTCAGTACATTTGTCATTTGTTTTATTACTAAAATTAGATCGGCACTCTGATCGGCTTGCGGTCCAAATGATAGGATTTTAAAAGCCGGTCCCACCAGCTTGCGGTAGTTAATGTGTTAAGTATACTTCAATCCCCAGCCGAGACAGGATTTTTTAGACCACAAGCAGCTCCGGGGTTGACCCAGCCTCATGAATTGGGTACCAGAGTAACTCTGGGAAGGTTAAGGCAGCCAAAGTGATGTTGACTACATCACCCCTAGTGTGCCGATCAGCGTTACAACTGAATTTTGAAAAAAAACCTAGATATAGGCAACTTGGGTTATTTTTGGGCTATTTTGGCCGATATCATAGTCGCGTTCTTCAACTAATGAATGAAAATGATACCTAGATGGGACAAAAAAACCTAGATCTAGGTGAATCCACCTAGGAGTGGCAACACTGGTGCCAATGGTCAAGAAAATATGGGCCTAACGCCATATTCTCAGTTGGCTTCAATGGGCGTGTAACGGGATCCTTTACCTACCTTTTTACTATAAGTATATGTTAACAATTATTTTACCTGAATGCTAGAATGTAAATGTATGTTTTGTTTTTATTTTAAACTAATATTACTCTTTGTTTATAGTAAAATAATACAACGTACAAAGTATAAAATTACTGTTTTGGTGTTTTTGTGCGGCGAATGGAGCGGTCATTGTAAGACTTTACTGCCAAACGTCGGGAGACAATAATAACTGAAGATAATTATAGGATTAATTGGATGGCCATTGTTAGCTGGAGTGATTGCAAGTCGCATATGCTGTATGTCAAGCACAATCTGTATTTGTTGTATGTAAGACTTACAACTCTTGAGTACATTCTTCAACCAATTTACAACGATTTTATACCAACAAACAATTAAGTATTTTCTCAAACATATATATAGTAATTGTCTACTATCATCAGCATCATCAGCAGAAAATACTGGCATACATTTCAATGTCTTGGTAAAGCCTAAACACTGCAGGGAACAAAGTTGACTGTCATAATAGAAATAAATATTTACATGACATACTTTTAATCTTTACTTGTTTACAACTTCTTCTGAAAGTGTAAATTTAAAAAGTGTGAACACATTCTACTGTAACTCTAACGTCAATAGTGTGATGTTTTTTTCCCCTAAATTTATGCCAAGAATTTGTGAATCTTGTGTGAATATCCCAGCATCATCAGTGCCAGTTTGAAAACCTCTTCCATTGTGAAAGAAGCTGTCTTAACATTGACATTTAATTTCCTGTTAACATATTTTTTTTTTAATGACTCCATAGTGATGTTTACCACTTGAAAACAATCTTTGATATTGTGGACTTTAAAGCTTCCAGCAATGAGAAACAGTGTTGTCCATACAGCAACATTTATTACAAAAAGATATTTAAAAAGCGCTAATACTTGAGGCTTTTCTCAAAAAGTATAAATCTTGTAAGAAAGAAAAGAACTGTTGCTTCCTAAGGCATGTCAGCCTGACAGAAGTGACAACTTATATGAGGCTGTGTTTGTGACTGGCAACCATATCATGTAAAACAACTTGCTACAGAAACCACCATCACAATAGCATGGGGACTTTGAGATATTAATAAATAAATATTACACACATAAAGGTATGTTTCAGGCACTCGTGAGAAATAAAGAAGCTGAAAACTAGACAACAGAAAAACAACTGAAGTGACATGCTTGCCAGAGAATCAAAACCAGAACCATTCAAACGGCAACAGCGCCTAACTACGGAAGCGAATCAGACTAATTAATTTGTTTAAAATGGATATTTTATCCTGCAATGAAACAACCTGCAGTGGTGCCTCCATGCTCTGAAAGGAGCAAAAATGGAAATGACTGAATGAAGCTGCCAACTTTTGTTTATTAACACCCTATATGTCATTTATATTAACACCCTATATGTAATTTATATTAACACCCTATATGTCATTTATATTAACACCATATATGTCATTTATATTAATACCAAATTAAACATCCGTTTTATTTACCAGATATTAAAAATGGCACATACAGGTGACATCACACTTATTCCCCTTTGGAAATATTTTATTTTTAATGCACTTAACAACAAATAAAAAACTTATTTACACACTATCTATTCTTAATTTAAACAACTACCATCAAACCTGGACATTAAACAAGGAAAATTAAGGCAAGGTAAACTTGTGTAATTGGTTTGCAAAGAAGCACACAATAAGCCCTGTACAGCCATGTGAGAAAAAGAAAAGGTTAACGAATCACTAGGCACAAATCAGAATGAAAATGGATGGCAAGAAAATACTTTTTAAGATTAAACAAAAAAATTACTGGACACATAAAGTCAGATTCAAAAGTGGATGACAAAAAGAAAAGAAAAGTTGCTAAAAAAATACTGGGGGCATCAGAGTGGGAAGTGGATGGTAAAATTTGTTCTAGATATTAAATAAATTACTGCCCACACATCAATATGAGAAGTGGATGGTAAACAATTTTCAATATGACAAAATAGTACAAACTTACGGAGGAAATCATCATCATCAGGAACAATAAGGGACATGCACCTGACATTTCTCTTATTTCTGACTGGGTACACATGAACTTGCTCCACCTCACAACTTGTTTTTGTCTGCTTCTTTCTCTGCATACCAGTAGGAGTAAGAATACAAATATATATTTTTAAAATAAGTACAGGTGCGTAACCCAGAATCCGAACACCGAAATATTCCGAAAACCGAAAGTTTTTTGGCCAATTTTTGGGCTAATTTAAGCAACTTTTGGTTTCCAAACAAAAAAATTTTTTTTTTTTTTTAAACTGGTATGCAAGGAACCAAATAAACGCAATCTTCAGTTTATTATGTTTCCAGCTATGACCTGCAAGGTGCAATATAGGCTGACACAAATTTTAAAAGTGTTGTTAGTTTTCTCTCGTCACTGTGTCCAGCCACGTGTTGATATTTTTACAGGTATGGGAGAAACTGACCACGCAATACGTTCAGTTTATCACGTTTCTGGCTCATGACAAGCATGCTCAGTACAATATATGCTGACGTAATCGCTACTGTGGGATACGAATGTTCAAACATAGCGTGGTCTGTTGTATACCAGCATTGCTACCAGCCATGTATGTGTGTGGATAATTCTGAGCTTTTTTTGTGATTTTGAGTTGGATATTTGTGCGCTAATTTTGTGATTTAGAGTTTAATTTCATTGTGAAAATGCCGAAAAGAGCTGCATATACTCCTGTGGATAACAGTGGGAATACGAAAAGGAAGCATTTGTTATCAACAGCACAGTAAGTATAGTTATTGCGGTACGTCATCTTACAGAATATGGTGAAGGAATTACCACAGTATATGACATAAAGAAACAGAAAGACAAGCTGCTGAAATTTTACAGGAACAGTGATGACCAAAAACTAATGTCAGATTGGAAAACTTTACACAAAGAAAAAAAATTAAGATCTTGACCGTGTATTGAGGGAATGGATTCAACAACGGCGAAGTGAACACGTACCGCTGACTGGTTTGTTGGTCATGAAACAAGCTAAAATATACCATGAAGAACTGAACATTGAAGGTGAGTGTGAATATTCGGTAGGGTGGCTGCAGAAATTTAAGAAGTGCCACGGCATAAAATATCTAAAAATCTGTTGGGACAAATGTTCTGCTGACCACGAAGCAGCTGAAAATTATATTGACGAATTTGCAAAAATAATATGTCATGAAAATCTTAGTCCCAAACAAGTATATAACGCTGACGAAACTTTTCTGTACTGGCGCTACCTTTCTAGGAAAACTTTAACAACGGCTGAAGGGAGTGCACCAATAGGTATTAAGGATGCAAAGGACAGGTTGACTGTTCTTGAATGTGCCAATGCTGCAGGCACACACCAGTTAAAGTTGGCAGTCATTGGGAAAAGTAATCATCCAAGATGTCTTAAGGGTGTAACCAACTTACCCGTCCATTACTATGCCAATAAGAAAGCATGGATGACGAGAGAAGTGTTTTCTGACTGGTTTAATAACCATTTTGTACCAGCAGCACGAGCTCATTGCACACAAGCTGGACTAGATGAAAACTGTAAAATTGTTCTGTACTTGGACAACTGCTCTGCGCACCCTCCTGCGGAATTTCTTGTCAAAAATAATGTTTTTGGAATGTACTTACCTCCAAATGTAACATCGTTAATACAGCCTTGCGACCAAGAGATTTTACGATCTATGAAGAGCCATTACATACATGCTTTTTTGAATTGTATGCTGCATTCCATGAACACTGATGTAGAAGTAGAAACATTTCTCAAGGAGTTCACTTTTAAAGACGCAATCTATACAGTTGCAAGTGCATGGAGTAGTGTTGACAAGGTAACACTAACAAAAGCTTGGCACAGACTCTGGCCGACAACGATATTTGACGATGATGAATCGGAAGATGATGAGTTTGTAGGATTTCGTATCAGTAAAGAGAAGAACATGATATCAGACCTCCTAACCTTCGCCAGAAGCCCATCATTGGAAAATTGTAACAAGTTAGAGGAGACTGACTTAGAGGAAGTGCTAAATATTGATAATGATGCACCTGTTGTGCATTCTTTGAGTGATGGGGAAATTGCCCAAATGGTTCTACAAGACAAGCATGATGACAACAGTGATGATGATGACATTGTGGATGCCGATGAAAACATCCCCATAGATGAAATGGTTAACATGTGTGATCTGTTAATTAAAGGTCTTGAACGACGTGCATTCATAAGTGAACAAGAAGTTATGGCAGTTTATGGGATTAGAGAGAGACTGCTTAGACAGAAACCATTGTTAATGAGACAGATGACACTTGACGAAGTCTATGGAAAGGCCATTTGTCATAATGCCTATTCATCAGTTGAAAATCCTATTCCTGGTCCATGAACAGATGTCTGACTCCAAGCTGATGACGACGATTAGAGCTTGAATGTAGGCTACATGCGCGGAGATTTAATGTTTATTTTTAAAGTTAAAAAAAAAAACATGTTTCTGAAAAACAAATTGCGATTTTGGCCGATTTTGTTGCGAAATCCGAAAACCCAAAAAATACAAAAAGCGAAAAACGGCTGTCCCCGGGCATTTCAGATTCTGGGTTACACACTTGTAGCTGTTTTCTTACAACTAACAAAACAAAAAAACAATTACAGGTCTATCACACTTTACCGGAAAACCTAAATATTCTGAAAATCAAAAATTTATTTGGGCTACTTTTCTATCATATTTTGGACAATTCTGGTAACTTTGGGGTATTTTTCTAATGTTGATTGAGCAACATTGCCTACTTTGTGTGAATTTATCCCTTATGGCATGCATCCACAGGATCTTCTCATCTGGTTTCATGCCAGAAGGAGGTAGCACACTGTGCATTCCCCACCATCTATGGGGGCTCTCCAAATACGCAGGGCTCAAATTCTGTGCTCTCCCAAGGAATCTTCACATCTTGCACACAGCCACTTCAAAGATTCCCTCACCTGTCCCTAATTCCCTGTAAGATCCTCCTGCATGCAGCAAGCCAGTGTCAAGTCTGGGGGCTCAAGTGTTTGTTATTGATATAATTATTTCTGTTACTTACCTTTTACTTTTCTTCTACATGAATAGAGTATATGCAACCTAGTGTGCTACTGGAACAATTAGCATTCACACCCTTCACTCACTTTTCTCAACTATCAAAAATGTATCACTGGTGTATCTGACGGAACTGATATTATTTACCTCTAATTGCAATTGTCGTCATCAATATTTCTAATAATTTCCCCGCTGTACAAAGAAATGAGATCAGGGAAGAGTCAACATTACATCATAATTCAAACTATTTCATTGCCCACCATCACAAACACAGACAAATTTGAAGTAAAAATTATTTAACAGCAATCCCATGTTTAAGATTTTAAATGTTTGATTCTGTAAATAATACTCTTATTAAATCAAATAAAACATTACCTTTTTTCTCTGCGTAGATAGAGCTGACTTACTCTGTATATCTTGTCTTGGGCATGTTTTCTTTGGCTGTTTTGATGATTTTTTCTTCTGGTCTAGTAAGACAGGAAAGCACAACACAATAGATATAATGCCATTTTCAATCATAATATACTTCTCTATACAAGGAAATATTGTATTCCATAGAATTGTTTCTGAAACTATGTAGTAAATTCTCTTGGCCATGTCTTTTTATATTTTAAATGCGTATGTTTTATTCTATTTTACTAAACGTACAGGAACATTGGCTCCTAAATACCATCGCAATAAGGAAGCTGAAATTTTTCGGTCACATAAAAAGACATAATAGTCTGGAAAAAATAGTGATGGAAGGCATGGTCCCTGGAAAAAGGGGAAGGGGTCGACCTAGACGACGGTGGACCCAGGACATCACAGAGAGTCTGAACTTGTCTTTGGCAGATGCAGGTCGACTTGCCCAGAATCGTGATGCGTTCAGAGCAGCTGTAATGGAGACAACGTTCTGGAAAGAATACATCACATGATGAAAGAATGTTTTATTCAACCATTAAACAGCAAATGGACACAAGCTGGCAATAAAATAGAATGCATAAATTAGAGTGGAAAATGCAGCCATAAGAAAAATAAGGATTGTTATCAAAGCTGGTAAAGCTCAACATTTTTTTTAAATTAAAATTTATTGCACAAGTACTTGATTCAGCAGATTGAAAATAGTGATGTTGTTTTGACATTGACCTCTTTCATGACCTCACGAATCATGAGGTGAGTACAGTTCAGGTAAACACGAGAAGTTAATGACCAGGTGGACACAGTCAATAGGTTGACTGATGTCCAATCAGCGAATATCTTTTATAAAAGTAACACCAAAAATGTTGCGTTTCTTTTTTTGAACAGTATAGAATAAAAAACTGTAAGGGCACCCACAAAAATAAGAAAGAAAGAAAACTGTAAGGGCTACACAAAGATAAGAGAGGAAGTAAACTGTGAGGGCACACACACAAACAAGAAAAAAAACTGTAAGGGCTACACAAAGATAAGAGAGGAAGTAAACTGTGAGGGCACACACAAACAAGAAAGAAAAAAAACTGTAAGGGCTATACAAAGATAAGAGAGGAAGTAAACTGTGAGGGGACACACACAAACAAGAAAGAAAGAAAACTCAAAAGTTCCACATAAATATAAGAGAAGAAAGAAACCATAAGGACACATAAAGAAGAGGAAGAAATATCTAAAAGCACTAAGACAGAGAGAAAGAAAACTGTGGTTGAAATACAAAGATAAGAGATGAAGAAATTGTAAGGTCAACACAAAGATTAAAGAGGAGGAAAAACTGTAAGATCCACGCAAACAAACGAGAGGAAACATAGTAGGACCACGCAAACATGAGAAACAAAACTGTTAGGGCTATGCAATTCACCACTGCAAGATCAAAATGTATCACCCATGAAGGTACTTCTTCTTCTTCTGCGTTCGTCCTGAAAAGGACATTGGTTGCGTTGTGTCGCCATTTACAGCAAAGCTGTGATATCTGCGCCTTTCGGCCCAACACATCCGACTTCGGCACGGCATTTTTTAGGACCTGGTTTGCCTTCCCACTTCGATCCCTACTCTCTCAGCCAGACTGCAGTGATGCAGCCTGTTTCCAGGACCACCACTTGGAGGTGGAGTAGGGTCTTGGTCAGCTCTGGTTCGCTGACCCTGACGCAAGCAGTCAGCTATGGGTCACTGACTGCATTCCACTTTTGACGCATCTTAGGTCCCTGAAGGTACTTCAAGAACTTGTATTCTGCTTACCCAGAAATGGACAACATTCAAGTTGCCTCACCAATGCTCAGGGATCAAGTAGCCACACCAGAGTGGCCCCAACATCATGATTCTCCCTGTGGTGAAACATGCTGAGAACCCAGTACTGCACACTATGCTTGGAAGAAACTCTTGAGCCCCAGACTTAAATCCGGCTTGTACCTGGTAGGATGCGTGCAGGAGAATTTCAAACTGAATAGACGACAGGCAAGGGGAGCTAAGAAGTGGCTCTATGAAGACATGACAATTCCTTCGGACAGCCCAGTATTTTAGCCCTGCATATTTGGTTATCTCCCATTGCTGATGGGTAATGCACCCGAGGGGTGGCATGTGTTAACTAATTTCCAATGGTAGGACAATTTTGTTGACTCAAGGTCAACTTTTCATATCTTTGAAGATACCTTCTGTTGATGTGCTCTTTATGCATATATCGTTTCGATGTTTAGTTTGTTTCCCACTAGAGTTACTTGCCCTTATGCTAACTCTTCTGTTTCCCTGCTTACTACTTCCTGCTTCTAAGATGGCTGATTAAATATGTCATTATGTATCCAGTGTGTTCCGGCTTAGTGATTATGCTTCATAATATGTAATGTATGACAGCCAGCCACGTCTCATTATATTTAAGGGGAGGTTTCACCTAAAAAAATTTTTTTTTTATTTTTGTCTTTACAAGCTCCAATTTTTTTGGGCATGTTTAGGACATCAAAGCATCTAATAAAAAATGCTCAATCATTGGAAAATAATTATATTGGGTCCTAATTTGCATATTGTTACTAAAAATAGAAACTTTTTTGTGTCAAGATGCACACTTTATTTGCAAAGATAGGACATTGGAATTTGGCTTGCACATAGATCACAGCATTCTCAAGACTCCCTTCTAGTTTCATTTTCATAAACTGTCCGAGTGATGTTTTATGAATTTTCAAAAATTAGACCCATTTTTCTTGATAAAAATACAGGGTAGAGATACTTTAAAAATTCACTGATCAAAAAGTTACAGGTTTATACTTTTAAAATTAGCAGGGGACAAGCACTATAGTATGAGATTATAGTATACAAAGTTTAAAGCCTTTAGCTTTACAACTTTTTGAGTAATCCTGACATGATGTCATCAAAATTGCTGAAAAACAATATCGTAGAAATAAGCAAAATACAGGGAAAACATGCTGTAAAATTGTCATACTCACATTAGAATCCACCACCTGCATATCCATTATCTTTGTTGGTATTCTTATAATCCAGGAAAGATTTTCTGTGTCTGTATTCTGCTTTTTTCATATCATATGATCTTAGGGAAGCAGAGACTCGTGCCGCGTCAAAACCAGAAAATCCTTTGAAGCAGTATTTCCCAAAAGATAGACCAAGATTTTCAAAAATTCCTCTTCTCCCAAGTTCTCCATCATTGAAAACTATCAAAGCATCATAAACTGAAAGTTCTAATCTGTCTCTTCCTACAAATGCTGCTTTGGGACATCTGTTCCAGATCAGATTGTGGAAAGACTCATTAGAGTTCTGTGTTCCTCCATGGAGACATTTTGACAACAAGAAGTCTGAAGACAATTCATCAAAGACAGGCTGAATTTCTTTAATGACAAATTTAGGCAGCCTGTTTTTGTTAGCCTTGTTTATATCCTTTGGGCACCAATCTCCACAATCTTCATGATCTCCAGCACGGTGCTTGAGAATGGCCATTATGCTTTTTTTCATATTGGAAATTGAACCAATATTTCCTCTTATTGCGGCACCGTAATGACCTTGTATTCTCATAATAGCACTCTTTGTTAATCTTCCAAAATTTCCAATACCTTTATACTTTTTTCCCATCTTCTTCATACTGCTTACCTTTACATTCTGCAACTTTATCAAGGAGACGTCGTCCCATTCGTTTCTGAACATGGCCGCAGCATTCTAATTTTTCGATTTGAAGTCCCGGATACATTTGTGGCTTTGCCTCGGCAACAGATTTAAAACTTTTTGAATCCCCATCTCCAAGATATTTTACATACTTCAAACCATGTTTTTCCTCAGATCTTCTAAAAATATTAATCATTCCATTTGATTCCATCAGACCAGAGGCACCCTCATGATTTTTTTGGCATGATTTATGACCTGTCATCCACACTTCAAATTCTTCATCTGTTTTGTATTTCTTTCTAGCCTTACTGCAAGCATCACAGTAATTGGACAAAATTTCTACATCAACAACTTTTGCTGCTCTCTCACTGGGTTCACAGATAGAACTGTTGCTATGCCATTTTTACTTGAGAAGCCTCGCCGTTGCCAGGTGCCATCACATGACACAGTAACTTCATTTGTCTTAACATCTGATTTTAATTCTTCGACAGCAGAATGCATACTTTCTTCTGCACATCTTTTTGTAGCATGCAAAATTTTCCTTTTCAACTCACTGTGTGTTGCTGATGCTACTGGTGGAGGCATATTCATATTTGTCAGAAAACGTTTACTTTTTTCTTTGTTTATTCCTATGCTAAACATTGACATCTGGAATCTTAAATTTATATTTTCAGCAGATGAAGATAGTTGAAAACTGTCACAACAAAATATACAAGTGAAAGTAAATGAACTTGACAGGCCAAAGTGAGTCTCATTCACTGTGTATAAAGACTCTGTAAACTGGTTCTGCTCACTGTTTGTAGTGACAGGTGATGTCAAACACTTTGGACAGGGGAACTGTTTAACAAAATCCAAGACGTTTTCAATGCTGATAATTCTGTATCCTTCAATAGTTTCAGGATCAGTGGGTTTCACAGCTGTAGTTTTAACACTATTTAATTTGCAGAATGATGCCGATGAGTTTAGAGTTTTACGTTCATCTGGCTGAGAATGACAGTTTGACGATAGGCCTAGGCTTATTTCGTTTGTCTGACACGTGGCTGTGACTTTCGGTTGTTTAAGAGAACCAGAATATCTGTTACCTCTAAATTTCCTCTTAATGGGCCTATCCTTCCTTCTTTTACCTGATGCTGTTGATTTATTAACACAATCCATTTTATTAAATAAGAAATCACTATAAATTTCACAGTAATCGCTAATTCTGCTTCACAATGACACAGGAAGTGAATACGAAGTAAATAAATCAGCCAGCCAAGCCCCAATGAAAGCTTGATTCTGATTGGTTGAAGCTGGCGATTTTGTGACAATCATGAGAAGTTTCAGCCAATGAAATGTTATTTTATGTTAAGGTTCATAACTTTTAAAAATTTTAATCTAATGCCCTGGCTGGACTAAATACCGAAAAAATTATTAAAATATGTTAATAAATAAAAAAGTTATAACAAAATCAATTTTTTTTGCATATATAATTAGCTGATTTGTGGCTGAACATACGTATTTGAAAAATTAATTTAAAATATTTGTAAGCTGAAAACTGCAATAAAAAACATAGTGTTAGGTAGAAAAATGGTGACACTAAACTGTAGCATCAATATTGTAAAAATGATAATTTTTAAACAAAATGCCAAAATATGGGTGAAACCTTGAGTCCTGACCACTCCATGGAGACCTTGATCCTTAATCGACCTCAGGCAAAAAATAAATAAATAAAATAAGGAAATGATTCTAGAGGCACAATAAACTACCCTTGGGGGTCAACATGAACCACTTTGGGGACCCCTGATCTATATAAACAACTCTTGTTCCTATAAATGTCCAAACCCAAATAATGACACTTGCAGATAACTTTAAAAATTCAAATGAACTCCTAAATATTTATGTATACCTTGAGCTTTCTTAGTTCTTTCCACAGCTGGGGTCCATTCCTTGTCAGATTCTTCAGATGATTCTGATAAAATAGGGCTCAACAGTTCCCGCCTTTGTTTCCCTGACTTCTTTTTAACCATAAAGTCAGGCGGATCAGCTGGTATACCTGGTTGATGAGAAAATAAACAGCTCATAAATAAATACAAGAAGCCTGAACTGAAGTAATTCATGTGCTTTCATTGCGGCGGAGAGCGGTGCAACAATTTTCCTTTTATACAATAAGGTTGCAAGCACATGTTGAATTATCAATGGTGACTTGTATAAAGCATACACATCTTTTTCTTCTCATTTTCTTTATGTTTTTTCAACTGCTCTCTAATCACATACTGATGAGTAACTGTGGCACCGATAAAATGACTACTGAACATCTGCTTCAAAGGTGGCCACCATAAGAGGACAGAGACAGCACATATGGCCATCACTGTACCATTCCTGAAAAAACTCTATGGAGATAACAACAACCTCAAGCTGACTGCTGCTTTCTTTGAACATATTCAAGCTGACGTCTGAAAGTGAACAAAGAAGGTGACATTCTTTAACAAAAACCCAACAACACACAAAACAATCTGCCATCAATGGTACCTATACCTTGTAGCGGTATGGCAGCTTGCGTACCCTGACAATCCCCAGAGCTATGCCAGTGGGAGTTTTACTCCTGGTAGGTTCAACCAAGCTAGACTGGTCTGTGTGGGTAGGGGTCAGACAAAAGCTGGTACCCTATTCCTCCAGGTTGGGGGTTTTAGCATAGGGCTGACACCCCTGTCTGTGTAAAAAAAACAATGAAGTTACGGAAACAACAATATATGAACAAACTTTGCTGCGGGATGGACATTTGGAGTCTATGGCTCGTATGACTGTCAGTGGTGAAAGCCGAAAGGAAGCCACTGACATGAAAACGGATGTCCTGACCGCAAAACAGGATACAAGAATAGGTTTTTGGAATGTCAGGACAATGTACGAGACAGGTAAACTAAGACAGGTCACGGCAGAAATGAGAAACTATAGGTTACACATTCTAGGGATAAGCGAGAGCAGATGGACAGGGGCAGGAAAAGTTAAAACAGCAACAGGAGAAACAGTACTTTACTCTGGAAGAGAGGATGGACAGCACAATGAAGGCGTAGCCATTATTCTACAGAAAGGAATAGAAAGGACATTACTGGAATGGAAACCCATCAACAACAGACTGATAAGATTAAGATTGAGAGGGAGATTCACCAACACTACAATAATACAATGCTACGCACCAACGAATGATAGCGATGAGGAGGTCAAGGATGAATTCTATCAACAACTGCAGAAAGAAATGGAAGACACACCTAGATATGATCTTGTTATAGTAATGGGAGATCTCAATGCGAAAATTGGTACACACAATACATATAATGAAAGAACAATGGGGAAATGCGGCAGCGGAACAGCAAATGAAAATGGGGATAAACTAATAAGTTTCTGTAGCATTAACAACCTGGTCATTGGAGGAACACTCGTCCCACATAAAGAAATTCACAAATTAACATGGGAATCACCAAATGGTCGGGACAGAAACCAGATAGACCACATCATGGTTAACGGTAGATGGAGACATGCATTACAAGATGTGAAGGTAAGAAGAGGTGCAGATGTGGGAAGTGATCACCATTTAGTAGTAGCAAAACTGAAAGTGAAACTAAGAAGGGCTGCACCAACTGTAACTGCACAGAAAAGGTTTGACATCAGCAAATTGAAGGACTCCCTTACCAGAAAAGCTTTTGCGGCCGACATAAAGAAACAATATAAATTTGCCAAAAGTCAGGAAAAGACATTGACTGATGATATAGACCAGAATTTCAACACCATTTCAACAATATACAAAGAAAGCAGCAAATCATGCTTGGGATTCCAGGAAAGGAAGAAGCAAGACTGGATAACACCAGAAACATTAAACACCATAACGATGAGAAAGGAAATGAAAAGAAAGAAAACAAAAGTGAAGTCCCCCAGGTTAAAGCAACTATATAGCAAACAGTACAGTCAGCTGGACAAGGAAGTTAAACGCCAAACCCGAGCCAACAAAAGGAATTTCCTAGACGATCTTGCAAGACAGGCAGAGGAGGCAGCACTGACAAATGAACAAAGCACAGTATACAAAATAACTAAATTCATCAGCGGAAAATGAGGTGCAAACAATATTACATTAGTGAGAGATAAGCAAGGTAGTCTCATCATGACAGCAGAGGGTCAGGAAACAAGATGGGCAGAGCACTTCAGAGAAACTCTGAACAAGGAACCACCAGAGACACAATTGAATGTTCCTGAGGCTGAGGGCGATCTAGATGTGAATACAGACGTTCCACGAAAAGAAGAAATCATCACAGCAATCAGGGGGTTGAAGAACGGCAAAGCTCCGGCCATGATGGCTTAAATGCAGAGCTATTTAAGACAGACCCTGAGCTAGCAGCAGAACTATTAGAACCACTATTTGCACAAGTCTGGAAAACGGGGACAACACCATCAGAGTGGAACAAAGGAATAATTGTCAAATTGCCCAAGAAGGGAGATCTTGCAGACTGCAATAATTGGAGAGGAATCACTCTTCTCTCAGTTCCCAGCAAAATACTAGGCAGGATAATTATACAGAGAATTTCAAAGGCAGTAGACCACAAACTGAGGAAGGAACAAGCAGGATTTAGAAAGAACAGGAGATGTGTAGATCATATATTCACTCTCAGGAACATTATAGAGCAGTGCTCAGAATGGCAAAGACAGCTTTACATTAATTTTGTTGATTTTGAAAAGGCTTTTGACAGCATACATAGGGACAGTTTATGGAAAATACTGAGGGCTTATGGAATTCCAAGCTGCATAGTGTCAATCATAAAAAGCCTCTATGCCAACTTTACGTGTAGTGTTGGGCAGAGCAACCTAACCTTTGAGGTGAAGACAGGAGTACGACAGGGATGCCCCTTATCAACCACTCTATTTTTAACAGTCATAGACTGGGTGATGCGCCAGACAACAGAGGGCAGTCCAAGAGGAATAAGATGGACAACATTTTCTACATTGGAAGATCTGGAATATGCAGATGACATTGCACTACTAGCACATTCACATCAACACATCCAGGAAAAAACGGATAGACTTAATAAGTTTAGCCAGCAGGTGGGCTTGAATATCAATTTAAAGAAGTCTGAGGTCATGACGCTCAATGTGAGCAACCCTGAGCCCATATCAGTAAGGAATCAGCAATTGGTACAGACAGATACTTTCACATACCTAGGAAGCATAGTAACACCAGACGGCGGGGCAGGCAAAGACATCAACATCAGAATGAATAAGGCAAGAACAGCCTTCTTTAGCCTAAACAACATCTGGAAGTTCTCCCAATACAGCACAAGCACAAAATTAAGATTATATCAGAGCTGTGTGCTTTCTGTGCTTCTCTATGGTGCGAAATGCTGGAGAGTTACAGAGAAGGAAATGTCGAAATTGTCCTCTTTTCACACAACATGCCTAAGAAAAATTCACCGAATCTTTTGGCCAAATACCATCACTAACCAAGATCTGCTTACTCGTAGCAAGCAAGAGGACATGCACACCATCATAGCTGGCAGACACTGGAGCTGGGTTGGTCATGTCCTCAGAAGAGACCCCGATGCCATCACAAGAACGGCTATGCTTTGGACCCCTGAAGGAAAACGAAAGTGTCGTGTGGTGAGTACTGGGGCAACTGCAACAGTAGTTTTTGCCAGGAATAGTCTATGAGATATTAGATATAAGGTCTCTAGAAATTGGCTCGTTAAGAAAGAATAAAGACCTATTCGAGATAGGGACAAGAAGACAGGAATGCGAATGCTTTCCACTAGACAGTGTTTTCTAATTAATTATGGAAAGAGTTCTGTTTCGCCACGACCTTAGCTTCTGCCCTTAGATCCCGTAAAGAAAAAGCTCCCAACCTCATCTGAGTAGAGAAAGGTTCCTATAGGTGAATATGTAACACCGACAGCACGAGTGATACATTAACAAACTAGATAATGATCAAACGATCGTTGGGTTTATTAATGAAATATCCACACATATAGGGTTAGTAATGGTTAGAACGTGATGATGGTGAAAGACGATTCACACAAAACACACAGATGAGATAATAAAATTGCAGTTAATTAAGTAATAGTTAATTAAGAATGAACTGGTGTAAAGTGAAATGATGATGTGATATGATACGTGTTACCAAAATGGTGAGTACTCTACACAGTCCATGTGTCTCTAAATGCTTCTCCTAGATATGAGGATTCACATGTATGCATAAAATGTCCCAAGTTGTTATACGTTATGTCGAGTGGGGTATCTCTAAGCCGAGGACGTTCTGATGAATACTGTTGTCGTACGGAGAACGCTGACGAGATATCTATGTATATTCCTTCACTGTTTGAGTATATCTCTGTAGTGTGGATCAACAGTTAATAGTTGTCATATGAACAAAAAGTCTGTTGTCTAATCTCCCGAGGGTACTGGTCAGACTGGATATCTTCACGAAATGTTAGTGATATGTAGACTCATAACCTTGCATATGTAGTCGTGATTCATAATAGCACTGGAGAGCACTGGTTTCTGCCTTATGCGCCGTGTTTGGCGCTTAAAGAATTTATTATTATTATTATTATATATATATATATATATATATATATATATATATATATATATATATATATATATATATATATATATATATATATATATATATATATATAGTCTGCTTCATAGAATGCACTTAAGAGGGTGTTGCACTCGCTATAAATATGCGATTCCTCTTTTGAGCTCTTTTGCTTGACTTCAGATAATAATGATCTTTCGAGTGATTTGAATTTATGATGACTCTGTATTGAACTTGTGATAACTCTGTATTGAACTTGTGATAACTCTGTATTGAACTTGTGAGCAAGCAGTATATGGTGACGAAAAATGCTGCGTCCACCTTCTGACTTGTGGGTGAGACAATATTCCTTTTTAATTGAGGAATGAAAGATGTCCTATGGCGAATTCTGCTAGCCAAATGTCCGTTTTTGATAACTTATATCTGGTTAGACGTCAGACACGTTGCGTGTAGACTCAGACTTCTGATGAACTGAAGACACACAAAAGTCTTCGTAAGTTTTTCACATTTAACATCACTGGTTGACTTTCATTTAAACTACTGCTCATTAATCATCTCTTTCTCTGAGTTCAATTCTATTGAGGTTAAATATCTTGTGCATGAGAGTGTGTGCGCATGGGAGACTGTGATGATGATGATAAAGGTGAAATATGAACTATTAATTACCTCCTATCATCCTATCATCTTCTAGGAAAATCTTCTGATTTTATTAATCAGTTATGCCAAGAATTATTTGAAACTTTATCTTTCGCACCTTTTAGCTGTGAGGTTAAAATAAACAAAAATAAGAAAATGTATTAATAAGTATAAGATCTACTAACCTTCTTTTCCCTTCGCAAAATCCTTTAAGAACACAATTAATCACAGAACTGAATTATCATCCACTCTGAATAAACACGTGTATTAGGCTATGCGTTTTTGGGTTTAATCTCTTCCTCACAATGTAAAAAACTGGACTCCTTCCTCTTGCAAGCTACGCAGTAGATTATATTTCTGCCAGTCCAATATGGATTTCTGGATCCGACATCTAGCTCCGCCCATACCAACCAATCCTTAATGGCCCCTCTGGTCACTCATTCACAGGATCGCTCTTGTCCCCTGTCAGTCCAAACGTGGGTGTAGTTTGACCTCTGATTGTTTATTGTTCACCTGGCCAAGGTGGGCGTCCAATGTGGTAAACCAACGCTTGTCTGAACCGCGGCCGACCAAAGATAACACCATTACAGCATGAGACGTTTTCACCTGGCTAATCTGGGCGTCCAATGTGGTGTCACAGAAATTACAGCATGCCCAGATGTTTGATTAGGATGACCAGATGTGTTTTTACCAGATTTATCACAATGCAATGTGGGCTTCAAACGATAATGTCAGGCATGTGGACTCAATCAAAGGACTTTATTTCCCCCGATGAAAGAACAAATGTGGTTCTCTAGATACCGGTCGCGAGTAATCACAACGATGAAATAGCAAATGTGGGTCACAAATATGGGATGAAAGAGCAAATGTCGGAGAAAATACAATATGAAAAATGTAGGAAAAGATGGAGCAAAAAGCCCTTTGCGCTCGTTTATCACAGAAAGAGAGGCCGACCAAAAACAACCTGGCGGAGGACTGTGGAGGCTGAGATGCAAAGAATGAACCAGAGTTGGGGCACTGTACGAAGGATGGCCACCGACCGAGCAAAGTGGAATCAATTTGTTGTTGCCCTACAAGACACCACTAGGCGTGATGGCCACTGACTGCTTTGACGGTCGGCGGCTAAGGATCAAAGAAGAAGAAAACACAAAACAATGATCCTATTACGTGACTCTGACACTTGATGTACAACTAGGCAAGTTAAAGCTTCGCTACTAAGATTTGAGACCAGAACAACTTTTGGAAAACTAAAACAAAAAGACAAATATCTGGAAAAATTGTATATTATTGTTCACTATATGTAACAGTGCTGGAAAAACCTCACTGAGATAAGTGCACCGTAATTTTTTCAAACCTACCAGCACTGCGAAGAAACTCATACTTTCGTCGTAAGTTGCTCAAATGTTGCTTTTCAAAATCTGAAACAGCAGCAAGCTCTTCTGGGGTGAAAAATTCACTAATTGATGTTGGTAAGTCGTCAAAATTAATTTGTGAAGGCTGCATGATTCTGGAGAGGTTTAACACTGGGTACCAGAATTTGTGTTAACATCCTTGTAGGCTGCCCATCTGTGTTACAAAAAGAATAATAAGAATGAGAAAAGTTTTAATTCAGTTTGTGCACATTTAACAAATTACAGAACAATGTGTTGAATTTATATTCAAAAATAGTGCTTCATAACTAGGGACACATGCCCTTCATGTGAGTGAGCAACTCACCATCTGAGGCGGAAGGTATACCAGATATTTTAGAGGGTGAATGAGCATAAACACAATATAATACACATATCTCAAAGATAATTCTACGAAACAGAAAACTGACAATGTGAATTAAATATTGACACATTGTGTTAATAACATTTTTTCAAGATATACTTTTAACTTTTTCACATTTCTGGCATATTTTGCTCGCTAGAAAATATGAAAGTTAAGGCTGTAGAACACAGGTATGTCCTCATTAAGATGACAACAGAACCCCCCACACACACAAATATTAAAATGTTCAACAGAATGACTGTACTCCACATAGATGACCAGAGCACTTGAGAAGGCACCTCACCATAAACTAAACATACTTATGGCTCAAATATGACTCACAGAAAGATATTTCTACTGGCTTCTTCACCTTTCAACTCCCCAAGCACCATAGGACTTCAACAAATGTATTCCAAGTCTTCCTGTCCCGTGCCATCAGCTCAAGATCTTTTCATGTCTTATTCAGCCTCTTCACATCTACCTCCAGTTCTCATCTTCATGTGTTCTTTGGCCTTCCTCTGCCTCTCTTACAAGGACTGTCTGCCAGTCTGGTAATGCTATCAACAGGTTTTCTCTATGTTTGTCTTATCCATCTCCAGTGTCTTCTTCTTTTGTTCCACTGGCACTTGTCTAATTCTTGTCATCAGTTCCATATTAGTGATCTTATAACACTTCAATTCTTCTATTATACACAAGCATTCATTTATGAAAGTCTGTAACTTTTTGGTTGCTGTTTTTGTTGTTCTCCATGTTTCACAGCCATACAAAAGGACTCATTTGACATGTGAATTGAAAATTCTGATTTTTATGTTGGACGATTACTTTTATCTTCATAAATTTCCTAATGCAATGAAAGCTCCTCTAGTCTTACATACCTGATAAACAACCTGAAAATTAAGAATCTAACAATCCTGACAAAACTGCCACCACTGATCAGTGCTTACCAGCTGGGATGATCATCTTATGATATACAAACATGTGTGAAACAAAAATTTTTTTCTTTAAATGATATCTGAACTTATATTGCTTTCCAGCACATTAATAAGAAATAAATGCATAAGCTCAAGACAGAAAGATGTTTTTAAAAGTCATACAATACATTTGCTCTTAAGGGTAGTACCAGTGCATTTTAAGCCAAAATAGAAAAACTATCAACATTTAGGTTAGTCTACTTTCTACTAATCTTTAATCTCTTTAAGTATAAATGTGAAAATCAATTGTCAGGACGAATTCTTAGAAGGTTTTTTTACTTTGAAAATTGCATATTCTTGTTGATATTTACTGTTGTAGTAAATATTGTAAGATATGATGAGACGTGGCTGGCTGTCATACATTCTCACATTATAAAGTTTAATCACGAAGCTTGAACACAGGTTACAAACTCTACATGTTTAATTCGCCATCTTAGAAGTAGGAGGAAGTAGAAGAGTTAGCCTAAGGGCAAGTAACTCTAGTGGGAAACAAACTAAACATCGAAACAGATATATACAATATCAACATCCCCCCTTCTTTATGAGTGAACAAAGTCATTCATCCAAGAGGGTTTCTTGCGATCTCTTTGAGGTCTCTTAGGGCAAGATGGTAGGAGAGAATGTTCTTTGCCAGCTTTCCCAGGACTAGAAGTAGCTGGAGTTGAAGGATCAACTTCTGGAGGATTGGAAATGTTCACTTCACTAGTGTTTTCCATGTCTGGCAAAACAACCTGTTGCTCGGGTAGAACTGGAGAGGAGACATCAATTTCCAGATCCTCGGGATCAGGTGTGAAAGGTGTTGTTTTAGGTCTTAGATGAATTCTGTTTCTGAAATATTGACCTCCATTCTCCCCTTCAACTAAATAAGACCTTTCGGAGAGCCTCTTATCAATCCTTCCAGGTTGCCAGTTTGGTTGTTCAGGGTCTTGATAGTAAACTGGCTGGTGAGACAACTTGGGCAGATCATGAGCAGTTTTATCATAATACGTTTTCACTGATCTGTCTCTCTTGCCTCTACTTTCAATAACTCTACTGTGAGATGCAACGGGTTTCACTGCAGAAGGTATCAGTGTACGCAGTTTCCTGTTGAACAGTATTTCTGCTGGACTTTGATCAAACCCTTGTCTTGGCGTATTACGAAGTTCAAGTAGTGCCTCATATGCATCTGTGTTGTTTTGAACAGTCTTTCTCATCATACCCTTGATGAGTTTCACAGCAGATTCAGCTAATCCATTGGCTTTATGATGACCTGGTGCTGATTTAACATGAAGTATTCCCCATCTAGCAGTAAATGATCTGAACTGTGCAGACGTAAACTGAGTACCTTGGTCAGATACAATAACTTTAGGAACACCATAACGAGCAAAATGAGACTTCAATTTTCTGATGACTAACTGTGCTGTCATTGTAGGTAGAAAGTCTACTTCAATGAAGTTGGAAAAGTAGTCAATCAGGACTAAATAATATCGGCCTTCTATAATAAAGATGTCAGTGTCAACTTTCTCCCAGGGTGATAAACCTCTTGAGTGTTGGTTTAAAGGTTCTTTAGTATTCCTTGCCTTCCGGAACCCATCGTACAGGCACAGAGACTCAGGACGTGACGATCCTATTGCCTTCAACTCTTGGTCACATGCCTAGAGCCTCGGAGAACTCGGCGTAACCAGCAGGCAATTTGGTGGCGGGGAAAAAGCACTGTGAGCCCTACCTTGGCTACGTATCACAAGGAGACGCAGAAACACCCCCTTTATCTCCCCCAGAGCTGGCACAGTACACTTCTGGCTTCTACCCGGGGCGTTAGGAAATCCACAGGCACCCCAGCATCACAATGCCAAGAAGATGACAAAGTTGGAATTTACTAACTCAAACCTGGCAGAGCAAGTCCTCCAACAGATGCGGCCGATGCTGGGCCCACTGGCGCGTGGACACGTCCCGATCCCCATCGAGACTTGCCCGGGGAGCCCACCCCGGCTCAAAAAAGCAGAGAAGGCCACTCTCCAAACCTCCGATGTCTTGCGGGCAGTGTTAGGATGTGCAAGAACATGGACAGGAAGACTCCACAACTTCCCCACTGAAGACACGCCCACAGCGACCGTTGCCTCAACTGGCTGTGTGTGGTGTACCCGGAAACGGGGCCTCCCAGTACTGAGACACAGTTAAGTCCCCGATGTCATTTATCGGTGCAGAGTTGAGAGAGATGGCTGAGCATCACAATCCCCCCTGTGTTGCAGCATGATGAGAACCCAGAATTGCACACTGAGCTTGGGGGGAATCACTTGGGCACCAGACTTAATACTGGCTCTTGACTGGATGGCCGCAAGCAGGAGATTTCTACAATGGGGGGTTGGCAGGTGGTGGGTATCTGGAAGTGGCTCTGTGCAGGACGTGAGGATTCCTTGGGTGAGCCCAGAACCAGAGCACAGCATTGTGCAAGCTCTGCATAGTTGGAGAGCCCCCTGGATGACGGGGAATGCACAGTATGCTACCCCACCTGTCCCCAACTGCTAACTTAGAACCAGAAGTGGGGTCCTCTGTATGCGTGCCAGGCCAGGATAAAATGCCTGGGAAAGAGACTGGAGCTCAGAACTCCCTAACTCAAAGTTGCAGGATGGCAGGAAAGACAGGGCTATTTTGAAGATAATGCAACCATATTTTCACCATACGAGCTCGGACGCCGCCTCGGTAAACAAGGTCCGCGCAGAGCAGTGACACCCCCAGGCTGCTTGCGAATAGTCTACTACTGGGAACATAAACAGATTAGGGATGAGCCCACTCTCCCGTTGAACAGGTGCTAAAGTCATAGATACTGGGCCAGAAGGCGCACCGGAAACCACAGTATCACGCAACTCGCTTTTTTTTTTTCTATGGAGAGTACACCGTCAAATAAATCTCGTACTGGTGCTCGCCCTGTGGAGCTCCACCAGGCAGGTGCAGTGCCGGGCTCTGAGCCTCGACAGAGCCCACCCTCAGCTACTGGAGGACCCTCTAGACCGTCTTGTGGAGTCAGCAGACGGCGGAGGAGAACTACTGACCAAAACAAAACAGAAAAAGAGAAACCCAGAGTGCCACTTGTCATGATGCACTGGAATGCAGAGGGAGTGAACAGCAAGCAGGCTGGATACAGCAAAAAGACAGAGCTGGAAAACATCTTGTATGAGAAGCAAGTCAGTGTTTGCTGTATCCAAGAGACTCACTTGAAAGCAGATCAAACCTTTAAAATAAGGGGATATCAATGCTTCAGATCCGACAGAAAAGATAGACGAAAAGGAGGAGTACTTACTCTTGTAAGGAATAACATTCCTGCACACGAAAGGAAAACCTTCATGGATGGAGCAGAATATCAGCTGTTGCAGATAAAGGTAGACAAGATGGAAATAGAACTCCTGAACTATTACTGTCCGAACAACAAACCCCTGAGTCTCAGCTCTATACAGGTACCAGCCACCAACTTTATAGCAGTTGGAGACTTTAATAGCCACTCCCAGAGCTGGGGCTATAACCATCTGGATCACAGAGGTGAAGAGGTTGAAACTTGGCAAGATGATCACTCCCTAATCCTAGTCAATAATGCCACAGATACTCCTACCCTCTACTCCAGAGGATGGCACACAACTTCAACACCAGATCTTGCCTTCTCCACACCAGATATAGCTGGATCTATTAGTAGAGAAGTAGGAGACCAACTAGGGGGAAGCGACCATCGCCCAATCTTTCTTACTGTCCAGAGTGCAACTCTCAGTACAGGCCCAGCCATTACAAGATGGAACTACAAAAAAAGCCAACTGGGGTTTATTCAGGCATCAGGTGAACACGCTGCTGTCTACCCTCAAGGTACAGAACAGAGACATTAATGAAGTGGTAAAAGACTTCAACAGATGCATACTACAAGCTGCAAAAGAAACCATTCCCAAAGGATGCCGGCGTAACTACATACCATACTGGTCCAGCACACTCCAAGAACGTCAGGAAGCCATGGACAGGGCTAGAAAGGACGCAGAGTCTCAGCCTTCACTTGAAACTCACAACAAATGGAAAAAGGCTGTAGCAGAGTTTCAGAGAACAAAGCTAGAAGAAAAACGGAAAAGCTGGAGAACTAAAACGGCATCGCTGAACCTTGAGAAAGACGGCAGGAAACTTTGGAGATTAGTCAAGTCTCTAAATGAAGAGCGTTTCCTCACCTAGGCAGACTATCACATTGGATGAAGGTGGCAAACTTTTCAGAGGAAAACAAGCTGCAGACTTGTTTGCTAGAAGATACAGTTCAGAAAGCAACTTACCCATTAACATAGATCATCAGAGAGAGATAAGAAAAGAAATACTGGCAACCATGGGACAGACAGATACTCCTGCCCCAATGAGGGAACCCATCACACTAGGAGAACTACAGAAGGCTATTTCCAAGCTTAAGTTTCAAAAGTCACCCGGCCCAGACAAAATCAGCAACGAAATGCTAGTAAATCTGAGCTCAGCAGCAAAGACAAAACTGCTTGAGATATTCAACCACAGCTGGTTGAAAGGAACGATACCCCAAGTATGGAGAGAAGCCATCACAATACCCATACTAAAGAAAGGGAAATGTAAGACCGAGGCTGCAAGTTACCGGCCAATCAGTCTCACAAGCTGTGTTGGGAAGACTATGGAGCGAATAGTCAACCACAGATTGAAATGGTATTTAGAGTCTGAGCAGATCCTGGTGCCGGAACAAGCTGGATTTAGAGAATGCTACAGTATAGAAGACCAAGTTACTTACTTGTCTCAAGCAATAGAAGATGCCTTCCAGGAGAAGAAAAAGGTCCTAACGATCTGGGTCGACTTCAAGCAGGCCTTTGACAAGGTGTGGAAAGATGGCCTCATTGCAAAACTTAGGAGAAGTGGAATCCAAGGCAACATGATGAAATGGATCCAGTCATACTTGCATAACAGGAGAACTAGAGTCACTCTTGACGGTCTGCAGAGCAGAAAAGTGTTGCTCCCATCAGGGGGTACCTCAAGGAGGAGTAATTTCCCCAACACTCTTCCTTGTTTACATCAATGACCTGGTGAAAGATCTCCCTGCAGGAGTTAAAGCTGCCTTATATGCAGATGACCTAGTACTCTGGTGCACTGATGAAAATGTCACCACAGCAAATTATAGAATGCAGCGGGCAGCAGACATGCTAGTGTCATGGGCAGAGAAATGGCTTATCACAATAAACACAGACAAAACCTCCACAACACTGTTCTCCCTCGCCCCCAAGGACAAATCAGCTAACATACACCTAGGGACAACCGTGATCAAGGAAGAAAGCTACCCCACCTATCTTGGGGGTGACATTTGACCAAAGGCTTACATGGAATAAGCATATTGAAAACGCAGAAGGAAAGGCCCGAAGACGACTAGGCATACTCAGAAAATTAGCAGGTACCAACTGGGGAGCAAATGAACGAAATCTAAAGAAGATTTATAATGGAGTAATAAGACCACACTTAGAGTTTAGCTCAGCAGCATGGTCATCAGCTGCTAACTCACATCTGCAGTCTTTGGACAGGGTGCAAAATCAAGCTCTCAGGCTCATTACAGGAGCCATGAAAACTATACCAATAACAGAGATGCAGAAGGTTGCTGGATTACAGACATTGTCCCATAGAAGAGACACAAAAACCATGATCCAGATGGAAAAGTACAACAGTATGCCAATGCACCCAATGAAGGCAAGACTAGATGATCTGGCATTGGGACGTCTAAAGCGTAGCAGCTTTGTGCATCGGGGGAAAAGACTTATAAGACAGCATCAAGAAGACCTATCCATGAAGACAACACCACTGAAGCCCACCCTATACCCTGTACCATGGGAGCAGGCCAGCAGTGCCCTCCAAATTAATACATCAGTCAGTGGTCTCACAAGTGGATGTGAGTATAATGATCTGCAAAAACGAACTGCTACATTGAGTATGATCCAAGAAAGCTATCCCGATCAATCATGGATACATGCCTATACAGATGGATCAGCAACAAATGCTGTTAGGAATGGAGGTGCCGGTATCTTTATCTCATATCCTGACAACCACTATGAGACTAGGCACATTCCCACTGGTAAATTCTGTTCCAACTATACAGCCGAGGTTCAAGCTCTAGAGCAAGCTGCAAATATGATTTATAACACCAACTCTGACTGCCACCAGGTAGTCATCCTCACAGATGCACTGTCTGTCCTGCAAGCTCTCAAGGGTGGTAAACTCCCGCATCTGAGAAATGAACTAAACAAGGTAGCTGCCAAAAAGAGAACCATACTTCAGTGGGTACCATCTCATTGTGGTGTACCCGAAAATGAAAAGGCAGATAAACTTGCAAAAAAGGGAGGAGAATGTGAACAAGAAGATAATGAAGTCACATACTTTGAGAAAAGAGAGCTATCCAGACTATCAGAAGAGAACAGAATCAACCCAAAGACGACTATCACACTCTCGACCGGCAGGGACAGATAACTATTTTTCGACTCAGGACAGGGCATAACAAACTGAATAAACACATGCACAAGCTACGATTGTCTGCTTCACCACTGTGCACATGTGGATTAAACGAACAAACTGCTGAGCATGTTCTACAGGACTGTCCTCTGTATGACCAGTTAAGAAAGATATACTGGCCGAATGACTCAACACTAAACTCAAAGCTATATGGAGTTAAAGAGGAACTTCAAACAACAGTCGAATTCATCATGAGAACTCGTCTGACGGTGTAATCATCAAAGATGCGATCGCAAGAAGAAGAAGAAGAAGGTCTCAGTGCTTTTGGGATAAGAATACGCTCTCCTTTAAGTATTATGCCTTGTTCTGTTGTCAGAGTATCACGAATGTAAAAATAAGGCATAAGCTCAGCTGGTACATCAGACTTTCTTTTAGGCCACCCATTGTATATATCTGTTGTGTGTAGTAAATATTGTAAGATATGATGAGACGTGGCTGGCTGTCATACATTCTCACATTATAAAGTTAAATCACGAAGCTTGAACACAGGTTACAAACTTGACATGTTTAATTCGCAATCTTAGAAGTAGGAGGAAGTAGAAAAGCTAGCCTAAGGGCAAGTAACTCTAGTGGGAAACAAACTAAACATCGAAACAGATATATACAATATCAACAATTCTTAAGATATTTTTCTTTTTGTATGAAAAAAATTGTGAATTTCTCAGAACTTTATTCTATTATCCTTAACTTTCTTATAACTTAATTATTTATTTATCAATCAACATGAGCTTTGGTATTGGTACTTTCTAACGCAAAATAAAACTTTTGGCAGATGTAGTTTATGATTCATATTCCAAATTTGTATATATCACAACTATCATTTTTAGTGCAAGTTAAAATCAAAATAGATAAAAATATAAATAATTAGATTAGTCTACTTTCTAATAATCTATAATTTCCTAAATCTATATATGTCAAAATCAACTGTCAGGTGTAAGTCTGAGCAAGTGTATTTTGACTTTGAAAATCATATTTTCTTCAGAAATTGTGCCTTTCCTATAAAGAAACCATGAATTTCTTAGAACTTTGTTTTATGAAACTAATTTTCTTATAACTTGCTTATTCCTTCAACAATCGACACAGGTATTAGCATAGGTTCTTTCAACTGCATGATCAAACTTTTGGTAGATCAAATTTATGATTTCACTCCAAAATTTTGATTTATTACAAGGTTGTAAAGTGTTGCAAAATGTGTTACTATTTTTAGATACTAATCTTAAAATTTGATAACTCATATCTACTAAAGCTGTAAAAATCTAATCTGAGAAAAGTTTTATGATACAATGATGAGCTTCCAATTTAACTTTTGTAATCAAAACTAAAAAGCCTTAGTGAATTAAAATAAAGAATTAAAATCCAAAATGGCAGCTGTTTTCATGGCAACCAATAGCATTAAACTAAAAAAATACTTTGTTCTGCACAACTTTTAGTGTTATAGGTTAATCCTGTGTATTTTTATTGAAATCCTGCAATTATTTATGAAAATAGCACTTCACTGAAACTCCACCCCTTAAAGACTAGTCTCCACCAGCCAGAAGTTAGAGGAACATTATCACTATTTCATCATCATTCCTTTTCATTCCATAAGAAATATAGGATTATAACTGTTGTTTGCAACTAATATCTGTTATGGGCTGTTTTTTTTTCAGCGCTGCTTTATGATATCCTGGCTACCTTCTTCACAAATGTTCTCTAGGTTCTCCTTGATGGGGGAAATTTTAATATGGAGCACATAACAGTTATCCTCCAGCTCTGATGACTATTGGCCGCTTGTTTTAATCAGAATAATAGGGTTAGGGTTAACATAGAGATCCTCCTCCAGGCAAAGTTTTTAAAATGTTTGAAAAAATATCTTGATTTGAGTTCTTTTGATTGCCATATATCAAGACCAAAACAAAAATAAGAATCTCCAACTAAAATATCAATTCATTCTAACAATTCAGGCTTTGAAAGATGGAAAACAACAAAAACAACAACCAAAAAGTTAGACTTTCATAAATGGTTGCTTGTGCAGAATATTCCCAGACCTAAAGGTCTTTAATGTTTGGACATGTGCCCTAATATTACCGACTAGGTTGAACGAGACGCACCTCACCAAAACAAGGCAAAATTTTATTTTATTTTTTTTTAATTTTAATGATACAACAAGATAAACAATGTGGAATTGATGACAAGAACCAGTGGGATGAACAAACAAACTATTTTCAAAGGGTTAAGAACAGGGCATGAAGGCCAGTCTAACATTCGGCCCTTCCTCTCTCTTTCACCTTGCATGCTGTACCCTTTTATTTGCACACGTACTGTGAGCATTATTTAGGCATGCAAAATTAAAAAAAAGATAAAATAATAGCATACATTTATAATATCCAATCCAAATCAAATTTAAGTATGTTTAAAAAAAAAAAAAGTAATGAAAAAAGGGGAAACAAGACAAACAAACCAAAAAATCCAAAAACACATACCTTACAGTAAAATTGAGACACTGACTTGAGACATAATCTGATATCATGGTGGCATATAATAAGAACTCGAGAAATATATATTATTTTATACGACTAAAAATAGTGCCCCCAACCCCCCAGATTCAAGGTAAATAGTTCCCGCCCCCCCCTCCACCCCACACAAGACCCCGCTCCTCCGTTTGGCCATGTCTGCAGTATGCCACCCCAGGTTTGGCCTACCACGACCAAGCATGGGGGGGAGGAAACTCATGAGCCCCGGGAGGGAAAAAGTACTCTCAACTAAGATAGATTTTGAAGAAACCCTTTAATCAGCGGGGAGGTACAGTCTGTTCTGGTGGTAGGCGGGTTGGGTGTCATGAGGTCGTGTTGGTTAAACCATGGCTTTGTATGGGTGGGTTATACAACTAAGGGTTTGGCGTGGTGGCGAGCGAGGCCTTTTCAGCGTCTATGCCTAGGTATAGAAATTTAGAATAGTAGAAGGGGGTGGAAGGCCCCCCCAGACCTCAAATGTTTCTGAAAGGGAGCGTCTCCAAAATTTTAGACCCTAATTAGATGCGGCCCAACTTCCTCACATGAGTCCTGTAAGATATATTGCCAAGCTGTCTGCTGTCCCCCTGACTGGGGACTCTTTGGCTTCGTAGTGTGTGCCCGGGGGTAATGATATATGCGGCCGACCCTCTCGAAAAAAAGGGGAAAAAAAAGAGGTGCCTTAACCCTGAAATCAATAAATGGAAAAATTAAAAAAAAATTTCACAGGTTGGTGAGCAGAGCATAAAGCCCATAGCGATATCGCTTCCCCCCCCGGGACAAAGATACTGATGATAGCTCTTGACACAGCCCGAGGGGGGCCCCCGACCTCTAACATGCCCTATAGCTCTTACCAGGCAAGTAGAGAGGAGTAGTCTTGTTTCTGGGTTCTCAACCCCCCAGTAGTAACCAGAAGTAGAGGCCTATGGCGAAGAAACTTAAATTAAAAACAGTACATAAAGACCACTCAACCAGCTGAAGTCTTCATAATAAATGTGGAAGGACAGTTGGAATGACGTACTTGAGGCTGATGATAACGTGTCTGGGTGGGATGCAGAAAAAATGTTCACCATCACCAGGAATTAATGGGGGTTTGCTCCTTGGTCTAGTAGGGTGACTAGAGGGTGGTACTAAAATTTTAAAATGTTTTCGAGCACACTGGCACTTGGTTTTTTGAATTGGAATACTACTCATGTGGCATGAGCATTTATGACGCTATGAGTAATTGTGGTGATTGTGCTGTTTGTTTTTTGTCTGTGCTTATGTTACTTGGGGGTGGGGGGGGGGTGGGGGGTGGTATGGGGTTTTGGTTTGGGGGTTTTAAAACATTGTGGTGTGGTTTGTATGGGAAAAAACAATTGATATCTTCGACCACGACAGCATTTTTTTCGGACGTCAGCGCGCCCCCACACACCGGTTGTTGTGTGGATTGGTCCCTGGTTGGTGGTTGGTTTGGTGTTATCCTTGCCCTTCCATGATGGTTTTGGGCTTACTTTTTTGGCGGAAGGCTTGGCCGTTTCTCCCACGTTAAGTTTTCGATGATTCTTCTTGTTATTGTTTTTCCCTGGTCTTCCACCGCTTCCAGTAACCCCCAAATGAGGTTGTTTGGGGTTGTATGGTGGGAGTGCAATTTACTATGCTTACCTAGCTTTTTTGGGATGACTTGATTGGTGTTTGGTTGCATTTGATGTATTTATTGCATTTTTGTGTTTTGTGCAATTTGGAACACAAAAAATTGGACACCTATGGTCTTTTTACCCCCTTTAACACCTTTATAGTAGTTCTGGGCAACAGTTATCCGGCAGTTGTACCAAGTATTATTTATGAAAGTATTAATTTTAGTTTTTTTTTTAAATTTCGTTTTTTTTTTTTACTTATTTTTATTTTTTGTATTATTTATTGGAAAGAGAGGTTTCAACGGAGAAATTCAATATAAATTTAGTTTATGAATAACTCTATTTTTGAATGGAGAGGGAAGGGTGGGACTAAAAAGAAGGAAAAGGAAAAGAAGGAGAAATGAAAAGAAGAGGTAAAAAAAAAGAAATATAAGATAAGAAAAGGAGTACAGTAGATAGAACTGAAAGTGAAGGAAGAAGAAGGCAGAATTAAAATGTTTGGAGAAAGAAGAAAAAAGAAATGAAAGGAAGAAACAAAGAAGAAGAAATAAAGAAAGAAGAGATAAAGAAAAAGTTCTTTTAGAGAAAAAAGGAAAAAAGAAAGAAAAATAGAAGGAAGAAGGGAAAAGGGCAGAAGAAAAAAAAGAAGAGAAGAAAAGAAAATAAGAAGGAAGAAGAAAAAGAAGGGGAAGAATGAGATGGGGTTAAAACTTTATTTGGACATATAAATAGAAGTTTGGTTTTTTCCTTGGATTCTTACACCATATTTAATTATAACCCATCACAGGGTTGGAAAGGGATTCATCCATAACACATAAAGTCCATAAAAAAAAAATAAAAAAAAAAAAAAATGAGGACAGGGGGGGGGAGGTAGGGACAATCCTAGGAAATAAGGAGGACAATCCCAAGGACCCCGCCCAGGAAACCAACAACCCCCCACCTAGGGGAATCCTTTCCCCAGGAGGGAGGAAGGAGGGGAGCGAGGAGAGGAGGGGATCGGTCCCCCAGGGGTGGTAGGAACTCCAGGGGAGGAAGAAGGGACAACCTGGTCAATAGTTATTATTAAGTCAACCACCTTGGTTTCTGGAAATCTCAGGAGGGTAAGAAAGAAAGCAAGGGAGGGTAAGAAGAGGTGACCCCGAACCTGATGAAAAATACTCATGGAGAGAAGATTGGTAAAACATATGGAGATCCAGAACATTGACGACTTCAATGCAAACGTAACAATCCCACTCCCCCGAAACCACATTCCGCTCACTACACCCCTCCTCCCCAAAAAAAATTCATCAAAGAACCACATAGTCATCAAGCAAATTATATGATTTTGTTTGTTTGTTTATTTATTTTATTTATTTAAACGTATAGGGCCTAATCCCACAATTGTAGAGTATTCCCTTTATTTTTCAATATTGATGATGCCAACCACTTTTCACAGGTCGGCTGCAAGATGTTTGTTCTTAGATAAAAAAAGGAATTGTAAAACAATCATTTTTTTATCCAATATTAACTACACCCATCTAGAGGTTTAAACGGGTTTTCTGTTTATCTTCATTAATTTAAAAAAAAAAAAAGAAAAAAAATAAACCCCCCCCTCCACCCCCTTGATAGGAATCCCAGACGAATGGACAACCCTGCAATGGAACCTCCGACCAGGGCAAAAAATTAGATCTGGATGTCGGATGATCCCATGGGTCAAATTAAGACCACTGGTAGGTCTTTACTTATTTGTATTCTACGAGTATTTGTTAGGGGCCGTTGCTGGTACAAAGAGAGTGGGGGTGGTTTGACCTTTAGACGGGATATTGTAGTTGTCTTGCGTAGACTATGATTGCTTTTTGTAGTAGGTCATTTAGCATGGTTAATCTAGACTGGTATATGATTGCAATGCACTCCGGGGCAAACCTGGGGCTGCCAGTCTCCACTGCAATTGTCGTAGATGGGGGTATTTTTTTTGTTTTAGGCTTATTGTCTGTGGCGCACATCGGGGTGTTGTCCTAACGCCGCCCCCCCCCGCTGTTGTGAAAAACAGAGATGAGTAATGCTCGGAGGGGAGGGTAGGGGGGGGGTGGATTTTGGAATGATTTGGTCGTCCATGGCAAGGTGGTGTCTGGGTTGGGGGATTGGGGGGATTCGGAAGAGTTGTACGTTCTTGTTGGCACGACCTCACAGGTGGTGTTATACGGATGGTGGACATGGGACCACGGACTTATGGTCTGGTGTGGGGGGTATGGGGGGGGCGCTCGCACCAACGGGATGCCATGAGTCCCTTAGTACTGTTGAAGTCCAAAATACCAGCAGTCTAAGCATCCCTTAGATGATACATTGATTAGCATAGTCCAGGAAGTCTCAGATAGGACTGAACGATGAGGGAATGTGTGCCTGCCGCTCCTCATTATTTCTTTCTTCCCATAAAGAAAATGAAAAGTGAAAATCAAATATTCGCTTTTCTAGTTCCATGATCGGACGGAGAGAAGAGTGAGGGGGGAAAGGGGGTGATGGCCAATGCACGTTGTCAATTTTTATGTGGCGTGGTAAGGGGGTAGGTGTCAGGGATGCTCTATGACGATATGTATCTGTTCATCTCTGTTTTCATTATGCCAAAACGTTGGAAAAAATAATCATCCCCCCAATATCAGTTCTTGTTCTGAATGCTCTATTGGAGGTTTTTGCCATTCTTATACATTTTAAGGACGTCAATTGTGAAAGACTTGGGTTGTAGATTTCATTCTTTACACAAACTTGATCAACATTTATACTTATACACAGTAAAAGCACGTAACGTTTAATGTCAGTCTTAGCCATAAAATTCAGTTTAAAATGTATAATCCTCCAAGGAAGTGAAGTGATAGAATTTTAATCGCCAGATTTGTTTTCGCGGGCCCCGTCCAACTGAAAACAGTTGGCACCTAATAGTCTTCATAATTCACGCTCGAATCATAACTTATTACCCGAATTTTACAATGGGGTAGAAAACGATTTAGGTAAATGCATTTGCGGGATCGTAATAGGGTTGGGGACTTTGTGTTGGGCACGCGTAATAATAATAAAGTTACAGGCACAAATTGTACAAAACACGCAAAAAATTTCTAAACCTAATGTTGTTCTTTTACATTATCGTACCTCTGACTTTACACAACAGATGTGGGATGATTGGGAAAAACTTGCAGTGACAGCATTCCATTTTGAATTGTAAAAACTCAAATCTCATTGTCTCTCTTTTCGCGCCTCTAAGGAGCTAGGTTAATCAGTGCAGTTAGCTCCCTGATGTGCAGAATGCCTGCACAACAACGCACTTATTCTCCTCTTTGCTGTGGTGTGTGGGTTTTAATACAGCAGCTTGATTAGCTTTATGAGGGGGGATTGCAGGCTTATTGTGACCATACTAGCGGTCTAGACCGGCTTCGCCCGGATCCATATCAGAATGGGTGCAAGTCCGGTGTGGTGTGAGTTTGCGAATCGTTTTAGGGAAGGTTTTTAACTTTTTTTGGGGTTTTAATTGTAAGTAAGTAGGGTTCCTTTTGTTGCAGACAACATTGGTATTCAGACAACTTGACGTGTAAGTGTTCCTGCGTGCTAATTCGGGAAATATGTCACCATACAGTTGGCCATGTGAGAAGGACTAATCGCTCAGTCGACGCGGCATTCATTCAGGGATTCTTGGTATGTAGAGGGAAAGAGTCTTTCCCGCTATGCCACAAACACTTAGCTGCTATTTTTTTCCAATGATAAAGAATTTTTTTTAAATCTTAAAAAGTCAAAGCATTTAAAAAGAGAGCCATAAGAGAAGTGAATAAAAATACATGTGAATCTGCCACATTATCTCTCTATTCTCTCTCTCTCTCACTCTCTCTCTCTCTCTCTCTCTCTCTCTCTCTATATATATATATATATATATATATACCTTAGTATATATATAATTTATATATATACTATATAATTATATATATAGACGCACATAACATACATTTGCATTCATGCACATACGTACCTCCACACAAATGTATCAAAATGGTATGCCCTTTACACTACTAATGCCATTTCCTGTATCATATAATTTGTTTTACGGGGATACATTACATATAAAAACCACACACGGCCTAGTTTCACTTGCGCACTTAAACATTAAAAAGGAAGGAGAATTCCGTACTGTTGATATTTACCGTCGTTGTCTAGTAAATACTGTAAGATTATAAATGAGACGTGGCTGGCTGTCATACATACTCACGTTACGAAGTATAATCACGAAGCTTGAACACAAGATACAAAGATCGACATGTTTAATTCGCCTATCTTAGAAAACAGGAGGTAGAAGAAGTAGGACATAGAAGAGTTAGCAAGGGCAAGTAAACTCTAGTGGAAACAAGATAACCAGGGAGATGACCCCATCAACATCCCCCCTTCTTTATGAGTGAACAAAAGTCATTCATCCAAAGAGGGTTTCTTGCGATCTCTTTGAGGTCTCTTAGGGCAAGATGGTAGGAGAGAATGTTTCTGTTTCTTTGCCAGCCTTCCCAGGACTAGAGTAGCGAGTTGAAGGATCAACTTCTGGAGGATTGGAAAATGTTTCACTTTACTAGTGTTCTCCATGTCTGGCAAAACAACCTGTTGCTCGGGTTAGAACTGGAAGAGGAGACATCAATTTCCAGGTCCTCGGGGTCAGTGTGGTGATGAAACTTAGATGTTGCTCTTTTCAGAGAGCCTCTTATCAATCTTATCTTTCAGGTTGCCGGTTTGGTTGTTCAGGGTCTTGATAGTAGACTGGCTGGTGAGACAACTTGGGCAGATCATGAGCAGTTTTATCATGATACGTCTTCACTGATCTGTCTCTCTTGCCTCTACTTTCAATAACTCTACTGTGAGATGCAACGGGTTTCACTGCAGAAGGTATCAGCGCACGCAGTTTCCTGTTGAACAGTATTTCTGCTGGACTTTGATCAAACCCTTGTCTCGATGTATTACGAAGTTCAAGTAGTGCCTCATATGCATCTGTATTATTTTGAACAGTCTTTCTCATCATACCCTTGATGAGTTTCACAGCAGATTCAGCTAATTTGTTGGCTTTATGGTGACCTGTGCTGATTTAACATGAAGTATTCCCCATCTAGCAGTAAATGATCTGAACTGTGCAGACGTAAACTGAGTACCTTGGTCAGATACAATAACTTTAGGGACACCATAACGAGCAAAATGAGACTTCAATTTCCTGATGACTAACTGTGCTGTCATTGTAGGTAGAAAGTCTACTTCAATGAAGTTGGAGAGTAGTCAATCAGGACTAAATAATATCGGCCTTCTATAATAAAGATGTCAGTGCCAACTTTCTCCCAGGGTGATAAACCTCTTGAGTGTTGGTTTAAAGGTTCTTTAGTATTCCTTGCCTTCGTTTCTTGACATTCTGGACAACTGTCAGCTATCTGTCGAATCTCAGCCGTCATGCCGATCCAAAACAGACAACTTCTGGCCCGGCGCATCATGCTGTCAAATGCAAGATGAGCAGCGTGTAGCTTCTGCTTGATTTCAGGCCTCAGTGCTTTTGGGATAAGAATACGCTCTCCTTTAAGTATTATGCCTTGTTCTGTTGTTTAGAGTATCACGAATGTCAAAATAAGGCATAAGCTCAGCTGGTACATCAGACTTTCTTTTAGGCCACCCATCCAAAATGGTCGACTTCAACCTCTGGAGCACACTGTCTTTGAGAGTTTCAGCTTTAATCTTTTCCATCATCACATCTGGTATTTCAGGTAATCTTACAGGTGCATCAGCTCCTGCATTGCTCTCTCTATCAGCTAAGGAATCCAATGTGACATTATGAATACAAACTCTGGACAGTGTGTCGGCTATAAGAAGATCGGAACCTTGTACCCATTGGAATTCAAAGTCATATCGATGGCTTCGCATCAGTAAATTCTGCAGTCTTCGAGGAGTTTGACTCAGAGGTTTCTTAACGATGGCCGCCAAAGGTTTATGGTCGTTGATGACTGTAACTTTCCTTCCATAAGTGTACTGGTCAAAGCGTTCCAAACCATATACAACAGCTAAGAGCTCCTTCTCAATTTGAGCCCAGCGTTGTTCTGTTTCAGTTAGAGCTCTAGAAGCAAACTCTATTGGCTGACCATTTTGTAGGAGGACAGCCCCAAGTCCATAGCTGCTACTATCAACTTGAATACACAAAGATTCATCAGGATCATAGTATGCGAGTACTGGAGTAGAAGTAATCAGTTTCTTGACACTCTTGAAAGCTTGTTCACATTCAGCAGACCAGATAAAGGGAGTATCCTTACGTGTAAGTTCTCTTATTGGATGAAGAACTTCTGAGAGATTGTTGAGAAACTTTGCTAGATACTGTATCATGCCACAAAATCTGCGAACCTCATGACAGTCCTTAGGAACGGGCATGCTTAGTATTGTCTCAACCTTTTTCTTGTCTGGTTCAACACCTCGAGCAGTAATAAGGTGACCCATGAAGGTAATTTCTTCTTTCTTCTCTTGAGCTTTAGCATCATTCAGTTTAATGCCTTTCTCTTTACACCTATGTTTCAGTGCTTTAAGTTTCAGATCATGGTCCTTAATTGCTTGCTGTCTGTTTGATCCACAACCTGCAATAACTATGTCATCAGCAACATTGATGCAACCATGAAGACCTTCAAGAGCTTGTGCTAGATGCCTCTGGAAAATTTCACTGCTTACATTCAAGCCAAATGGTAATCTAGACCATCTGAACCTACCATAAGGTGTGATCATTGTTGTAAGTTTACTAGACTTCTCATCAAGTTTGATATGCCAGAATGCTTCCTTGATATCCAGCTTTGTGAAAATCTTGGCATTATTGAGTTCAGGCAATACATCATCCAAAGTTGGTAATCTGTAATGCTCCCTCTGCGAAGCCTCGTTCAGGGGTCTAGGATCAATGCATATTCTTAAAGAACCATCAGACTTTTCAACAACAGCCATTTGGTTAACCCATTTAGTCGGTTCCTCTACTGGTATTAATATAACCTCTGTTCATTAGATTTTGAAGCTCTGACTTTACCTTGCTCTTAAGTGAAAATGGTATTTTTCTGCATGGCAGTGCCTTTGGACGAATATTAGGATCAATATGCAACACAGCTTCACCCAGGACACCTAGATGGTTATCAGAGTTATGATCATTATCTGAACTGTCAGTAGCCACCTTAGCAATAAATTTGTTTGTGTTGACTGTCACAAACTGTAGATCCTGCAGTGTGTTGTTGCCCAGCAAACATGTGAATCTATTTTTCACAACAGTAAACCTTATATTGTGTTTTGTCCCAGTCTTAGGATTCTCAGCAGTTAATATAACTTCTCCCAGTGGAGTCATCTTAGTACCATTCCACATAACAAGCCTCTGTTTAGTGGGTAACAGTTGTTCTTGCATCACAAAGCGTTGACAGATTGTATTCACATCAGCTGCCGTGTCTAACTGGAATTTTACCATTTTTCCATTGACAATGAGTTGTGCAGATGTACAAGCTTTGCTAGATTTTACACAATAAAGAAAAAACTTCAGAATCTTCCACTGACTCTGTGTGAACAGTATGAACTTTCTTGCATTTAACTTTGAAATGGTTTCTTCCCCCACAATTTGAGCAAAACTTCCCCCATGCAGGACACTTTTTCTTAATCAATGGATGTTTCTGTCCACAGTAATGACAGGCTTTACCAGTATGCTGCAAAGTGTCTCTCTTGGGAGGTTTATGGTTGAGTGATTTTTTTCTGTACCTGTTCAACCCTTGCTTCAGAAGGTTGTACTGTGTTATTCATCTCACTTATGTCTTTTCCAGTTTGCTCGAAGACTCTGCATATGTGAATGGCTTTCTTTAGATCGAGGTCAGCTTCTCTCAAGAGCTTCTCTTGTAACCTTTTGTTAACAGTAAAGACAATTTTGTCTCTTATCATACGATCCTTGTCGTTAAAGTTGCACAGATCTGCCTTAGTTCTCAGCTCAGTCAAAAGGGAATTAAAAGGATCTTGAAGAGGTGTATTCCAGAATCTGAACGTATTACTTCATTGCTTCGTGAGCTACAATGGTTCTGGAGCAAATCGAGAATTTTAGTAGGATTAGAGTGGTCTCCTTCCTCTGCAAGTTGATCAAAAACTTCAACAGCTTGAGGTCCAGCACCGTGTAGAATAATGGCCGCCCGAACGGAATCAGGTTTCGAAGCCACCTCTGATGCATGCATGTATAGATCTAACTGTCGTCTCCATTTACGAAATGTGTCTGGTTCGACGTTATTTATGTCTAGGCAGGGTGGTAACCGAAACATGGGCCGTTCTGCCATGACAAAATGTCTAATAATGTTATGCAAGCAATAACCAGTAATCTCACCTCAAGTCTAATGACATCCAGCACACGTGTTACAAGATATTCAGCAGAATAGTCCGAATTCTGTAGAAATAAACACCGCTGCCACCATGTTGATATTTACCGTCGTGTCTAGTAAATACTGTAAGATACGATGAGACGTGGCTGGCTGTTATACATACTCACGTTACGAAGTATAATCACGAAGCTTGAACACAAGATACAAGGATCGACATGTTTAATTTGCCATCTTAGAAAACAGGAGGTAGAAGAAGGACACAGAAGAGTTAGCAAGGGCAAGTAACTCTAGTGGAAACAAGATAACCATGGAGATGACCCCATCAACAAGTACTAAATAAAATAAAGTAATTATTTCCCTCAAAAATGTTTTGCGCTTCTTGTAACTACAAAGCCATTTTTTTTCGGGATTCTTGGTAAGCAGACTTTCTTCCCGCTACCACAACCACCAGTCTACTTTTTATTTTCTTACAAGAATGAGGTAGGTACCTAATATTGCACAGCAGGATAGTAATTTAGAAAAAACTAAAGCTGTTTGCCTTTTCTCCATATCCAAATGAATCGCTAACCAATTTTTATGTCGAGACTCGAAACATACATACATCTTCTAGCACAAATAATTTAATTGAAGGCTTCTGTGTAGACGAAATTGATAGTAACAATTTTACACACACACACAAAATTTGCCTCATTTTGGCGAGGCGCGTCCCGTTCAACCTAGCCGGTTATATTAGGGCGCATGTCCAAATATAAAAGACCTTTATTTTATTTTTATTTTTTCAATACCCTTTCTGGGGCTCAAAGTGAGGTCTATTGACTTTATTGAGTAAAATGTGTAAATTGTGTGTGATCCAGGCCCTGGCTAAGACACTTTGATCTTAGCCAAAAGGCCGAGCAGATACTACACTTTGATATTAGCCGAAAGGCCGAGCAGATACTACACTTTGATCTTAGCCAAAAGGCCGAGCAGATACTACACTTTGATCTTAGCCAAAAGGCCGAGCAGATACTACACTTTGATCTTAGCCAAAAGGCCGAGCAGATACTACACTTTGATATTAGCCAAAAGGATAAAGACCTTTAGGTCTGGAGAATTAGTTATGTGTTAGTTAAAAGTAACAACTCTACATAACTGAGAATTATTCAAACTATCAATCAATCAATACCCTTTAGCTCCCCAAGGAGCATAGGCCTTCAACAAACACATGCCAAGTCCTCCTGTCCTGTGCCACCCGCTCAAGTTCTTTCCATGTTTTCCTCATCATTTTCACCTCTGTTTCCAGTTTTCTTCTCCATGTGTTTTTTGGTCTATCTCTGCCTCTCTTTCCCGGTGGATTCCAGAACAAGGACTGCCTTGTAATGCTATCAACAGGTTTTCTCAATGTGTCCTATCCATCGCCAGCGTCTTCTTCTCAACTCTTGTTCCACTGGCACTTGTCTGGTTCTTGTCATCAATTCCACATTTGTGACTTTGTCAAACCATTTCAGTCCTTCTATTCTACGCAAGCCCCCGTTTATAAAAGTCTGTAGCTTATTGGTTGTTGTTTTTGTTGTTCTCCATGTCTCAGAGTCATACAATAGGACTGACTTCACATTTGAGTTGAAGATTCTTATTTTCGTGTTGGACTTGATTTCTCTTGTTCTCAATATGTTTCCCAATGCAATGAAAGCTCCTCTTGCTTTGTGTATTCTTTTTTTGATATTACTGTCTGTCCCTCCAACTTTGTCTATATTACTTCCAAGATATGTGTACGATTCTACATCTTTTAGTGGTGTTACTTCAAGTTCAACCTTGTTATCATTTCTTGCATTTATTCTCATAATCTTTGTCTTTTCCCTGTGTATTTTCAGGCCCACTTGTGACCTCTCATCGATAATTTTCATTTTCTCTTGCATCTGATTATGGTTATGGGACAGAAGAGCCAAGTCATCTGCAAAATCCAGATCATCAAGCTGTTTAGTCAGATTCCACTGGATTCCATTTCTGTTGTGTGATGTCGATGTTTTCATAGCCCAATCTATTGCTAGTAAGAACAGAAATGGAGATGAGGGGCATCCCTTTCACTCCCGTTCTAATCCTAAACGGTTCTGTAAGTTGTCCTTCATGAAGAACTCTACATGTCATATCTTCATAGGTCTTCTTTATTAAGTTAATGATCTTCATGGGAACTCCATAATGCCTCATCAATTTCCAAAGTGATTCTCTGTCTACACTGTCAAATGCTTTTTCATAGTCCACGAAACCGATGTATAGCGGTGAATTCCATTCCAGACTTTGTTCAACTATTATTCTCAAAGTGGCTATCTGGTCTGGACAGGATCTATTTTGTCGAAAACCTGCTTGTTCATCTCTCAGTTTCTTGTCTATGGACTCTTTTAATCTCTCCAGGATGATTCTGTTTAATACTTTTGCTGGCACTGATAGTAACCTTATTCCTCTATAATGTGTGCACTCTTGTAAATTTCCCTTCTTAGGCAACTTCACCAGATATTCTTCCTTCCATTCTGCTGGTATTTCCTCTCTCTCCCAGACTTTGCCAAGTACTTTGTATAATATCTCTGTATAGGTATCAATATCTGTTTTGATGGCCTCTGCTGGAAAGCAATCTGGACCAGCTGCTTTTCCATCTTTCAGAAGCCTTATGGCTTTCTTTATTTCTTCTTTACTTGGTCGTTCACAGTTGATTTGTAGCTCCTCTTTTGCTGGCTGGATGTCTGGGGGATTAGTTGGAGATGGTCTATTGAGAAGTTCCTCAAAATGTTCTGTCCATCTCTTCATTTGTCCTTGTATATTACTAAGCAATTTTCCATTCTTATCTTTTATGACGCCATTTGCTTGCTTATATTTCCCTGTTAGCTTCTTTGTGTTGTTGTACAGGTCCCTCATATGTCCTTTTGCTGCAGCTTCCTCTGCTTCCCTTGCCAAATCATCAATATATTTCATCCTGTCTCTTTTGATGTTTCTTCTTACTTCTTTGTTTGCTTCTATGTACACTTCATGAGCCTTGGCTTTGGAGCTTCTGGTTTTGCTTCTGTTTAAATCTGCTTTCTTGTTTTTTCCTGTCTTCTATCTTACAAATGGTTTCTGTTGTTATCCATGCTTTGTGCTGATGTTCTCTTTTTCTCAGTACTTCTTCACATGTCTCGTTCCATATATTTTTTACTTGTTGCCAGTGGTCTTCCGTATCTGTTTCATCTTCCAGCTGTTCGAGTACTTGGTATTTGTTGGATACTGTGATTGAAAATTTTTCTCTTATTTCCTGATTTCTTAGATATCCCACATTATATTGTTGTCTATAGCTACATGCTGTTGTAAATTTGATTTTTAATTTTGTTTCAGCCAACAGAAGATGGTGGTCTGATACAACATCTGCTCCTCTACATACTTTCACATCATGCAATGATGACCTAAACTTCTTGCTTATGCATATGTGATCAATCTGATTCTCAGTTCTGTGGTCTGGTGATATCCATGTTGCTTTATGTATTCTTTTATGTGGAAATATGCTTCCTCCTATAGCTAGTTCATTTGAAGCACATAAGTTTGCTAATAGTTCCCCATTCTCGTTCATCATACCTAATCCATGCTTTCCCATGATTTCTACAAGGCCAGTGTTGTCTGTTCCTATTTTCGCATTTAGGTCCCCCTTAAAAATTGTGATGTCCTTTCTTTTCTTATTGTCCAAGACACTTTGTAGTCTGGTGTAAAAGTCTTCTTTCACAGATTCTTCTTTATCGTTTGTTGGCGCATAACACTGAATGATGTTTATATTTACTTTCTTTTTGGCTGATTTAAACCTTGCTGTTTTAATTTGGGGTCCCATTGCTTTCCATTCTATAAGTGCCTTCTGTGCTTCCTTGGACAGCATTAGAGCCACCCCTTCACTGTGGTGGGCTCTTTCCTCCTCGTGTCCTGAGGACAACACCATTTCTCCTGTGATCAATCTCCTCTTATCTATGCCTTTCCACCGTGTCTCGCAGAGACCCAGGATATCAATCCTGTAATTTCATTTCTGCTGCTACCGGTGCAGTTTTCCCTTGTTCACACAGAGTGCGAACATTCAGGTGCCAATCCTGGAGATTTTTCTAGACGAAAAAAGGTAAGTCGGCAACCCAGACTCCGTTCGGCTTTCTCTAGGTTGCTTCATGCGCCTCCTTTCCACAGGACCTCCTTCTGTCTTGGGCGGCTGAATTGATTTATATTCTTTATTTGACTTGTCCATGTTTGTTGACGTTTTTGTGGTAACAAGTTTTTATTTTTACTGGATGGGGTAACCAGCCTGTAAAATTTCTTTCTTTCCCACGCTGTAAAGTGTCAGTCTGTAAAGAAGTGTGGTGTGTTGTTGAGATCAGGCATGCTCCAGTCTACCCAGCCATAAATGGGTAACTTACCCTAGTCCTGAGTTAGGGAAGGCAAAGGTGGCTGTCAACAGTAGTTTCCCTCTAAGGCTCCAGGGGAAGCAAGCCCTAAACTTGGTCACTTCAACCGACGCAGGATGGTGTATGTATGGAGTAGAAGTGTAGAGTGTGATTAACGCGAATGGTGTACTGTTCGTGTGCTGACCAATATAATCACTCATACACATGTGTCTACAAGCACCAATGCAGACTGTTGGAATCTTTGTTTACACAATTTATTCAGACGTACACACTGGGACATACGAGTACATCATGGGTATGTTGACACATCAATTTGTAGGCATACATAGCAGATCTGAAGTCATGACACATTCATAAATAATGGGTAGTACATCAAAAGTTCAATGTCATGATACATTATGGCCGCATCCCCTATCTGACTAAACGCGTCAGTGAAGGCGGATCGGTAAATAACTAAAGTTGCTTGACGTCCATAGTTTGTAGTTATTATGAAACCACGAAAAGGGGGTTTCTATCAAGATTGAGATCTCCTTGTCACTGTCCGAGTAATAAGATACATGCCCCGTTCTTTGGACAGTGATACTAAAGTATGATGACGGAATTTAACATGGCCGCCTTCCTGAGTTGTCGCTCACTCGCTCACAGGAGGATATATTCATAAGCCAAAGTTAATTTGCAATACATATGCATAATTTCATAAAGTTCCTCCATACAGATCTACCGTAATCCAACTACCTCACGTAGACATAATTACAGTATGGAGCCCGTCATCTCCGTCGATACAAACTTGACCCTAGCGTTGCGAAGCACAAAATTCCAGCTAGGTCTAACCGACCTGAGATCATCAAAATATGGGTCTGGCAATAACATGGAGTCCGAATTATACATTGTACCGTACCTTAGGAGAGTCTCTAACACAAAACTCTAGTAGAGGCACCATCTCCTATAGAAGAAAACCACTTCATAACTAATTTTTTCTTAAGAATCTACCAGCCCTTTGAAAAATGCGTACCCGCCATTATCACGGTACATCGGAACTCATCACGACTTGTCAAGACAACTCATACTTCCGCTAGACCGGAATAACAAGAATCTAGTCCCTCCTACCCATCCAAAATCGATTACTCCTATAATCTTCTTCTTCTTCTTCTTCCTCGTTCGCCTTCAGACTTCCACATTTATGACTCTAATAAAGGCAGCAGTCAACTCAAGGTTCCCGACATCTCCAAACAGTTTTTCGTTGACAGAAGTAGGTTGTTGCCATATGCTACCCCGTTCATTACTGTAGGTTGGGCAAACATGGATTATCTCACTTTACCCATAGACAGCATTTTCATACACAAATGAATGAATGTCTATATTTTTCCCATATTAAATAGCCATATCGATTTTTGTAATATGTGCGTCAAAATATGCACGCAACACAGCCCCATGCCCAACCCTCCTTAGTCGCTTTTTACGACTTTTTTTTTTCCTCGCATATTTTTTTCCTCGCATGAGGTCGCTTATTTTTTGCCTCGCATGAGGTTGCATGGCACACGCTCAACCCGGCCCTGGTCAAGACCCATGTCCCAACACAAGAAGACCCAATGACAACATGTGTCACTGTAGTGATCCTCTGTGTTCTCACACAAAGGACCTAATGACACATGAATGTCACTGTATTGGTCCCTGTGCTTAGACACTTTGATCTTAGCCAAAAGGCCGAGAAGCTTTTTACGACATGCCTGGTAGGGTACAGTGTTACTATTTTTTGCTCCCCTTTCGGGCCCCGGTAACACACGGGCGATTCAAACTATCCTTGTCAGGAATCCTGGTTTATAAAATTTGCATGACAGAAAGCAACGCACTTGTAAATTTAAGTAACAACTCTACATAGCTGAATATTATTCAAAATGTCCTTGTCAGAAATTATGGTTTAGAAAACTTGCATAACAGAAAGCAACGTACTTCTTGTAAATTTAACGTAAAGGGATACTATTGAGGACTTATACAGTTTGTAAGCTAAGGGCGTTAACCCAAGAAACGGTAGAGTATTTACGTCCCTTGAGATAGAATGAATGGAATGAAGAAAAATTTTACTGCTCCGCCTCCTGATATCGCACCATAATGATATATAGCTTAAAACCTTTCCGGAGAAATGTCCAAAACGCTGGAGAAAACCGCATCAAAATCGGTTCAGCCGTTCTCGAGTTATGAGGTAACAGACATACAGAGTTTGTCTGTATTATTTTGGTTGGTATATAGTAACTACCATTTAATTCAGTGTCGTAAACTGACATACACTGTTCATTCGTCCAGTCATGATCATCATCAATTTCCCTTGTGCTCCTTGCGGAGCATAGAAGCACCACTGCAGCTGGTCTCATTGCAGGAAGCATGCATCAAGTCTTTACACGCTCCTTCAACGATGATGATATGGTAAAGTTCTTTTGCATGATGAGGTTATTCGTTCTGATGTCAAACTACATTTTTATCTTTAGTCCATCACTTGCACCGGAGAAAAACAATTATCTTCCATTTTTCAAATGCAACTTAATACTAGGGCCAATTCTGGTCTGATGTCTATACCCCTACATGAATCTTCCCACAGAATTAATGCCAATTCTGGTCTGATGTCTATACCCCTACATGAATCTTCCCACAGAATTAATCTTCCCATCTTTCAGGAAATTTGGTAGATAGTGAAAGTTGGCAGTCAGGTGATTAGAACTCGTAAATCTGATGGCCTGTCCAGGATAACCTAAATTCGTGTCCCGTCATGAAATGCGAAATCTTGAATCTGCTAAACTAATTAAGTAGGAAAACTTTGTCGCTGTAAGAGTTTTACTATTGAACACAAAAGACATTATTTTATAACTATTGCACCACATTTCTTAGAATAAACGTCCTTCCTTATTCTATTGTATCTTCACACAGTGATTTCATAAATACTCTGCTATAAGTTTGCCGTGAGAAAAGAGAAGATGCTAAACCATCTTTGCCACAGCCATTAAAAATGATTCCTGCTGAATTGGTAAGATTCCATTTAATTATAGATTTAGTTAATTTTTTATACTAAGTATAACTCATTTATAATTTTATAACTCTTTTAATGTAATTGATGCACATTTGTGTAAAGATTTTAAAACGAAATAACATATAACATGTAAGGCGATGTACATTCCTATGAATGCATTTTAAAAATTAATTCTTGGGGAACTCATTACAGTTATCCAAAGTAGGCCCTACCGTACTTAATATAATTAATAAATATGACTTCCTCTACAAAAAGCTATTCTTAATTATTAATGTTAGTAAGAATCAAAGAGGTAAAAGGTTCTTCAGTTTTGAATTTTACAAATTTTAATGTTCTTCTTTTAAATTCCTAAACCCCTCCCCCCCACCCCCCCCCCCCCCCCCCCCCCCACCAGCCCCTTTACTCACTTTCCGAAATCCTGTGACACACAAAGCGCGAGGAGATAGTCAATATCTGCCTGCCAAGCCTAGGCTGCCCGTACATCTAGTGTTTTTAGTGAACACCAGCTGTAGTTATACATATTTTCTGGCTTGGCCATGTCCACCGCATGGAAGATGGTTGCATCCCGAAAGATATCTTCTGCGGACAACTGTCAGATGGCAAAAAAGCAGTTGGGTGACCTAGCTGAGATTCAAAGATGTGTGCAAGAGAGACATGACGGCACTGGACATAAACCCAGCAACGTGGGAGGATGAAGCTGCCGATCGCTATTTACGGCGCCACCTCAGATTGGGCTAAAAGAAGCTCATACAACAAGCAGAAGAGAGGAGAAAACGTTGAAAGGAGCACCAGGAAAATAAGCAGCTGAAGGCTGTCACCTCAAGGGCGCATACCCATGGTCATATATATATATATATATATATATATATATATATATATATATATATATATATATATATATATATATATATATATATATATATATATATATATATATATATATATATATATATATATATTTCTTGTTAACAACAATGCAGGTGTAAGAGCTGCCATTTTAGGACAGGGGAAGAAACATACCATTTACACAATTTAACTCTTTTGATTTACTCTATTTGGGCTGATTGACTAAAATCATTTCTTATAAATGCAATGCTTATTGCAATTTTTATTTTATTTTTCGTTTCGCACTCTTCGATTCTCGTCCATTTTTCACTGAGCTTTCATTTTATACTTTTGTTTAATTCACGAATGACCCGCGAACTGTAAATTTTTGGTTTATGTGGGCCTCGGGGTTGAAAAAATTGGACCACCCTGCTCTAGAGGATGTTCCGATTTAATAGCTAGGGTACCTTCACATGCTGGCTTAGAAGGAAATGAGAACGCGGATATTGAAGCCAAGGAGAAGTTAGATCTAAAAGAACCCAAATAAATGTGGTAATGAGTATAACAAAGATAACAAGTTTAACTAAAAGAATAGTAATTGATGAATGGACAGTAGCGTGGGATGGAAGCATGAAATGCAGGCATACAAGGAGCAAGCAGCACTGGTACCTCCATAATGAACAGACAAGAAAATAATGATGATAGGTTGATGTTTTAAATGTGCGCGCACACGCGACTTTGAAAGCGGCCACTTTTTTGCGTGCACGTTCAAATGGTTCCTTCTGATCTTTTTAAATAATTTCAGCATCTGCAGTTTATTATGCCATGTAAAAGAACACGCCATTGAAAATACTAGAAAAATGTTCTATTTTAGCTTAACATCAACAAAGAGATGCGAGCTTTGAGTACATTGTACATTATTTGGTGTCGATTGTATTCGAAATGTCTACTCACAAACTAAAAATCTGGGTCTGCTTCCAATATGAAACAGCGTTGCCACTCCTAGGTTTTTCCACTTAGATCGAGGTTATTTTTGTACCGTCTATGTTTCCAGGTTGTTTTTTTTTTTAACTGAAAATCTAGATTTTTTTTCCGCGCCCCCAAAATTCAAGAATTCTTAAATATTAGTTTTTTTTAATTTTCATTTGCGAACTATCGACATTCTACTTCTGGGCGCCCAGATTTAAAATGATGCAAGTTATCAGCATTTAAAGGGATTTTATTGACTATCGAAACAACGAATTATAAGACTCTGGGAGTGGCAGATGCAAGATTAATAGACATGTGCTACATAAAAAGAGAAAAATGCACACACACACACACACACACACACACACACACATACACACACACACAGAGGAGGAGATAAAGAACGAATTAGGGGTAGGAACTTTAATTTTTTTTAAAGTGATCAATATATTTTTGGATATGAAATGCATAATGACGGAATAATGTTACTGAAAATGAGATCAAAGTCATTTGACATTGCACGCTTACAAACATATGCACCAACCAAAGATCACAGTTGAGAAGAAATAGAGGAATCTCATGAAGAATTACAATACACCCTTAATTAAACCAGTAAAATCTACAGATGTGGTAAAAGTCATTGTGAAATGAATAAAAAAATATGAAAGGGGAAAAAAGTAGGATAGTATGGATTGAGGACAGAAAATGATAGAGGAGACATATTTAAACAGGTCTGTGAAGAAAGCCAACTGATTATGTGTAAAACCGTTTTTGAACACCATTCAAGTAAACTTTACACATGGAAAAGCCCAGGAGATATAACAAGAAACCAGATTGACTTTACCAATGTCACAAATGCCAAGCCATATCCTGGCGCTGGTATAAATTCAGATCAGAATCCAGTTGTCATAAAAATAAATATAAGGCGGAAAGTGGCAATAAACTGACGAAAAGAGAAACCCCCAGATAGAAATATCAGCACTGAAACAACCAGAAATAAAACAAAAATATTTTGACGAGGTCAAAAATAATTATGTGCAGCTACTAACAGAAAGCATGTAACAATACAGAAGAGAAAACCCAGAAGAAAAAGTAATCACAAAATTTGAATGTTTAAAAATAAGCATATAATCAGCACATACAATTTTACCTAAACAGGAGTTTAAGAAAAATCAAATTTGGATGACAGATGACATCTTGAATAAAATGGCTAGATCTACGGAGATATCAACAGCCTCAGGCTGACCACCGCTTTCTTTGAACTTATTCAAGTTGACATCTGAGGGTGAACGAAGAAGAAGAAGAAGAATAAAATGGCAGAAAGAAAAAGAGCAAAATACACTCCAGAATACAAAACAATCAACAAAGAAATACGTACTATGTGTAGACAAGCAAAAGAACGATTGTTAGAAACAAAATTCAAGGAAATGAAAGATAAAGAAGCTAAGCACATGGCAAGGGGTATGCATGGAGAAATAAAGAAATTGTAAAATACGTCAAGGCTTTTCCAGGAGAGGCTGTATGAAAAATAAGAACGGTATAATCAACCAGTTGGGCAGAATATGTAAAAGAACTGTTCAAGGACAACAGGGGCAAAAAAACCATCACCAGATTTTAATGAAGACCCAGACTTTCTCAGATCAGTAGAGAAAACAATAAATATGATACAAAAAGAAGTCTGCGGGCATGGACAACACAGTCGTGCTTAGATAGGTTTAAAGTTATTTAAGGTCCCGCCTGAGTATAAGAGATGGTGATAATACGTGAGAAGTAAGGTGTAAGAAATAGATTTTCACGAGTGAATAGTTAAAGGAGATTTGTCTTTGGACTGAATAGTTCCTCTAGTCCAGCCTATCTATACGACTATATTTTAGTATAAGACAATCTTGCACCCCCTTATATTGAGAAATATAAGTTTACTAAACACCTACACACACACACACAGCTATGTGACAACAAGACACACAAACATGAAAACTATGGTTAAATGGGTCTGACCAACACACACACAAAGTTAGTTCTTTTGTTGTTTATTATCACTAAACTTTACAACATCGAATATCTAACAGAGAAAGATGAGATACACCAGAATTACATGCATAGAAAAAATAACAGAATACCTATGCCCTCCCCTCGTTGAGAAGATAAGAACCCAACCAAGTTAATAACCCCAAAGGTCAAAAGGTTAGCACTAGGTCACAGTATAGACAGTAAAGAAAACAAAACTCCAATACGTGCTAATCCGTAAAGTAAACAATTGTTAAAGCCAAATAAGCTATTTTGGTACAAGCTACCATAACAAGAAAAATATTCAATCTCTCTCTCTGACATACGTGGCCGCGCTCTCTCTCTCTTTCCTTACCTAATCTTGGTGATATTTCCTGGAATGTACAGTTATCCTGAATATATTTATCGATATTGATAATGTCAGGGGTCAGTGCCAAATTTGACTCCAGTCCAGCCTTGACAGTAACTTTATAAGATGGACGCCAAGTTTAGTGACGTAATCCTAGATCAACAGTGTAACCTCGAATAGTTAATGGTAGAAAACATCGAGATCTAGTGTTAACAGCAAAGAATGGAAAAACAAATACTTCTGGTATTTGGACACAGCTAGTTGCTAAAAATTGTTACTGATGATGGTACGTGATTGATCGGCAAATCCAATCAGCTGGCTCTGGTGAGTGCCGATTCTGAAATAGCGTGACTCGTTTGGTTGGGGGGGGGGGGGGGGGGGGGGAAAGGGGGGGTGAATAAAATAATTTTTGAAATAAAGAAATTTCGGACTAGACCTATCCCGCCGGCATTTAAAACCGTGGTGTCCCCGGCACCAAAAGTACTGTTTCGCATTCCCAATAAAAAGTCGAGCTGGCTACTAAATTATTTTCGTGAACTACATGAGATAGGAAGGCGATCTTTTCTTTGTAATAACTATCATCCTACCCCCCCCCCCCCCCCCCCCACCCCCCCCCCCGCCACTTTTCCAAATTCACCCGCTTAAAATTACACACACGCACATATACACACACACACACGCATATATATATATATATATATATATATATATATATATATATATATATATATATATATATATATATATATATATATATATATATATATATATATATATATATATATATATATATATATATCACAACGGGCTAATCACCCGTTTGCCAGTCACTTCGATTACGGAAACAACAGCAAATGGGTTGATTTGCCGTTGCCCTAAAGACGCCACTAGGCGTGATGGGAAACAATGGCAAAGAAAACCTATCTGCTGTTGCCCTAAGACGCCACTAGGCGTAATGGCCACTGACTGCTTTGACGGTCGGTGGCTAAGGACGGAAGAAGAAGAAGATATATATGTATATATATATATATATATATATATATATATATATATATATATATATATATATATATATATATGTATATATGTATATATATATATATATATACATATATATATATATATACATATATATACATATATATATATATATATATATATATATATATATATATATATATATATATATATATATATATATATATATATATATATATATATATATATATGTCTTATTATTATATATATATTTCAACATTCAAAGATATATATATATGTGTGTATATATATGTTATCTTCCCTGCCAGTCATTTCTGACCATAGGAGCGTACCTCCCGAAATAACTTTCGGTGGCACGAGGTTGGGCAATTGTAGATCGATCTGTTGCCCATGCAGCAAGACCCGGCCTGGACATCAGAGGAACGGTCTAGCCGATACAGTCCGACGCCAGTAGCAATAGCCTGGTACTAGTAGGATACGGAACTTGCCCTCAGTACATCTTCCCTTTCAGTCACTTGTGACTATATACAGGGAAGTAAGCATGTATTAGCTCTAGAATTGCCACAGTTATCCAAGTAGGATCGTGTCATCTAAGGAAGCTCGACTGATTTAATGAGCCATTCGCGGTTTCACCGTGAGACAGTGTGAACGTGTCATCTAAGGAACCTCGACTGATTTAATGAGCCTTTCGCGATTTCACCGTGAGACAGTGTGAACTTAGACATGCATGGCTTAATCTTTGAGACAAGCGTATGACTACTGGCAGGATTTGTAAATGTTACAAACATACCCATTGCCCGTTCCTTCCGAAAAGTGGGTGACATGTGTTCACTATAGTCACGACTTGCACGTGAAAAGCAAATTTCAGCAATGTTATCAACAGGCTTTGCCATAGGAAGCATTTTCAAACATGCATTATTTCCCTTTCTGCCACGTACATTTGATTGACCTTGGAGGTACACACACACATAACACAGATTTGATTTATTGTCGGATTAACAAACATTGTTTAAGCATGCAACAAAATGCAGCAAAACTTTTTTGACTGAGTGTTCAGGTTTAAAAAAAAACAGCTTAGTTGAAATGACCTAAAAATTGAAAGTGGCCTTTAACTTTTTTTGAGCAGTATATATATATATACATACATATACATATATATACATATACATATATATATATATATATATATATATATATATATATATATATATATTATATATATATATATATATATATAGCGAGAGAGAGAGAGAGAGAGAGAGAGAGTATATCTTTAGAGGACTCATGTGTAACTAAAGTAGATCCCAAAAACTACTGGGTTGCCGACCCCTGCAATACAAGATATATACTACATCAGCCTTTATAACGTTGCCCAAAAGACCTAAATGCAACAGAATGTTCAAACTTTAGAATCACGTAATTAGAATACGGTTCAAAAGGACGATAAGTCAACATAAAAAGATATGAATAAATGGAAAAAATCCTGGAATAAGCCAAGTTTCTCTCATATTTTGGTCATATAATAACAGATTATGGCAGATGTGAAACAGAAATCAGTATGATAATAGGAATTGCCAAAGCTACATTAAAAAAAACGTGAGATAAATACTGACAACCTAAACAAGTAAATCCCAAATTAAATATTATATATTTTCTTTATTACTGTGCGGTGTAGAAACATGGACAATGAATAAGCAATTGGAAGAAATAACTGAGGTTCTCGAGATGTGAGAAACAAACGTGAGACATAGCAATAATTGAGGCTCTCGAGACATGGGTATATAGAAAAATGGGGCGCATCTCAAGGAGAGAGAAGAAAACAAAAAAAAAAGAGGTCATAGAAACCCAACGAAAGAAAAGAGAATCAATGAAGATATAAATTAGAAAGCTTAAATATTTTGGTCATAAACAGAAGATGCCACACCTTGTAGAAGACCACAACAGAGCGAAAATATTTTGGTCACATAAAGAAGACGTCACACCTTGTAGAAGACCATAACAGAAGGCAGAGTTGAAGGCAAACGTGTAAGGGGAAGGTAACATCAATACATCGACAGGAAAGTCTATCAGAGTGCACCATCAAGACAAGAGACAGGAAAGTCTATCAGAGTGCACCATCAAGACAAGAGACAGGAAAGTCTATTAATATGAAATTAATATGAAACAAATATAAAGGTATGTTATCAGGCACTCGCAGGAAATCAGAGTTCACCATCAAGACAAGAGACAGGAAAGTCTATCAGAGTGCACCATCAAGACAAGAGACAGGAAAGTCTATCAGAGTGTACCATCAAGACAAGAGACAGGAAAGTCTATCAGAGTGCACCATCAAGACAACAGACAGAAGACTTCGGAGATCCATTGCAGCTGACCATCGTCGTGAAGATGGCAGCTCATCATGAAGATGAGTAATTTTGTACCTTATGATGTGCTTGTGACACTAAATGTTTGTCTAATTTTTTTTCTTTCTTTTTATTGGGCATAATTTATGTTGGAATCAATAACGACTTTCTTGGAACTAGAAAATAACGCAAATTATATTTCAAACCATTCTGATGTTTCCCCCTCTATTCTTACGGCTGCCTGCTGTACCAAGAACAACAGGCAGCCGTAAGAATAGAGGGGGAAACATCAGAATGGTTTGAAGTACAGAAAGGAGTAAGACAAGGCTGTACCCTTTCCCCTTACCTGTTTAACATTTATGCCGAGAATATCATGAGAAACGTAAGAGATGACCAAGAACACACAGAGTTTGACTCATTTAACATCGGCGGGTACCAGATCCCGGAAATCAGATATGCTGACGACACAGTCCTCCTATCGACCAACCCAAAAGGACTTGAACAATTACTTCTGTCCACCAAAAAACACAGCGAGGCCCAGAATCTATACCTAAACACCAAGAAGACCAAAGTATTGACAACAGACAAAGTAAAGACCAAACCAGAAATTGAAATTGATAACGAAGAACTGGAAAGTGTCAATGAATTCGAATACTTAGGATCAATCATTAACAGCTCTGGCGACTGTGCAGTAGAAATTAAAAGAAGACTTGCAATTGCTTCACATAAGCTAATACAGATGAAAAACCTATGGCAAGGCACAAGCAAAGAAACAAAGTTACAACTGATCAGAGCATGTATATTCCCAGTAGCAACATACGGCTGCGAGACTTGGACACTCAATAAAACAGTTGCAAAAAAGATTACATCATTCGAAATGAAATGCTACAGAAGGATGTTGAGAATACCCTGGACAGAAAAAAAAAGACCAACAGAGAAGTACTGCACTCACTAAACGTACAGGAACATTGGCTCCTAAATACCATCGCAATAAGGAAGCTGAAATTTTTCGGTCATATAAAAAGACATAATAGTCTGGAAAAAACAGTGATGGAAGGCATGGTCCCTGGAAAAAGGGAAGGGGTCGACCTAGACGACGGTGGACCCAGGACATCACAGAGAGTCTGAACTTGTCTTTGGCTGATGCAGGTCGACTTGCCCAGAATCGTGATGCGTTCAGAGCAGCTGTAATGGAGACAACGTTCTGGAAAGAATATGTCACATGATGATGATATTTCAAGGACAGCCTACTATTACTTTTAAGTAATATTTCCTTTAATATGTAAAGATACTTTTATTTCTATCACTTACTGTGAAATTACCATAAATAGCATATTATGTAAAATTAAATCACAAAATACACATGTTTTAGGAGACGGTGCAAATTCATCATCTAGGTATTTAAAAAAAAATTAAGGTAGCATGTAGATTTGTCTGAAAATTGAGAGTGGCAACTCTGATAGGAACTGTATTTTCAATAAATTGGCGGTAATGTTTGGTTCGTTTTATTTTTTGTAGGCCTATCTATTATTTTCAAGGTCTGTGTTAAAAGGAATGTTTTTATTTTTGCATGGACGCGGACGACAAACTTTATTGTACGAATCTGTGTTAGGCCTACAGGATTGTAGGCTACAGTCATTTTGACAGACAAGATTCCAAACCTGTGTGCACGATATGCAATAGCCTAGGCCTAGGCTATCCAGATGTTGGTTAATAGACCTACTCATATTATAAATAATGTGAATATTGTCAGTGTGTTAGGCGATACTGTGCAGCTTGAGCTGAAATTACTTACAGTAGCAATACAAAGGCAGTATCCGGAATCATGGAGTGCCCAAAGCTTAATCTTGACGACTTACCATCGTCAGTTAGTGAATTCTTCACCTCCGAAGAGTTTGCAGCCATCCCTGATTATGATAAGAAGCTGTTAAGCAATGAGCGACACAAATTTGAGGCTCTTCGTCGTGCTGGTAGGTCTCAATGTTTCATTTTCACAATTGTATCATTAAGCGATTTTTTTTTTTTTTTTTTTTTTTTTTAAATTTCAATGTCGTTAAATATAAAAATAGTCTCAGGGGCGGACCCAACCGTTTCATACCCCCACCCCATAGGCCATAAGGAAAACGCTTACAATTGTTTTTTAACAGTAAGTACTATCATAATAGTGTCCGATGGACACTCTCCTCCTGCTGGGTGTCACCCCGGGGGAACCGCCCCTCGTACCCTCTTTGTACTACACCACTGGATAGTCTCATAGCAGATATTACCGTAGTTGCACTATGGATCAGCTAATCAAACTGGAACACGAAGTCACATTGGATTTCAAAATAAAGAAAAAAACCGGAGTTATTCTTAATATAGCTAAGACTTAACGATGAATGTTGGAAAGTGAGGGCTGTTGAGGTTATCCCAATGCATTTAAATGACAGATGGTTAGTGAATTGGGTGTCATTCTACACACCCCGGGCTTTCCTGCCCCCCCCCCCCCCTCCCCCCCCAAGATAATAACATGGCAGATGTGAGAGACTGCTTTTTTGGGGAGAGGGAAAGGCACATACACATTCAAAGTATTTTACACTTTTAATACTCTATTTTGACTGAATGAACGGGTGAAGTGATGCCATATTTAGATGTCAGAAATCAAAATTATTATCTTGAATAAGCTACATTATATGTCCTAATTATAACTTTCAGAGGTTTAAAAAACAAATTGTGCTGGAGAGAAGGCACTTTCTTTTGAATGAAGACAGGAGTAACAGGAGAAATATATGTGTGTGCATGTATATATGTATATTATTTATTAAAAAATATCCAGTTCAACCTCTACTTAGGTTATAATTCAGATGTGTAAGTGTGGGTAATTCAAGATAATAATTTTGATATTTGCAATATCAGAATACGGTATCATATCACGCTGTCAATCTGTTCAAAAAGAGTAAATCAATAGTGTCAAATTGTGTCCTCCCTTGTCCTAAAATGGCAGTCTCATACACCTGCCCTGTTGTTAATAAATAAGATATATATATATATATATATATAATCTCACTACAGCTGGTTTTTCGCTAAACATGGTATGGTAGAGGTTTTTCACTAAACATGGTATGGTATGGGCAGCATAGGCATGGCTGGCAGTTCTTTTCAGGGCTTCATCTTGCTAGCATATAGATATTGTTAGTCCTTTTCAGGACTTAGTATCTAGTGCTCCACCTGGACTTCTGGAAAAACAGATGACACTGGGAAAGACTAGAAACCGGCTGACCGAGTTAGCACCCCGTAAGCTGTATTACAATTGCTACAGGACCCAAAAATGATAGATGCCCCCAGGATTCACCAAAAGGGTGGAGAATGATGAATCCACAGGCGCCTCATTGGAATCGACCAGACCCATTACACGGACTTTGAGCTCTGAACAATGGCTGGAATTTCCATGTGCCTGTGGTAGGAGATTCTCTACTCAGAGAGGAATGAAAATCCACAGAATGAAAAAAAAGGTGTGGGAGTTCATCAGGGGGAGATCAACAGCGCTCTGTCTCGACGGGTAAGACGTTAGAAGAACGCAGCCAGGAGTCAATCCACAGTGCTGAGTACATTCAAGTTGATCTGCCTGATGATGATCTCACACACTTCTTGGACGGGAAGAGAGATGCAATCAAGTTTCCACCTGCCAGTGCAAAAGGGCTTTGGGAACAGCTGGACGAAGCCTTGGCAAAAGAGTTGGATAACAACCTGAAGCAGATAACTTTGGAGAAGAAGCTGGAAATCTTCGACGACATAATATATCTGCACTGTTGCAAAGTGTTCGGAGTCAGGGAGGCAAGGGAAAGTACCCACCGCAAAAAAGTAGAAGACAAATTAAAATAGAAGAAATCAGGAAACAGAAGAAGCATGCCCGAAAACTGTTCAAGAACGCAGTTGCCACAGAGAAGGAAGGGTTACGACAGGTTTGGGAGCACCTGAAAGGCCAACATAATGCCCTTTGTAGAGCAGACAGGTTGTGCAGGAAGAGAAGGAATACTCAAAGGGATAGGGAAAGATTCTTCAGGGAGCCCTTCAAGTTTGCCAAAGAACTTTTTGAGCAGCCACGGTCGGGTACGCTAAACATCAGGAAAGGAGACCTGGAAGAACACCTTGGAATGACATATTCAGATGGTCGCAAAGATGAGCCCCTCAGCAGCATGGCAGGCCTTAAATGGCAGAGTAAGCCAGGAGCTGAATTTAACACCAAGCCCCCAACGATGCAAGAGGTAGAAAGCATTGTCCAGAAAGCTTGGTGCAAGTCAGCTCCAGGTCCTAATGGTGTTCCATATGTTGTGTATAAGAAATGCCCTGAGGTGCTCAAACGACTGCTCAGTTTACTGAAGAATGCATGCAAAACCCAGCTTGTAAGCAAGGAATGGAGAAAGGCGAACGGAGTCTACATCCCAAAGGAAAAAAATTCCACAGATATCAGTCAGTTCAGGCCAATCTCACCACTTAATGTGGAAAGGAAGATATTCTTCTCAGTAATGGCGATAAGGCTCACTACATACCTCCTGGCAAATGGGTACATTGACACTACCATTCAGAAAGGAGGTATCCCAGGTACACCAGAATATCTAGAGCATGCCACAATGATCTGGGAAGCAATCCAAAAGGCAAAGTCTGACAGAACAAACCTCCATGTAATCTGGTTGGATCTAGCAAGTGCTTATGGATCCATTCCACACCAGATGTTGTGGCAGGCCCTAGAAATGTATCATGTTCCACAAGAGATAGTAGCAATGCTGAAGCTGTATTTTGCAGGGTTTTCTGTCAGATTTTCAACCAGAGAGTACACAACAAATTGGATTAGCCTTGAAGTTGGAATTGCGATGGGATGTACCATCTCTCCGATACTATTCGTGATGGCTATGCAGGTAATCCTCAATGCGGCTGAAGGAATGGCTATAGGTCCAAAGCTCAGTGGAATGTGTCACATGCCACCGCTCGAAGCATTCATGGATGACACAACAATTCTGACATCAGATGATCATCAGGCTCTGAGGATGTTAGCACGCCTGGATGAACTAGTCAGCTGGTGCAGAATGAGCTTCAAACCCAAGAAGTCGAGAAGCCTATCAGAAAAGGGAAGATAGCAGAGGTCATATTCATGGTTTCCAACCAAAGAATCCCTACTGTCATTGAGGAACCTGTTAAAAGTCTTGACAGGGTGTACGATGCCTCATTAAAAGACTCGAAGGCAGTGCAACAGACAATAGAAATTGCAGGCAGAGGGCTACAGATCATAGACCAAAGCAGACTCCTAGTCTTAATAGTGCTTCATTCTTCAGCATCGCTTCAGGTTATACTGATTGAACTGACCGTGCCATTTGAATCCAGATTGGACCAGCAACATTCGTTCAAAGCGGCCAAGTATAATGATCTGGCCGCGGATCTGAGACACGATGGGTTCACTGCAAGGGTCATGGCTATTGAGGTGGGCGCAAGAGGGCTCGTGGCTGCATCAGTGTATGATTTATTGAAACTGTTGGGGCTGAGGGGACAGTCAAGAACAAGGGTACTGAAGAGGCTTAGTGAAACTGCCGAAAAGGCATCACGCTGGCTGTGGAACAACCGCAATGGGCTATGGAAATAGTGAACAGTAAACTCTGTGGTACAGAAAACACCAGGAATTTTTCTAAGTCCACAATACGTTGAGTTTTTCGGTGTACTGGTGAAAGGGCTGTGAATGATGGGCAACACGTGACATATATTATAAGAGGTGTTGGGCACAGAATTTCAGTTGCTAGCGCGCAGTGGCTAGCCTCGTCGGCTTCGCGCATGTGTGTCAGTGTCTGTCCCTAGTTGTGGTGTGCGGCGGAACGAATGGAATAATTTGTCTTCTCTTTGTTACTTTCACAATTGCCTCCACGGCTGGCGGAATTGTGGATTTTAAAGTTGCTACCAAAGTGAAATGGGTTCATTTTCGATACAAGACAACAGGAGGCTGAGACACTTGGGAGTCATGACCCAAGTGGGCCTGCCCCCCTTAGAGTGTAAAGGAGTATACAGGGCCAAAACACTTGTTTGACGGGGAGACCACTTCTGATGATCAGATCGCCTCCTGTGTATCGCTCTGTAAAGAGTTTTCTATCGTCGCTGTACTACAGTTAACAGTGTTCAGCTGTTTTTGAATTACAACGTGCGCTCTGAAAAAACCATTTGACTTAAGTCTAGGTTGAAAACAACATGTCTTGCTACAAGGGGACAAAGCCCACAATAGAAAAAAAACTCAAGCCCATTCCTTTTTCATGTGGTTTCCTCCTGAAGATATACTATTTTTATCCGAATCTATTATTCATGCTCCGAGCCATCTCATTTCACATAATGAAACATTATGTCGGTCTTCATTCTTGCAATATTTCTCATTACCTTCTCCACTATTCCCATGTCCTAGGTAGTCCTAACATTACATATTCCTAACATCATGTACTTGATCTTATTTACACACAGTCACTTGATACTCTAGTATCATCTGTCAGCATCATCAACCATCAGCTCCCTAGGGAACATAGGCCTTCAACAAACATATGCCAAGTTTTCCGTCACTTCCAGGTCTTTCCATGTCTACTTCATCTCCTTCATGTCTGTCTTCATGTCTCTTCTACGTGTGTTCCTTGATCTCTGTCTGCCTTTCTTAACCTGGGTATTTCAGAACAAGGTCTGCCTAGTCATGACTGGTATAAGACAGGGTGATATTCTGTCACCTTATCTTTTCATACTCATGGACGATGTCATCAAAGTGTGTAAGGAAAGGACTAAAAAGTACTCAGTGGGGTACTGGAAGATGAGACAGGTCTATATTTCTGAGCTAGCATTTGCCAACGTTGTTGCCCTGATTGCTAAATCAGAGGCACATCTTCATTCCATTTTGCAAGTCTGGAAGGAAGAGCTGGAGAAAGAGAGTGATGGTCATCAGCAGCTGAGGAAAGAAACCATGGCATCAGATTAAGTGGGAGAACAGGTCCTGGAGCAGGGCAACTATTTTAACAAATACATCAGAGCTGTTATAGACTGAAAGGGAGGCATCAAAGAAGAGTTAGCTGCCCACAGAGCAGCAGCTGGGAGACTTTTTCAGGCCATAAATCAAGGATTCCTCAACAAAAGAGAAATTAACAAGAAGACGAAGATGGCTGTATACCTCTCCACCTATATTCCAGTCTTGACATATGGATACGGGTCATGGGCAATGACTACAACCCACAAAAGCCAGCCCCAAACCTTAGAAATGTGGTATCTGAGGAAGGTGGTTGAAGTAACAAGAAGAGATATGGTCTGCAACCAGATGATACGGCAAGGCCTCAAAACCCAGCTGCTGCAAACTCAAGTAGAACAGTACTAACTACGATGGTTTGGCCATGTCTGCAGAATGGAAGTAGATTGGCTTCCATGACAAGTATGGGAAACTAAGAGCTAGGGATCCAGACCTCCAGGATGACCCAGAGTCCGCTGGGAGGACAGCATTAGACAATATCTGAAGGACCGAGGACTAGATTGGACCCAGGCCAAAAGGAAGACAGCAGATAGGATAGTATGGCGCTCCCTCCTCCAAATCTCTACACCTCCTGTAGAAGAGGGATGACTAAGTAAGTAAGGACTGCCTGGAAATGCTATAAACAAGTTTCCTCACTGTGTGTCCTATACATCTCCACTGTCTTCTTCTCCACTGGTTCTTGTCATCTTTTAAACAAAGAAGGAAAAATTGCACAGGTGGCAGAAAAAAATTAGTGTCACCTGTAGTACATGAAAATTCCTACCAGATGAGGAGGTCCTATTTCAGCTACCATTAATGTTTGTAATTGTTATTAATGTTGCTGGTTTTATTAAATTTCATGATTGCTACTAGAAAAAACAAAAGTACATTGGTGATTTTCTCAGTTTTAGTAGCCCTCAGAATGTATTAGGGGTAACCTAAGGATACAACTAAAATTTAGAATAACGTAGTCGTCTGACTGTTCTTATTTTATGAACTGTTTCTCCCTTATCCTCAAGGTTTACCAGTTAAGCCACCTGAGTTCATGCTTAGGAAGAAAGCAAAGAAGAAACAGATAGATCCTTCACCAGAACCATCTGAGGAATCTGATTCAGAATGGACCCCAGCTTTAGAAGGAATAAAGAAACTAAAAGGTATACTAATAACAACAGAAATCAAACAGATATTGGTCAATAACCTATTATCCAAAAACTAAAATAATCTGAAAATCGAAAGTTTGGGCAGCTTTTCTATCACAGTTTGAGTGATTTCTGACTATTTTTAGCGACTTTGGGCTGTTTTTTTTTTTAACACAGTTTGGGTGACTTGTGCTACTTGTTGGACACGATTTAGGTGACATCTGAAAATCTAAAAAATCAGATTTCTAAAACAAAGCTGTACCCAAGGATTTAGGATGAAAGGTTACAGACTTGTAAAATGAGAGGCTAAGGTTAAAGAAATAAAATGACAGTTGAAGATGTACATTATAAATCACAACTGACTGACCACATGACATGAGAATGATTGAAAATACAATTGATTCATGACACCAGATACTGTGAGAAATGGAGAGACATGACTGCCAGTGCCAGTCAGCATGACATTCGATGAATAAATGACATGATACAATCTGGAATAAATGTCAGAGTAATATAATACCAGTTAACAAAAATCAGAATAAATTTAACATGCTATTTGCCAGGGCTGTGGAGTTGGTCATCCAGACTCCAACTCTGAATTTTATGCCATATGAATAGTAAAAAACTTTAGTCACAGTCAGACTTATAAAATTTCAGAATCGGAGTTTAACAATTTATTGGCCGACTCCACAACCCTGCTGTATGCAATGGTAACATGCTGTATGCAATGATAAGTGATAATTACCCTATTTTAAACCAATGTGGAGTTGAATGGATTATTTTTCTTTCAAAAGTTATGATTATCCATCAGGTCTTTATTATAAATTATTTATATTATGGCATTAGCAGCAGCAAAATATTCTTAGTTAGTATAAAGCACTTGAAAAAACAAATAATATACAAGCTTTGTTGCTTATGAGAGCAAAAAAGTAAAAGTTATCGAAATTTAGAGATTGATTCGGGTTGTTTAATCATCATCTGGAGGACACTGTGACCAGTCGCACCAGCTCCCACAGTTTTACTAGTTGCAGTCTTCACAAGAAACTAAAATATTGAAGTCTATGGTACATTTTACATTCATTCATTCTTTTTTTTTTTTTTTTTTTAATACATTGTAAGAAGTATGGGACCACCACTAGAGCTGGTCCCTTTACATAAACCGTTTTGGTTTTCGAACAGAGCAAGACAAAACAAAGAGAAGCAATAATTACTACTTAGTCGTTCCCACTCTTCTACATGATGGTGTAGAGGTTTCGGAAGAGAGAGCGCCACCAGACTATCCTATCGGCTGTTTCCTCCTGGCCTGGGTTCCATTCTGTCCTCCGGTCCTTCAAAGATTGTCTCAATGTTGTCCTCCAGCTCGGGACTCTGGTCATTCCTGGAAGGTCTGGACCCCTGGCTCTTTGGTTTCTCCCATGATTTGTTTTCGGTGGTAGCCTGGATCATTTCTAGCCTATTTTCTGCCAATGACACATGGCATTGAATACTAGCTTAATTTGGGGAGCTTTCGTTCCTACGTTGGGTCACTAGCACGGGGCTGGAGGTGCGGATTTGTGATGGCCTTGACGGTAATCGTCTTGGGTTGCTGTGTCAATGTATCTGTTTCTTTGGTACTTCGAAACCCACCTTCCTCAGACACCGTCAATTTATGAAGGTTTCAAAGCTGGCGTTTTGTGTGTATTGCAGTCCATTTGCCTCATGGACTTCCGCATCCATGTCAGACTGGGGACATAAGTGAAGCGGTATACAGCCATTTTCGTTTTCTTACCAACCTCTCTCTTGCTGAGGAATCCTCGATTTATGGCCTGAAAAAGTCTCCCAGCTGCTGCTTTTCGAGTGGCCAACTCTTCTTTGATGCCTCCCTTTCGGTCTATAATAATAATAATAATAATAGCCCCTTCAGTCATAACTGACTATGGGAATGCGCCCCTGAGGTGACAGCCCTCAGCTGCTTATTTTCCTGGTGCTCCTTTCGACGTTTTCTCCTCACCTTTGCTTCTTGTGTGAGCCTCTCTTCGCCCAATCTGAGGTGGCGCCGTAAATAGCATTGCCACTTAGTGCGATCGGCAGCTTCATCCTCCCATGTTGCTGGATCCATGTCCAGTGCCCTCATATCTCTCTTGCACACATCTTTGAACCTCAGCTGTGGTCGCCCAACTGTTCTCTTGCCATCTGCTAATTGTCCGTAGAAGATATCTTTTGGGATGCGACCATCTTCCATGCGGCGAACATGGACAAGCCAGCGAAGTCTTGCGCTGTTCTAAGAAGGGTCTATAATAGCTCCGAGGATATAATTGTATTATAGTGGTCGACCTGCTCAGGACTGCTTCTCCCCATTCTTAATATGATGTCTTTTTTTTCGTGATATTCACCTTGGTTTTCGTTTTAGAGCTACTTTGACCATCCTCTCTTCTTCCAGCTCTTCCCTTCCAGATTCAGGTTGGATTGGAGATGTGCCTCTGATTTTGCAATCAGGGTCAACATTCATACAGCAAATGCCCAGCTCTGAAATACATAACGTGTCTCATCTCCCAGTCACCCTCACTGAATTACTTTCATTGTTCTCTCCTTACATTACCCTTAGATTGGCATCGTCCATCAAGAGTATGAAGACGGCGTAAGCGTGATACATGGATATCACTACTGGTCTTTTTTTCGACATACACAGTGGTGAGTGCACTGAACTCTATTCTGACTTGATTGGTGTTTGCTGTCCTCACATAATTTCTGCAAGACTTGTAGAAGCCTATGCTTATAGGCATGAATCAAGATGTTGCTGGAATATTCCTTCCTTGCCGCAAAACAGTCCCTAAATGTTTGACACTAAGGGGGACCCTGGTCAAACGCCTTTTCCAGAATCTATGAACACATAAGATGCGATCTCACCCCCACCTCTCTAGAACTCAAACAGGGCCTTCCTCACTCAGCCATGTACTGAGTAGTTGAACGAATTTAGGTCTTGTGATACATATTCGGGTTTTGTTGCTCGGTATATCCGCCACTGGACCTCATACCAATTGTGGCTCAGCTAGGCGTCGGAGTCTGCTGGCTCTAGGATTCTAGAGTTAGATTTTACCAGGGACACTGAGAAGGGATATGCCTCTATGGTTTCCACATTGTCGATTGTCACCCTTTTTGAAAATTGGTGTTATGATGGCAATCTCCCAGTCCTTTGGTCATGGTTCGTGGTTGCACCCATGCAGCCCTGTAGGACCATCTAAGAGTAATTAGGTCGCCAGATGCTACCCATGTTACTTAATCCATTCTCGTGTGTTTTATACCATCAAGCCCCTGCTGCTCTTGGCCCATCTTTGTATTCTCTCTAGTGACTGCCTTCAGTTCTTCCATCTTTATGTCCATCTTCATCACCATTGGTTTCCCTCTTCTGATGCATAGTGGTTATCATTTCTGATGCTTGACCATCTTGCTCACCATAAAGGAGTTCTGGAAGAAATATTCTTTCCATATTTCCATTACTTCCTTTGGGGCAGTAAGCAATTTGCCTTGCTTGTCCGTTTATAAATTTGACCTTAGAGGGCATGGCTTTTCCTTCCTCATGTTTCTTTAGGGTCTTATAAGAACAATTTCTGGTTTTCTTGCGCATCTTTTTCTAGCTTTTCTCCAAATTCTTCCCAGGAATTCTGTTTTGCTGTGCTAGCACTTTGTTTTTGCTTCTGTTCTGAGTGTGGATCCACATATTCTCAATATTTCTCTATTTTGTACCTGTTCCCTTGTGTTTTTTAGCTCCTAAGAATTGTTTCCATTGCCCATTTTATTCTTCTAATTTTCTCTATTGATTTCCGCTGTCCACCAAGGTGTTCTTCTTTCTCTTGTTTTCCCAATGTCGTACTTCACCACTTGGCTTCATGCTGCAGTTGTCGTTATGGTTTCCTTTGGATTTTAAAGCCTGTGGGGTTTCTAAGTCATCAGGTCTTTAGTTTTCTTCTGTGTTTGTCACCGCTGCATAAAAATAAGAGCCTGTGATATCTTGGTCCTAATTTCTTGGCTCCTCTCAAGCTTGTAGGTCTATAATGCTCATCTAAACTTCAGTAACCCAGTTACTGGGTTTCGTAGGGGTGCCATGGTGGCATGGTAATCATCAGGCAGACAGGATCCCCAATGCTCACTATTTTTAGCAATAAACGTTACAAAGTGTTGGAAAAAAAAAAAAAAAAACTTGCATGCCCTGCCATTCTTTTTGATGTTATCAAGGCCAGGATTTCTTTGCAATCCTCTTCTCCGTTTAAACCTTCAGGCTGGTTTCCCGGTGGTTTCGTTTTCGAAAAGGGAGTAAATGACGAGGTAGGTTACATTTTTGCCACCAAAAACCAGGCTATGATTGGGTGTGTTTTTTTTTAAAGTTTAGTTCAAATTCTGTGGACTCCATAAGTATGGGTGGGGGGGGGGGGATTGGGTAGTGTGGTTGGTGTAGTGGGGTTTTGAGGGGGGTCTGGCTGGTGGAAGGGGGCGGTAAATGGATAAGTTTCAGTAGGTCACATGGAGATGAATATTTGTGAGGTTTAAGGAGGGTAAGGGGTGTAGGGGGGTGGGGAGAAGTTTATGCTGTATGGGGGGGGGGTGAGGGTGTTGTTGGGGGGTGTTGGTTGGGTGGTTGGGGATTTTGGTTGGGTAGGGAGTTTTGTTAGTGGGGTTTGGTGGGTGGTTTGTGGGTGGGTGGTAATGGGGGTGGTTTTGGGTTGGGTGGTTGTTATTGTTGGTGTTGGGGTGTTAGTATGGAGTGGGGTTGTTTTGGTGTTATAGCCAGGTTTTTCTAATATTGCTTTCTTGAATAGTCCTTCCTCCATTTCCATCATGTTACCGTTTCCCTTGTATATTTTGTGTTGGACATATCACTTTAGGTCGTAGTCGATTCAGTTCGACGCCTTTAGAAATCAGAAAATAAAAATGGCTTTCTGTCTTTGAATGTTATTGATAATCAAATACGTTTAATCAGCAATAATTAAGTTTATTGTGTTAGTATCTTCAAGGTATTTTGAGTTGTTTGACTTCTTTTTATTAGTTTTTTTCAGTGGAGAAGTGGCCTAATGAAACTGGAATTGCTTGCTCTTTTCAGATGCTCCTTACAGTATTCTTCTTTTCATTTGTTTGTTACAAGCTTTTGATGACAGATCCTAACATCTAAACCACTAACTCACTAATTCAAACTGAGAATCATTAAATGCAATTTATATTCTTCTTTACTGTATGACACAATGAACAAAACAATGAAAGAATTGAGGCAAATGTGGATACATAGAAGAATGACAAAGTCCTCAGCATGGAAAAAAGAAAGGTGATAGATCAGAATTATGTAATGAAAAGATGATTAATGAAGGAGAATCAAAAATTAGCAGCTTATTTAGGCCATGATGACAGAACACCTACTGGACCATAACAGAAGGTAAACTTGAAGGCAAAAGTGCAAGAGGAAGAAATGGACACGATAAAGAGCCCTTATCATGCAACCATTCAGAAGGTATGGATATTCATTGGGGGGCGACATTCGATGTGTGAAGATGGCAAATGAAAAGGTTTTGGGCTGTGATTTTTCCTTTATTTGGTGTTTATTTCTTCTCTCTACAGTCTCAGTTTTACTTTTCATTATTCGACATTTATATTGTGATATATTTCTATTTTTTTCTTTTGAACTGCTATAATGCATGCACAATTTGTCATCCATTAGTTGCAGTAAATGGATAGACTGTGTTTGAAACGTCATGTGACCCGGGCAATTTTATTTCTGGCTATGGATATTTTCCAAGAAAGTAAAATATTTTATTTTTGAAATATGCTTATTACATTCACACAGATAAGATTTGATGTAATCTGATTTTTCATCTCATTCCAGGCCGGAGAAAAAGATCATACAAACATCAGCAAAAAATGTATCCAGGAAACAGTGGAAAAGAAAATCAAAAAGTGTCGGTATCATCAGCACGCAGAAAACAGGTACAAGATCATTTGATATATTTGTTGCTTGCTACATTTGTTGCTTGCTACATTTGTTGCTTGCTACATTTGTTGCTTGCTACATTTGAATGAAAACAGTAAAGGTAAAGGTAGTCTCAAAGCAGATACTATGATAGGGGAGTGAAGTGTTAGAGACTTCACTATATAAGGTCTCAGCTTTGTGAGGTGGTGGTGACCATAATCTTACTCGCGGCCTTTGCTTTCCATAACTCAAGAGTAGTGCTAGGTACACATTTACAGCTGAGTGACCTAAGTGTGATTTTTTAACACAGTAACTTTATCTCCAGAAATTAGTGCTACAACTTGACATTGAATGAAAACAGCAGCATTACAAATAATAAGTTAAACATTTTAAAGTGATATTTTATTTAAGTAACAGCAAAATAGCTTATTACAACTGAGAAAAATGTGGTATCCAAAAATGATGATATAGAAACTAGGATGTTAAATAAAATATGATTTAGTTTGACTAAATTTTTGACATTATTCTTACGTCATTGTTCAGTTTTTTGTTTTGTTTGTTTGTTTATCATCGCCATTGTTAATTTTATAGCTTGAACTAATCATATGATCACACAATATTATTCTATGTAGTCATTGATAGTTTTCCAACCGGACATCATAAATCTAGTGTGGCATTGTAAATTATGTGATGGAGGTGATCACCTGCTTATACTGATATTGTGCAGGCAGAAAACACTGATAGAATAATATGGGGCGGGGGAGGAAATTTAGGTTTAGTTTGGTTTTATTTTGAAGGACCATGTTCATTGCACATGGGATAACTTCATCAGTGCTCCGATCTCCTCCCTTAGATCACACAAGGAGGATCTCAGTACGGTGCACTAATTCCTTAACACTGGTGAGGATCCAAATGTATGTATACAGGAATCACACATTCTGTAAATATTTTTGTGGTGGGTAGGTTTCCTAATTTTTTAAATTTTGCCAGAGCAGTGGCCGAATAGCGTACTCTTTATGATTTCCAACTTCCGAAGGATTTTTAACGTGCGCAACTTGTACATGAAACCTCATATATTGTTTGCCCTTATCCGAGAAGGCAAAGCATCTGATCTCATGACCCAGGAGATCAGGGGGGAGTATGACGCATCATTAGGAACCACTGAGTTCTGAAAAAAAATGTATTTCCATCAATTCTATTCCCTTTACTGGGAGCGAACCTAGTACCTTTAGAATTAGAGGAGGATGCAATACCTCTTAGCCACTCCGACAATGTTACAATTCATTTTAAGTTACACTAAAACAGTGATCCATTGTTTCTGATGACAGCCTATAAAACTGGCTTCGCTGAAATGCTGAATATTGCTTCATGTTGATGAAATTTCCTTCCCATTGTAGGAAAACAAATACCTAGCAGTATTGATAAAAAAGTAACGTTTTTCTTTTTTTTAATATGACAAACAGAGGAAGAAACAAAGAGAAACAAGTTGTGAGGTGGAGCAAGTTCATATGTATCCAGTCAGAAGGCAGAGAAATGTCAGGTGCATGACCATTATTGTTCCTGATGATGATGATTTCTTCCGTAAGTTGTACTTGTATAGTAAAATTTACCATGCTGAGCTACAGTAAAAATTTGGAGCAAGGAATTAATATAACTTGTAAAGAAAAGGAAATTTTGCTGACTGACAGTTACAATGGATAATGTTTATTACTGTATTGACCCAAATATAGTACAGCCTAGCTCATAATACAACCCTCAAGTTTTGAAGGTGTTCTTTGTGGTGAAGTGGGATGTTATAAATATTTATAGGGGACTTAGTGTACTGACTGAGATCAGCTGTGAAGGTATCTATATCTAATAAGTGTAGTGTATTATAGATAACCTTACTTGCTGCCACATATATATATATCTCAGTCAGAATTATTCTGGAATAGTGTGATGACTACGTTGTATGTCTAGGGTATGTGTATGATGAAGTGTAAGTCATAACAACAACAGACAGATAAACAATTTAATTTATTCCACCACACTGACAACACTGTGACACTCACATACATAAAACACTCTACAAGGATATCTTAAAGGAGTCACTGATAACTTTTCAAATAACAATATGTATTCAGTGCTGTCATGAAGAATAATGTGTCCCTGATTCAAATACAAAGGGAACCAGGAATCACAATCAATTTTAATTACAAGTTATATGTACAGAATTTATCAATATGAATATTGTAGTGACATATATTATTAAAAGTATCCTATGTGTGTCAGTTGTGTAGTAGTAATATGAGGTAATACTGGTTTTGTTTTGTTCAAGCTCTGTTGGTATTTGTCATCATGACTTCAATAGTTTGTCTTTAGGGGAACTATTATGGGAGATGTTCTCAGTTCCTGATATTAACACAATTTAATTCCCCTCTTAATGTTATTTTTACAAGGTCATTTTAAGCTGGGGTACATAATTTTGAGCTCAGCTGGCCACATCAGCTTATCTGGCGTGATGGCGGCAGGAACAGACTCCTCTGCTCGACTCTCCCCTCGGCTCTGGAGACACCTCACTGATAGCTAAATGGACCAAGGAGTATGCTGTCCGACTCTGGATTCAGCAAAGCTCTGACCAGGTGCTGCTCAATACCATCAAGACCACGGTCCCTGAAAACAAGAAGGATGTACCTTCTACTTCATAACTAATTTTTACTCTCTTTTTACACTGAGCACAATACATCACAAACATTGAGTTCAGAGCGTTAGGCCAACTGTCAGCTTCATCTGAAATACTTTATACCAGCATTAACCTCCTTAATGGTTACTACGCCTCTGCACTTCCAGCATTATTTCTGTCTAATCAATAATCTAGGTGTCAGTGTACTGTTTGGCCATTCCATGCAGTTTTACTTTCCTCCGACACCTTCTGTTCAGGCGGGAGCATTATAGGCTTTATATCATGTTTGCTACTGAACTACACATATATACAGGCATAAATTAACAATTCACATTCAATTTTCATTAAAAGACACTGAATGTTTCAAGCTTACCACAATTCATGGAAACAAACACAGATACGTTGATTAGCAATGAATTCTGGCACAAAATACTGGCACAAATTCCCATCTGCTTATGTTCCAGGCTTTTATTTAACACAAATATGAGCTGGCTTCAACGCACTGTTGCTTTATCAAGCTTATTTGCACTAGTGGTCTCGAACTAACGCTCCTAAGTGAGTATATCAGCGAGTCTAGCCAATGGAGCCACGTTTCGACAAGTATTTGAAAAAAATTTTAACTTCCTACGTCTCCCCTAACAACCAAGGATAGCATTTATAGTCCGATGAATCGTGTTTAGCCTCACATATCATTCCAGCCAATCAGTTCAAATGTAACTTGTGGCCCATTTCCCGTACAATGGTGGTTTAAAAAAATCTACCACTGAGCGATTCTGATTTTGGGTGTTGTCTGACAGCACCATCATTTTATTTTGGCTATAACTTGTTAATTCCTGGACTATTTGCATAACACTTAACATATTCTTTGTCAGCAAGCCCTAAGGAACCCAAATATACAAATTTAAAAGAGCTAAGTGGCTGCGTTCAAAATATGCAATTTCTTCTACCTCCTGTTTCGAAGATGTGCTGTCTGGGTACTGTAATGTTTTCAAACGTAAACCCATCTATTGTTATCTTTCCTAATAAGCGTTTTTTATGATTTAAAAACCTAACTCTGGGAAGGGTAGTGAATTTATCACTGTCCGTCTGAAAAAAAGTTAGTGCATGTAGTCTTACACGCGTGATGGCAGCATTTGTGTATCGCGCGACGCGTGTTTAGTGTTCGGCTTTCTGCCTCTCCCTTCTCGCTATCCATTAGTCCATCTGTCTTTTGTTTTTGGTAACATAGTGTAGAAAAAGACATGAATGGAATTTAAAATTTAGGTCAACTTGCATATTTCAAGGTTTTTCTTAGAAAGGCAGCACATTTTATTGTGTGTTTGGGAAACGCGTGTATGTTGCAGAAGGCCTTTAATATCAACGTGAAAGCGTTACAATTTGCCGACGAAGTAGAAAAGAAGGGGGATTTCGAGTACTGTCATTGTGACAGCACTGTTCTTTACCATTCTTCTTCCTTTATTTATTATATGTATTTATTAGGCTTTATATTTACTTGATAATTTATATATGTGGATTAGAATATTCCACGACATTCTTCATGAAAAATAAAAGATCTCGAATTTACCTCGAGGTAAAACTTAACAAGAGTATATAACAAGAGTAGTTTTTGGAAGGACATTGCTAGGAAAAAAACATTGCACTATATTAGGTCCCCTACGGTTCTTATTATTCATTGATTCATTTGTAACTGTCAGTCAGCAATACATCCTTTTGATTACAGGTTATATTAATCCCTTGCTCCAATTTTTATATGGCAAACTGTCACAGTAAAATCCAGTTTTTGTTTTGGTAGTTACATACTATAGCAACATTACAGAATCAATTATTCAAACTTGTAAGTAATACGTTCCATTATTTATGATTTTTTGTTGTCAGTTATTGCCAAGTTAGGTTTCTGTACACTTAATTGTTTTACTCCCTTATTACCTGGTTTCTATTTTCATTTTTTCCCCTCCCAAATGAAGGCCTGACTGACAGCTTCATTGGCTTTTTAAACTGTTCTGATTTTTTAAAATCAGTTCTCTATGTTTTGAGTTTTATATTTCAATGTTAAACTTGTTGAGAGAACATTTTTGCTTTTATCATTGTAATTTTTTCCCATCTTATGTTAAATCTTCTTAGCAGCTGAGAATTCATTTGCTTCATTTCTCTATATATTGCACCATCCTTTGTGAATATGCTTCCAAAACTCCTTTGATTTGATTAGTCAAAGTATTCTTTACATGGATGTTGAGTGGTCTTGGATTTCTACTGAGTTTCATTACTTCTGTTTTTATGTTTTTAACATGCTGCTCTTCATATTTGATCTTTCACATTTTTTTTTTTAGTGTACGTAAGTCTTTTTTAATATTCTGTTTAGTAGCCTCTTGTCAGTAATGACAGCTTATCAACTTTTCCAGATTGTGAGGAGTGTAACCTGGAATATGATGGAGACTGCACTGTGCATGGTGCTCTTCTCTGTGTTGATGATGCCGAGGTAATATATTCTTAATGTTACAACTTTAATGGGGGTTGGAGTGGCTAAGAAGTATGGCATCCGCCTCAGATTCTAGAGGTAAAGGGTTTGATTCCCAGTTTGAGGGAATATAATTGATGGAAATTATTATTTTTTCAGAACTAGTCCTAATGATTTCATACTCTCTTCTCCCCACCTTCCCCCCACGGTCTCCTGGATAGTGAGATCGTTTGCCTAGCCTTCTTGGATAAGGGTGAAAAAATAGGAGGCCCCATGTGTAAGTTGCGCACATTAAAAATCCCTCAGCAGTTGGAAATCGTAAAGAGAAGGCCTATCAGGCCTCTGGTGTGGCTAAATTTAAAAATTATAAACCTACCCACCACAAAAACATTTATAGAATGTGTGATTCCTATATACACACAGTGGAATCCTCGACGGTGCCACAGAGTTTGTGCACTGTGTTGAGATCCTCCTTGTGTGAACAAGGGAGGAGATCTGTGCACTGATGGAGTTGTTCGTTTACAATGAAGATAGTCCTCAAAACCCAAAGTTACAACTTTCCAGAGAGCTGTCTGGTCAAGTTATCACAGAGGAAACTTGATAATAGACACACAAAGATAACCTTGTGACCTCTGAATGATGAATGTTTGAAAAACCAAAGAGGATATTTCAGTAAATCTTCTAGGGCTTCGTTATTTTGTTTGTTTAGTCAGTCTTTACAGTTTATTGAGCAAGAGGTATAAGATAATGGAGTAAAAGGACAGGTCATCCTAGCTTCCTTCCGAGGGCAAGCTGCAATGATGGCTACATACGGAACAATACGGAAAATTAATGAATGAAATGGCCTTATGAAGAACTACAATTAAAAAAGGGCTTAACAACATAAAAGAGAACATGAAGAGATCTCTAGGCAGAAATTTCAAGGAAGTTGTAAGTAGACCAGACGTTGTAAGCTAACTGAGAAGAATCAAATAAGGAAAAATAAAGAAAGCTATAAACTTTCTAAGAGATGGAGAATCTGCTGGACCCAGGAGTGTTTAGCAGAAGCCATAAAGCAGACATTAACACAGATACAATATACAGATGACTTGGTAAAGTATATGTGAGGGAAGAAAGAGCTGCAGATTGAAAGGAAGGATATTTAGTCATATTTTCAAAGAAAAGAGAATTGCAAGAGTGCACAAATTACGAAGGAATGATGTTAATAATGAAGTGTTAAAAGGATAATCCTTTGGAGATTGAAAGAGGCAAAAGACAGATAACTGAGAAGAACAAGCAGGCTTTTGACAAAACATATCCGGTACATAACAGATTGTCACACTGTAAGTAATTGTTAAACAGAACTTGAAATTGAACTCACCACTTTCTGTCAGATTTATGGACTACAAAAAGGCATTTGGCGTCTGGACAGAGCTACTTTGGAAACTGATGAGTCATTAAAGAGTTTTCCTTAAAGTTCATTAATTGAAAGAGAAAGCATGACGACATGAGCATATTATTCTTCATGAACGACAACATACAGAGCCCTTTGAGATAAAAACTGGAGTGTGGCAGTGATGCCTCTTGCGACAATTTGTCTTCTTGCTGGCTGTAGGCTGGATTATGAAAACATCAACCAACTAAAATGAAACTCTGATTTGGGCTCTGACACAGTGGCTTCATGATCTAGATTTTGCTGATGACCTGGCTCTTCTGTCTCGTAACCTTAAACTAACGCAAGACAAAATGAGAACACTTTATGAGAGGTTACAGCAATTTGATCTGAAAATATACAGAGAAGTGACACAGATTATGAGAATAAGTGTGGAAGATGATTGCGTGATTGGACTTTTAGATATATCTTTCTAATTATATGTTATGTCGAGTGGGGTATCTCTAAGTCGAGGACGTTCTGATGAATACTGTTGTCGTACGGAGAACGCTGACGAGATATCTATGGATATTCCTTCACTGTTTGAGTATATCTCTGTAGTGTTGATCAACAGTTAATAGCTGTCATATGAACAAAAGGTCTGTTGTCTAATCTCCCGAGGGTACTGGCGAGACTGGATATCTTCACGAAATGTTAGTGATATGTAGACTCATAACCTTGCGTAAGACGGCACCGCTAAAAACCATCAGCGGAGAGAAGCTAACCGATAAGGGTAAGCAGATGGAGAGGTGGGTCGAGCACTACTCTGAGCTTTACGCTAGAGACAATACCGTTACGCCTGCAGCCCTTGATGGTGTCAACAGTCTGCCAACTATGGAGGAGCTGGATGCCGAACCAACATTAGAGGAACTCAGCAAGGCCATTGATAGCTTGGCCTCTGGCAAAGCACCAGGCAGTGATGGGATTCCTCCTGATTTAATCAAATGCTGTAAGAGCACGCTATTACATCCCCTGCATAGGATGCTGTGCCAGTGCTGGGAAGAGACAACTATTCCTCAAGACATGCGAGATGCCAAGATTGTAACACTGTATAAAAATAAAGGAGACAGAAGTGATTGCAATAACTACAAAGGCATCTCTCTTCTTAGTATTGTTGGTACGGTTTTTGCCAAAGTCATCTTAATGCGACTACACAAGTTAGCTGAGCGCATATATCCAGAGTCACAGTGTGGATTCCGAGCTGGTAGATCAACAACAGACATGATCTTCTCTCTCCGCCAGCTTCAGGAAAAATCAAGAGAGCAGAAAAGACCATTATATATCGCCTTTATAGACCTCACAAAAGCATTCGACCTGGTTAGTAGGGATGGACTCTTTAAAATCCTCCTGAAAATAGGTTGCCCTTCTAAAATGCTGGAAATGATAAAGTCATTCCATGACGGCATGAAGGGAACAGTCCAATATGCTGGAAGCACGTCACAGCCCTTTGATATACGAAGTGGCGTTAAACAAGGCTGTGTTCTGGCTCCGACCCTCTTCGGAATCTTCTTTGCCTTACTCTTGAAACATGCATTCAGAGATGCAACTGAAGGAATATGCCTTCACACTAGGTCAGATGGCCGTCTGTTTAATCTCTCAAGGCTGAAGGCAAAAACAAAAATCAGAAGGGTCACTATAAGAGACTTGTTGTTCGCTGATGATGCTGCAGTCGTCACTCAAAGCCAACAGGAGCTTCAGAGCTTGATGAATCGCTTCACTAAAGCATGCAAGGACTTTGGCCTTACAATAAGTCTAAAGAAAACGAATGTGCTGAGTCAGGATGTGGGTGCTGCACCAGTTATCACTATCGATAACTATGAATTGGCAGTGGTGCACCACTTCACATACCTAGGGTCTACCATCAATGACAAACTCTCACTGGATACAGAAATCGACAGCCGCATTGGCAAAGCTGCAGCTACCTTTGCCCGCCTCACATCGCGTGTTTGGGGAAACTCTAAACTCACAATGAAGACCAAAGCTGCGGTATATAATGCCTGCGTCACCAGCACACTCCTATATGGCAGCGAGACCTGGACGACCTATGCTAAGCAAGAGAGAAGGCTCAATACCTTCCATTTGCGGTGTCTATGCCGCATCCTTGGCATCTCGTGGAAAGATAAAGTGACAAATGTCGAGGTGTTGTCACGTGCTGGCCTTCAAAGTATGTATACGCTTCTTAGACAGCGCAGACTTTGCTGGCTTGGCCATGTTCGCCGCATGGATGATGGTCGCATCCCAAAAGATATCTTCTACGGACAATTAGCAGATGGCAAGAGAACAGTTGGGCGACCACAGCTGAGGTTCAAAGATGTGTGCAAGAGAGATATGAGGGCACTGGACATGGATCCAGCAAAATGGGAGGATAAAGCTGCCGATCGCACTAAGTGGCGATGCTATTTACGGCGCCACCTCAGATTGGGCGAAGAGAGGCTCACACAAGAAGCAGAGGTGAGGAGAAAACGTCAAAAGGAGCACCAGGAAAATAAGCAGCTGAGGGCTGTCACCTCAGGGGCGCATTCCCATAGTCAGTTATGACTGGAGGGGCTATTATTATTATTATTATTATTATAACCTTGCGTATGTAGTCATGATTCATAAAATATATAGAGTCTGCTTCATAGAATGCGCTTAAGAGTGTGTTGCTTCTTCTTCTTTGATCCTTAGCCGCTGACCGTCAAAGCAGTCAGTGGCCATCATGCCTAGTGGCGTCTTGTAGGGCAACAACAAATTGATTCCACTTTGCTCGGTCGGTGGCCATCCTTCGTACAGTGCCTCAACTCTGGTTCATTCTTTGCATCTCAGCCTCCACAGTCCTCCGCCAGGTTGTTTTTGGTTGGCCTCTCTTTCGTTTTCCTTCAGGGGTCCTAAGCATAGCTGTTCTTGTGATGGCATTGGGGTCTCTTCTGAGGACATGGCCAACCCAGCTCCAGCGTCTGCCAGCAATGATGGTGTGCATGTCCTCTTGCTTGCTACGAGTAAGCAGATCTTGGTTAGTGATGGTATTCTGCCAAAAGATTCGGTGAATTTTTCTTAGGCATGTTGTGTGAAAAGAGGACAATTTCGACATTTCCTTCTCTGTAACTCTTCAGCATTCTGCACCATAGAGAAGCACAGAAAGCACACAGCTCTGATATAATCTTAATTTTGTGTTTGTGCTGTATTGGGAGGACTTCCAGATGTTGTTTAGGCTAAAGAAGGCTGTTCTTGCCTTATTCATTCTGATGTTGATGTCTTTGCCTGCCCCGCCGTCTGGTGTTACTATGCTTCCTAGGTATGTGAAGGTATCTGTCTGTACCAGTTGCTGATTCCTTACTGATATGGGCTCAGGGTTGCTCACATTGAGCGTCATGACCTCAGACTTCTTTAAATTTATGTTCAAGCCCACCTGCTGGCTAAATTTATTAAGTCTATCCGTTTTTTCCTGGATGTGTTGATGTGAATGTGCTAGCAGTGCAATGTCATCTGCATATTCCAGATCTTCCAATGTAGAAAATGTAGTCCATCTTATTCCTCTGTTGTCTGGCGCATCACCCAGTCTATGACTGTTAAAAATAGAGTGGTTGATAAGGGGCATCCCTGTTGTACTCCTGTCTTCACTTCAAAGGTTAGGTTGCTCTGCCCAATGCTACACGTAAAGTTGGCATAAAGGCTTTTTATGATTGACACTATGCAGCTTGGAATTCCATAAGCCCTCAGTATTTTCCATAAACTGTCCCTATGTATACTATCAAAAGCCTTTTCAAAATCAACGGAATTAATGTACAGCTGTCTTTGCCATTCTGAGCACTGCTCTATAATGTTCCTGAGGGTAAATATATGATCTACACATCTTCTGATCTTTCTAAATCCTGCTTGTTCTTTCCTCAATTTGTGGTCTACTGCCTTTGAAATTCTCTGTATAATTATCCTGCCTAGTATTTTGCTGGGAACTGAGAGAAAAGTGATTCCTCTCCAATTATTGCAGTCTGCAAGATCTCCCTTCTTGGGCAATTTGACAATTATTCCTTTGTTCCACTCTGATGGTGTTGTCCCTGTTTTCCAGACCTGTGCAAATAGTGGTTCTAATAGTTCTGCTGCTAGCTCAGGGTCTGTCTTAAATAGCTCTGCATTTAAGTTATCATGGTCCGGAGCTTTGCCGTTCTTTAACCCTTTGATTGCTGTGATGATTTCTTCTTTTCGTGGAATGTCTGTATTTACATCTAGATCATTTTCAGCTTCAGGAACATTCAGTTGTGTCTCTGGTGGTTCCTTGTTCAGAGTTTCTCTGAAGTGCTCTGCCCATCTTTTTTCCTGTCCCTCTGCTGTCGTGATGAGATTACCTTGCTTATCTCTTACTAATGTAATATTGTTTGCACCTCGTTTTCCGCTGATGAATTTAGTTATTTTGTATACTGTGCTTTGTTCATTTCTCAGTGCTGCCTCCTCTGCCTGTCTTGCAAGATCGTCTAGGAAACTCCTTTTGTTGGCTCGGGTTTGGCGTTTAACTTTCTTGTCCAGCTGACTGTACTGTTCGCTATATAGTTGCTTTAACCTGGGGGACTTCGCTTCTGTTTTCTCTCTTTTCATTTCCTTTCTCATCGTTATGGTGTTTAATATTTCTGGTGTTATCCAGTCTTGCTTCTTCCTTTCCTGGAATCCCAAGCATGATTTGCTGCTTTCCTTGTATATTGTTGAAATGGTGTTGAAATTCTGGTCTATATCATCAGTCAATGTCTTTTCCTGACTTTTGGCAAATTGATAGCGTTTCTTTATGTCGGCCGCAAAAGCTTTTCTGGTAAGGGAGTCCTTCAATTTGCTGATGTCAAACCTTTTCTGTGTAGTTACAGTTGGTCCAGCCCTTCTTAGTTTCACTTTCAGTTTTGCTACTACTAAATGGTGATCACTTCCCACATCTGCACCTCTTCTTACCTTCACATCTTGTAATGCATGTCTCCACCTACCGTTAACCATGATGTGGTCTATCTGGTTTCTGTCCCGACCATTTGGTGATTCCCATGTTAATTTGTGAATTTCTTTATGTGGGAAAAGTGTTCCTCCAATGACCAGGTTGTTAATAAGAGTGTGTTGCACTTGGTATAAATATGCGATTCATCTTTGGTGCTCTTTTGCTTGACTTCAGATAATAATGATCTTTCGAGTGATTTGAATTTATGATGACTCTGTATTGAACTTGTGATAATGATGTATTGAACTTGTGAGCCAGCAGTATATGGGTAACGAAAAATGCTGCGTCCACCTTCTGACTTGTGGGTGAGACAATATTCCTTTTTAATTGAGGAATGAAAGATGTCCTATGGCGAATTCTGCTAGCCAAATGTCCGTTTTTGATAACTTATTTCTGGTTAGACGTCAGACACGTTGCGTGTAGACTCAGACTTCTGATGAACTGAAGACACACAAAAGTCTTCGTAAGTTTTTCACATTTAACATCACTGGTTGACTTTCATTTATACTACTGCTCATTATTCATCTCTCTCTGAGTTCAATTCTAATGAGTGTGTGCGCATGGGAGACTGTGATGATGATGAAGGTGAAGTATGAACTATTAATTACCTCCTATCATCCTATCATCTTCTAGGAAAATCTTCTGATTTTATTAATCAGTTATGCAAAGAATCATTTGAAACTCTATCTTCCGCACATTTTAGCTGTGAGGTTCAAATAAACAAAAATAAGAAAATGTATTAATAATCTGTATAAGATCTACTAACCTTCCTTTCCCTTCGCAAAATCCTTTAAGAACACAATTCATCACAGAACTGAATTATATCCACTCTGAATAAACACGTGTATTTAGGCTAGGCGTTTTTGGGTTTAATCTCTTCCTCACAATGTAAAAACTGGACTCCTTCCTCTAGCAAGCTATGCTGTATTATATCTCTGGAAGTGCTCCGCCCATACCAATCCTTAATAGCCCCTCTGGTCACTCATTCACAGGATCGCTCTTGTCCCCTGTCAGTCCAAATGTGGGTGTGGTTTGACAAACAGGTATGGATTTGTTTATTGTTCACCTGGCCAAGCTGGGCGTCCAATGTGGTAACCCAACGCTTGTCTGAACAGCGGCCGACCAAAGATAACACCATTACAGCATGAGACGTTTTCACCTGGCCAATCTGGGCGTCCAATGTGGTGTCACAGAAATTACAGCATGCCCAGATGTCTGATTGGGATGACCAGATGTGTTTTCACCAGATTTATCACGATGCAATGTGGGCTTCAAACGATAATGTCAGGTGTGGGGACTCAATCAAAGGACTTTATTTCCCCCGATGAAAGAACAAATGTGGTTCTCAAGATACCGGTCGCGAGTAATCACAATGATGAAATAGCAAATATGGGATAGCAAATGTGGGGTGAAAGAACAAATGTCGGAGAAAATACAATACGAAAGATGTAGGAAAAGATAGAGCAATAAGGCCTTTGCGCTCGTTTATCACAGCCACTCATGCCTGTTGTTTTTCTGTTGTCTGGTGTTCTACTTCTTTGTTTCTTACGAGTGCCTGATAACATACCTTTATATTTGTTTCATATTAATTTACTGTTTACAGGCCTCGGGTTTCCCTTCCTTTGCCTTAATGGTTCATCGATTGCAGTGTCATTCTCAAACAGGCGATCATTAATTGCCCTCAGTATCTCTCCCTTATTCATATTCAGTGCACCTTCTATGGGTGCTCTTTAAGCTAGTCTATCAGCTCTTTCATTACAGCGTTCCCTTGCATGACCAAGACAGTAGATCCACTCCAGTTCCTGAAGAATCGAGCCTTCTATGGAGGTTTTCCATTCATGTCGCATCCATCCACTTTGGACCTTCCGAAGCATGGATTGTGAGTCTGACACAATAACCACCCTTGTTAATGAAGTCTCAGACAACCACCTTAAGGCTGCAGTAGCTGACTCTACCTCCATTCTCATGCTGGGGGTTGTTGTCATGTAAGCCCTGCTATTTTCAGCAATGATTCTGCCCTTTACTGTAGCAGAGAAGCCCCACCCTGATTTCTCACCATGGATTACAGACCCATCAGTGTACACAATGGCATCATCATCCCCAGCATGATCAGTTGATCAATTTCCATCTGTGCCGTCCCATTGGCTCAAGTTCTGCACTCTCTACCAAGGCTGATGATGACTGGTTGGTAATCAGTCCAAGTCTCATCTGATTTACTCCACTCTGCCCCTTTGAATACATTTTCAACTGTGGTCACCTGCTTAATCATTGCCACTGTCTGTGCCATCCATGAAATCCCTCGCTTTATTCTTGCTCCCTTAATGTCAGCTATGTTTCCATGTAGGCGGTACCTTTTGTCTGTGGTGACTCGCATATAAGCCTTTGACTAATAGGTGTTGTCTTCATGCATCCCATTATGATTCTCATTGCTTGGTTTTGGAGTCTGTTAATTTTATCAAAGTTTGACTTAGCTGTTGTTGCCCATATTCTAGGACTAGTCTCACTCACCCTGTGTATGACGTCTTTAGCGCTCTCTCGTCTGCTTCCCAAGCTGTTCCAACAAGTTTTTTTCGCACTACCATTCTTTGCCTTGCCCTCAGCCGATTTCTTTCAACGGGTTTTTTTCCCAAGTCAAACAGTGATCAAAGGTAATTCTTAGGTAGTGTGGATTTATATCCAGATGTAGATTTTTCTCGTTTAGATAAGGAGTTTGAACATACTGCAGTAAAAATGTTATTACTTATACAAAGATTAAAAAAAATAAATGATATGACATGGACAGAGAACGAACGAACGAATGAACGAACTTTATTTTCAAAGGGTTGAGAATTGGGCGCGCAGGCCCGTCTAACATTCTGCCCTTTCACTCTCATTAATCTTGCATACTGTATCCTTTTATTCCCACGTATTACTTTAAGCATTAATTTAAAGGCATGCAACATTATAAAGTTAACATAACAGCATTCATTTACAGTTTACAATCATAATAAAAAATGAGTAGCCTAGGTTTTTTTTTTTTAAATAAACAAGATAGTGACTGAAGAAAAATAATAATAAAAAATAAAATAATATAAACAAAACAATAAATAAATAAGTTATGTATACCGACACTCACTTATGCGGTCAAAACGTCTAATCTGTAGTATTTTTGAATGTGTCATCAATCCTCAATACAAAAATTACAAAAACACATTCTCGCTTACATCCATACATTCTTGGCGGAAATTGAAATAATAATAATAACACTTTCTTGCGCACTTCTGTAGCAGAAAAAGTCTTTCAGCAGTTTAAAAAAAAAAAAAAATTATAGCTGCATCTACATGACCCATTTAAGCAAACGGAAACATTCACATCTCTAAAGTACAGTGGTATGCGGGTACATTCTCACATACATTACATTATATAATAGTATTACATGGATATAAAACAAATTATTCCCATTAAAAACGAGCGGAAGAGGAAAAGAAATGTTGACCTATGGATGAGATGTTGACAGGCAAATGATGTTTCTATGGGGGTAGATAATCAGTGTTTAGGAAGTGTTTGAAAAGTGCTTTGTTAAATGAATATTGTGTAGGTAGGCTTTTTAGGTGGTGTGGAGGGCTGTTCCATAAGTAGGCTCCAGAGTAGGCTAGACTCAGTTTGAACAGGTCGATCCTAGGTTTGGGCAGACGTAACTGATGTAATTGTAGTCCCTCTCTTCTACTGGTTTGAAACAATGATAGTAGGTACGGCGGAGCATTGTTTGATAGAATTGCATGGGTCAGCTTGGCTTTGTTGTAGAGAAGACGTTTTTTCAGGGACAGTATTGTGGGTTCTTTTCCTGTCCTTGTGTGTGATATTGTGCGATTATCGGTGATCAGACGTATTGCTCTCTTATGCAGGGAGTGCAGTCTCTTTGAGGTGGAAGCAGGGCAACCATCCCATAGTGTAGAGCAGTAATCTAGATGTGTCTGTATATGTGAGGTGTAGAACAATAGTCTAGTGTCTGCGTCTAAGAAGTGTTTTATTTTGGCTAGCTGGTACGTCTTTTGAGCTAAGTGTTTGGTTAAATTCCGTACATGGGAGTTCCACGTTAAGTGCTGGTCAATCGTGATCCCTAGAACTTTGTGTTCTGTTACATGTTCAATTTGTATTGATTCCGCGTGTACCTGTAGCGATCCTTTGGTGCAGTTTAGGAGTTTCTGTCTGGTGGTAATCAACATAGATTTCGTTTTTGCTGTGTTTAATGGCATACGATTCATATTACTCCATTTTGTTAGATTGTCTACATCGCATTGAAGAGTCATTTCAAGTGCCACGCAGTCATTGTTACTAGTGTAGATAGTACAATCATCTGCAAAGAGGTCACATGTTGAATATTTTAGATGTAGTGGTAGGTCGTTGATGAACATTGCGAAGAGTAGGGGCCCAAGAATAGAACCCTGCGGTACTCCTGTATCTATCTTCGAGAAATCTGATGTCGAGTTGTTGTGAAGCACTAACTGTTGTCGATCTCCCAGGAATGATTTGATGATGTTTAGTGGATTAGGGCCTATTCTGAGGGTTTCCAACTTTTGAACCAAGATAGTGTGGTCAATCATGTCAAATGCTTTTTTGAAGTCAACAAAAACAGCACCACCTAATTTCCCATCATTTACGTTCGACAGCCAGTTATCTGCCATTTTGGTGAGAGCTGTGTGACAGGAATGTTTGGGTCTGAAACCTGACTGGCTCTCAATGAGCAGTTTGTTTGTTGTTAAGTGTTGAAATGTGGTGTTGTAAATGTGTTTCTCTAGTGGTTTTGAAAGAGATGATAGAAGGGATATTGGTCTGTAACTGTTGGGATCGCTATGTGAGCCAGATTTATAGAAAGGATACACTTTGGCAGATTTAAATGCTGTGGGAAAGTAGTTGTGTGCAATACATTGATTGTACACATAGGTTAAGGAGTCGTAAATGATGGGTGCAGCGTAACGTAGAATCTTATTGCTGATACCATCAAGACCAGATGAATTGTTGTTTTTTAATGCCAAGATATATTTGAGAACTTCGTGTACTGTTAGAAAAGGAATATCTCTAAGATCTGTTATGGTATGTTCAGTGTTGTAGAAGGCGGTCAGTTTACTAATATCGCAGTCCATTGGCTTTAGTGTCGATTTGAGATGGTTAATTTCTGTTTTGAAGTGGTTACTAAAATGAGTAGCCGTGAGGGAGCAGCTTTTTGGTAAAGAGTTTAGTGACTTTGTTTTGTGTGTTAGTGTTCTAATGGCTGCCCAGACTTCTTTACTGTTTGCTTTGTCTTGAATCATCTTTCTGAAATGTAGTTTCTTTTCCTGACGAATGAGGTATTGTACTTTGTTTCTAAGCATCCGATACCTGCTGAAATCTTTGAGCTTATGTGCTTCGTCCCGCTCTCTCATACTCTCTCAGACAGACAGTAAGCATACTGATATCATTCCTTCTTCTATGCTGACATCTATTGCTGGAAATCTACAAATAACTTGACATACCTTTAAAGCTGAGATCACTTTTAAAATGCTATTCTGTATGGTTCTTTTAGTATTTCTTTAGCTTTTGTTATTTTTACTTGTTGAAGTGTGCCATTTTCATTTCTTGTTTGTACTGAAGTATTTTTTACTAAAACATCTGTTCTTGTGTTCCCACAAAACTTACCTAAATGCTACTGAATCCTTATTACCAAAGATGAGCTGTGCATATGTTTATTATCTATGATCATAAAGAGTGGATGAATGTTTCAGTAAAACACCTTCAGCTAAAAAGACAATAAAACAGCAGACGTGGACTCAAGCAACATAATAATGAAAGCAACTAGATCAATTTAAAAAACAAAAAGAATACAATATTTATATATGAAATTTTCCTGAGTTGTAAAGTACCCAGACCAAATATTGAATCCACCATACCAATGTGACCTTTGTTGACAGATTTGGAAGGATGGCAAAACCTCTCATTTTATTGATGGCAGAGACCCTAGTGTGTCCAACTGGATGAGGTTTGTGAACTGTGCCAGGCATGAAGAAGAGCAGTGTGTGACAGCCTACCAGTATAAAGGAGAAGTTTATTATAGATCTCACAAGCATATAGCAGCTGGAACAGAGATACTGGTGAGTATGCAGTGTGGGACTTGTAAGAATGTTTATGTGTGAATGCAGTAAAAAAAAGCAGGGCCTTGCAAAAGTCTTGGCAACCTTTTGGGATTAAGAATAGTGGCCATCTTTGATATATAATCTATTATAACAATTTGGCCATGAGAGGAAATGAAGAAAGTGAGTGAAAATTGGAACATTTTGATGAAAGTGCCAAAAAAGCCTAATGCTGGCTGTGCAGTAACCATAACTCAGATTTGGAGTTGTGATTCATAATCAAAAGTAACTTTAAAGACTAATGGCATTAGGAACACCCACATACCAATACAACAGAACTGTAGTACACATCACCAAGAAGATATCAAGTAATAACATTCAGACTAAGAACCAGCCATTGCAGACTCAAATACCATCTGTTCATATTGAAAATCAATCAGACAAATATGTGCCCATGTGGTGAGGAAGACAAACAAAAAATAGAACATGTCCTCCAAAACTGTTGCCTCGACGAGAGGAGCAGCGTGGCCTTCTCGACCCAATTGAGGGGAAAACTGTATGGTGACAAGTGAAGCCGGAGGCCGACTGCAAACTTTATAGGACAGACTGCAAACTTTATAGGACAGACTACAAACTTTATAGCAGATGTGATTATGTGAGAGTGAATGAAGAAGAAGACTTGTCTAATTGGGGACACTCCCATGATTATCAGATTACTATTTTTCTGCAAGGCTGTATGTAGAGTTTCATATCACAGATAGTTTGTCATATTGTTTGTTGTTTCAGGTTTACTATGGTGACAGTTATGCTAAAGATCTGGGCATTCAAGTTCAAAAGTTTGGGAGTATAGACAAAGATGTGCAAGGAAGGAAGGATGTAGCGCAGCCTCAGAGGAACAGTGAAAATAACAGTAAGTTTAGGATATTGGTAGTAGAATAGCTAGGTACCATGCTTAGGTAGTGTGTTAAATTGCCATAGTAGATACAGAACATAAATGGCACCAGATAGTGCAGAGATAGAATGATATCGCAGACTTAGTTAACCTGTTAAATTACCATAGGAGATATAGAACATTGATGGCAACAGATAGTGCAGAGATAGAATGATATAGTAGACTTAGTTAACCTGTTAAATTACTATCAGTCAGTCAGTATCTTTCAGCTCTATGTGAAGTATAGATCCTCAACAAAAATAACACACTAAGCCTTCCTGTTCTTTGTCCAGCTGACTACTGTTCGCTATATATTTCCTGAGGAGGCTGAGATGCAAAGAATGAACCAGAGTTGTGGCACTGTACGAAGGATGGCCGCTGACCAAACAAAGTTGAAGCAATTTGTTGCTGCCCTACAAGATGCCACCAGGCGTGATGGCCACTGACTTCTTTGACAGTCTGCAGCTAAGGATCAAAGAAGAAGCCTTCCTGTTATGTGCCATCCGTTCAAGATCTTTACATGTCCTTTTTTATCCATTTCATTTCTGTGTCCAGTTCTCTTCTCCATATGGTTTTTTGGTCTGCCTTTATTTCTCTTCTCCTGGGTGGTTTCAGGACAAGGAGTGTCTTGTAGTGCCATCACCAGGTTTTTTTTTAAACGTGTGTTCTATCCACCGCCACACTTCTCCTCAGCTTTTATACTATTGGTATTTGTCTAGTTCTTTCCATCAGTTCCCTGCTAGAGATCATATTATACCATTTAAATACTTCTGTACTTCTTTCTTCTTGTCGCTCCTTACGGAGCATGGAGCTAGCATTGCAGTATGACCCTAGGAAGCCTTCAAACATTTGAATGTACTTGCAGCTATGGTTTCTATCGCAATCACTTCTATACTTAGTTAGCCTATTAAATTGCCATAGTAGATACTTACTTCAGTCGTTTCTCTTCTACCATGAGGTGTAGAGGTTCAGAAGAGATAGCACAATACTATCCTATCAGCTGTTTTCCTCCTGACCTGGCATTACCCCTGTCCTCAGTCCTTTAGAGACCGCCCAATGCTGTTCTTCCAGAGGACCTCGGGTCATCCTGAAGGTCTGGATCCTTGGCTCTCAGTTTTCCATACTTGTTGTGGCAGCCTATCCTCCCTGATTCTGCAGACATGGTGCCATATTAGATATGAAACATTAATCAAGGGTGGTGTAGGTAGAATAACACACCATACTTAGTTAACCCATTAAATTACCATATTACATATAAAACATTAATTTTCAACAGTGCATGATTCAGACTAAATAATCTACCATACTTAGTTAACTTGCTGATTTATTATAGTAGACATAGAACATTAATGACTGATGGCACATGGTGCAGACAAAATACTGTACTAAACATAATGAACCAGACAGGATGAAAGTTTAAAGAGCTGATGATAGTTGTTCTTATTGCTAAAGAAACATGAAGAATCAGGACTGTTTTTTTTTTCTGACATGGACCGTCATTGTTAATGTGCTAGGAGCACTTTAAAAAAAATGTATGTCAAACATGTTAGTAGCAGACATTTTGTGTTGTCTATCTAGTACAGTAGCATATTCTGTATTACTGTAACAGACAGTCTATAATGCTGTCTCGTGTACTAGTAAGAGACATTTTGTTTTGTTTGTCTAGTGTACGAGTAACATATATATTGCTGTCTGGTTTATAAGTAACAGACGCTTTGTGTTGCTGTTAGTGTGCTAGTAACAGAATTCTATATGGCTGTCTTGTGTACTAGTAACAGGCACTGCTTATTGCTGTCTAGTGTAATAGAAACAGACATTCTTATATTGCTGTCTAGTGTACCAATAACAGATTGTCTAGTGCACTAGTAATTGACCTTCCATGTTTCTGTCTAGTGTACTAGTAATTGACCTTCCGTGCTTCTGCCTTGTGTACTAGTAACAGATACTCTGTATTGCTGTCTAGTATACTAGTAACAGACACTCCATATTGCTGTCTAGTGTATTAGTAACAGACACTCCATATTGCTGTCTAGTGTACTAGTAATTGACCTTCCATGTTTCTGTCTAGTGTACTAGTTTTTTTTTTTTTTTTGCGTATGCCCGCTATTACTTGAGGCGAAATCTCAGGTTAGTATGTCTCACCTGAGGCTGGTTTTTACGTGAGTATCCCTTTTTTCTTGTACAGAGACAGGTGTCCCTCGCCATTCATGCAGATACTCGCCGATTTTGGCGGTACCCATTAGAGCTGGGTCGGCTCAGGATCCGCCAGTCCCTGGTCGATGACACTCCTTCAAATGTCATCCAAGGGCTAGAGTTAATCCAGTCCAAATCCCGGTCGACGAAAAATATTCAAATGTCCTTGTCCAGGTTTGATCCTGGGTCACTCGGTCGCCAGCACAGTTTGGTAACCACTACACCAGCGCCGCTCCCTACAGACACTCAATATTGCTGTCTAGTGTACTAGTACCTGACCTTCCATGTTTCTGTCTGGTGTACTAGTAATTGACGTCCCTTGTTTCAATCTAGTGTACTAGTAACAGACACTCCATATTGCTGTCTAGTGTACTAGTAACAGACACTCTGTATTGCTGTCTAGTGTACTAGTAATTGACCTTCTGTGCTTCTGCATTGTGTACTAGTAATTGACCTTCCGTGTTTCTGTCTAGTGTACTAGTTACAGACACTCCATATTGCTGTCTAGTGTACTAGTAACAGACACTCTGTAATGCTGTCTAGTGTACTAGTAATTGACCTTCCATGCTTCTGTCTAGTGTACTAGTAATTGACCTTCCGTGTTTCTGTCTAGTGTACTAGTAACAGACACTCCATATTGCTGTCTAGCGTACTAGTAACAGACACTCCATACTGCTGTCTGGTGTACTAGTAATTGAACTTCCATGTTTCTGACTAGTGTACTAGTTTCTGACTAGTGCACTAGTAATTCACATTCCATGTTGCTGCCTAGGTACTAGTAACAGGTGTTCATATCGCTGTCTGGCTTTCTTGTGGCAAGTATCCATATTACTGTATGTCGAACTTGTGACAGCAGCATATGATGAACCACAAAAACTATTCTTCCTTCTCCATTTATCCACAAAACCCCCATGACTGTTGACCCCCTTGCTGGAGACCTGCATCAAAGCAGTTAATGTGCTCTATAGAAGTGATTTCTGTAGCATCTCATTTTACACTACGAGGTTGCTAGTCCCATGCACAGTTACTTGCCTCTTGCTGCCTGAGAGAGGCAGCAGTGGTTCTATTATTTCTTTGTCCCTTGGAAATTTGTTGTGAAGCATATAAAGCCTATATAATATTCATAATCATTATTTCTTTGTCCCCTTGGAATTTCGCTGTGAAGCACACAAAGTCTATATAATATTCATAATCATTATTTCTTTGTCCCCTTGGAAATTTGTTGTGAAGCACATAAAGTCTATATAATATTCATAATCATTATTTCTTTGTCCCCTTGGAATTTCGCTGTGAAGCACATAAAGTCTATATAATGTTCACAATCATTATTTCCCATCTTTACTTCTTATGGAGCATGGAGCACACACCACAGCTGGTCACCAGGAATCCTACACTAAAGCATACATGTGCCTTTGGAACTGCAGTTTCTGTAGTAATTCATTTTTGCATGATGAGGCTGCCAACCTCCTACACAACTGTAGATTAGTCACCTCTTAGAACATGCACATGGGAGCAGTAAACTTTTTCTTTCTTTGCCACCTCAGGGGGACCCCTTCTCGAACTTACACTGTGCTCTGAATAGTTTTACTGTTCTCAAATTTACATAATGGCCTAGGCATTCATAATAAGGCTTATCTGGCAAATCTACATGGAGATATTCACCAAGCTATGTGAGCATTATACTGTAGAGTAAATAAACATTTTAGTCTGCTTTGTGTAAAAAAAGGTAAAGGAACCCGTTACACGCTCATTGAGGCATATTGGGAATATGGTGTTAGGCCCATATTATCTTGACCGTCGGCACACGAGGGGTGATGTGGTCGGCATCACGCCGGCCGCCTTAACCTTCCCAGAGTTGCTCTGGTACCCATTTGGGGCTGGGTCGACCCAGGAGCCGTTTGTGGCCTAAAAAATTCCCGCCTCATCTGGGGATCGAACCATAGACCACTGCGCTAGGAAGCCAGTGCACTAACCACTGTGCTACCGCGGCTCCCTTGCTTTGTGTAAGGGAATGACAAAATTTGTAAATAATTTTTATATTTCATGACGAAAGTCAAACAGTGAGATGTTTAATTTGTGTTTATTTATAGTTTCATGTGTTTACTCATGTCTCCTTCCATCTTCTCCTATTTCAGGAACATACATTTGCCCCCAGTGCCAACTCTCCTTCTCCCAGCTCTGGTATTGGAAAAGACATATGAAAAGGAGGCATGTTGATAAATATTTGGAACTTAAATATAATGAAATTAATTCAGATATGATGACAGAAGGCAGAGTAAGGGTAGGTCAAATACTACACATGGAGGGAGATAAGCAAGATGCAAATACTGTTACAGAATGCAATAATGAATCAAAACTGCTAGCAATAAATGCATCAGTCTGTGCCACGGACTATCTGAGGAAGACAGATACTGTAAATGGAAATGCAGTTTGTAATGGACTGACCTCACAAAATGAGGATTTTAGTGTTGAGATAAATAAAGTGTTTTATTCGTCTGAAAAATATGTGGAACTTAGTGGACCTGATTATAAAGAAAGTACTAATCCACAATCCAAAAAAAAAAACTAATGCAAGAGAGAAATGTTACAGATGTGATGTTTGTAATGCAAGGTTTTTATGCTTGAGTAAACTAAGTCCTCATTTAACAAAGCATACAGGAGAAGGGTTATACAAATGTGATGTTTGTAATGCAAGATTTTTATGGCTTTGTACATTAAAAAACTCATTTAATGCGGCACACAGGAGATAAATGCTACAAATGTGATGTTTGTAGTGTAAGGTTTATGTATAACTATGATCTAAAGGCACACACAGCAAAACATACAGGAGATGGATGTTACAAATGTGATGTTTGTTGTGTTGGATTTCACTGGGCTGCGGAACTAAAGGAACATAAAAGAAAACATACAGGAGAGAGACCTTACGTATGTGTTATATGTAATGCAGGCTTTCGCCGCGTTAGTCATCTAAATGTACACAAAAGAACTCACACTCAAGAGACACCTTACATGTGTGACATTTGTGGTGAAGCATTTTCTCACTTAGCTTACTTACGTAGACACAAAAGAAGGCATACAGGAGAAGGACCTTACATGTGTGATGTTTGTAGTGTAGGGTTTCATGAGAAATGTGATCTAAAAAGACACAAAACAAGGCACACAGGAGAAAAACCTTACATATGTAATGTTTGTGGTGTAAGATTTGCTTGTGATGGTTCTCTAAGAACTCACAGAAGAAAACATTCAGTAGACAGACCTTACAAGTGTAATGTTTGTAATGCAGGATTTATTGTTAGTTCACATTTAAAGATACATGAGAGATTTCACACAGGAGAAAGACCTTACAGTTGTAATATTTGTAATGCAGGGTTTGTGAGTAGTTCAAATCTAAAGGCACATAAAAGAAAACATACGAGAAAGAGACCATACAAGTGTGATGTTTGTCATGTGGGGTATGCTCAGAATAGTACTCTAAAGATGCACCAAAACATACATACTGGAGAAAAACCTTTTAAGTGTGATGTTTGTAGTATGAGTTATACATTTCATTCAGGTCTAGCCATACACAAAAGAAAACATACAGAGAAACCTTACAAGTGTGATGTCTGTAGTATGAGTTATACATTTCGTTCAGGTCTAGCCATACACAAAAGAAAACATACAGGAGAGAAACCTTACAAGTGTGATGTCTGTAGTGTAGAGTTTTCTCATAGTGGTTCTTTAAGGGTGCACAGAATGAAACATTCAGGAGAGAGACCTTACAAGTGTAATGTTTGTAGCAAAGGGTTTACTAAGAGGTCACTCCTGAATGTACATGAAAGAAAACATACCGGAGAAAGACCTTACAAGTGTGATGTTTGTTGTGTAGTGTTTGCTACTAGTTCATACCTTAAGATACACAAAATGAAACATACAGGTGAAAGACCTTACAAGTGTGATGTTTGTTGTGTAGTGTTTGCTACTAGTTCATACCTTAAGATACACAAAATGAAACATACAGGTGAAAGACCTTACTGTGATGTTTGTTGTGTAGTGTTTGCTACTAGTTCATCACTTAAGATACACAAAAGGAAACATACAGGAGAAAGACCTTACAAGTGTGATGTTTGTTTTGTGGGGTTTGCTGAGAGCAGCAGTCTAAGGATGCACAAAAGAAAACACACAGGTGAGAGACCCTACAGGTGTGATATTTGCAATGTAAGGTTTGCTTGGAATAGTGTCCTAAAAACACATAGAGTAAAACATACAGGGGAGAAACCTTACAAATGCGGTGCTTGTAATTTAGCATTTTCTCAGAAGTGCCAATTGCAGATTCATGAAATAAAACATACAGGAGAGAAACCTTACAAATGTGATGTTTGTAATTTGGGGTTTTCTCACAATTGCTACCTAAAGATACATAAAAGGAGACATACAGGTGAGAGACCTTACAAGTGTGATGTTTGTAATGTAGGGTTTGCTCGTAAATCCCACCTTAAAAGGCACAAATTAAAACATACAAGTGAGAGACCTTACAAATATGATGTTTGTAATTTAGAGTTTTTTCAGAATTTTCAGATTCATGAAAGAAAACATACAGGAGAGAGACCTTACATGTGTGACATCTGTGGTGTAAGGTTTGCTCAGTTTAGTCAGATAAAGAGGCACATAATAAAACATACAGGTGAGAAACCTTTCAAGTGTGACATTTGTGGTGTATCCTATGCTAAGAACTACTACCTAAAGAGGCATAGAGTAAAACATACAGGAGAGAAACCTTACAAATGTGATTTATGTAATGTAGGGTTTGCTGAGAACTATCTACTGAAGATACATAACAGAAAACATACAGGAGAGAGACCTTACTAGGGTGATGTTTGCAGTGTAAGGTTTGCTCAGAGTAATGAGATAAAAGAATACATACATGAGAGAAAAATCTTAAAATGTGTTCGTTTGTAATGTAGGATTTGCTCTGGTCATTTTAAGGTACACAGAGGAAAATATGTGGAATGAAGACCTTATAAATGTAATTTTTTTTTTTTTGCGTACGCCCGCTATTACTCGAGGCGAAATCTCAGGTTAGTATGTCTAACCTGAGACTGATTTTTACGTGAGTATCCCTTTTTTTCTTGTACAGAGACAGGTGTCCCTCTGCCATTCAGACAGATACTCGCCGATTTCGGAGGTACCCATTAGAGCTGGATCAGCTCAGGAGCCACCAGGCCCTGGTTGATGATACTTCTTCAAATGTTCTCGCCAGGGCTCGAGTTAATCCAGTCCAAATCCCGGTCGACGAAAAATCTTCAAATGTTCTCGCCAGGGTTTGATCCTGGGTCACCCGGTCGCCAGCGCAGTTTGGTAACCACTACACCAGCGCGGCTTCCCATAAATTTAATATAGGAAGAACTTATAAATGTAATGTAGGAAGAACTTATAAATGTAACGTTTGTAATGTAGGAAGACCTAATAAATGTAATGTAGGAAGAATTTATAAATGTAATGTAGGAAGACCTAGTAAATGCAATGTTTGTAATGTAGGAAGACCGTATAAATGTAATGTTTGTAATGTAGGAAGACCTTATAAATATAATGTAGGGTTTGCTCTGGTCATCTTAAGATACTTACTTACTTAGTCATTCTCCTTCTACCGTGAGTTGTAGAGATTTGGAAGAGAGAGCGCCAGACTATCCTATCGGCTATCTTCCTCCTGGCCTGGTTCCATTTTAGTCCTTGGTCCTTCAAAGATTGTCTAATGTCCTCCCAGCGGACTCTGGGGGTCTGGATCCCTGGCTCTTTGTTTCCCATGCTTGTCGTGGTAGCTGATCTTCTCCAATTCTGCAGACATAGCCAAACCATCTTAGTTAGGACTGTTCTACTTGGGTCTGCAGGGGGTGGGATTTTAGGCCTTGACATATCGTCTGGTTGCGGACGATGTCTCTTCTTGTTACTTCAGCCACCTTCCTCAGATACCTCATTTCTGAGGTTTGGATCTGGCTTTTGTGGGTTGTAGTCATTGCCCATGACTCGCATCCATATGTCAAGACTGGGACATAGGTGGAGTGGTATACAGCCATCTTTGTTTTCTTACCAGCCTCTCTTGCTGAGAAATCCTCGATTTATGGCCTGAAAAGGTCTCCCTGTGATATGGAATCACAGAGGCAGATCACCATTCACTCACAGAATTTGTTGTTAGCGGTCCAGTACCAACATCACCACAACCCTTACAAGTAGCATATCATCATTATGTATTTACAAGTATTATGTCTGAGATAGATTTACTTAGAGCAGAGCTGAACAGCCTGACAGTCGTATAAGAAGCTTCAGACAGAACATATGGTACTTAAAAGTAGCTATGAAAAAAGCCAGCAGTATACGGTGGAGCTTTGTACACCACAAGAGAAAACGGACAAACTGTGTCAAAAACTGAAAAACACTAGCAACGAATCCAAGCAAAACATTACGCAACTAAAACTCCATCACAGCCAAGAAAGTGTCCTGGATTCTCCGAAATTCACTACAGACAGTGCAGACAATGTTTGCAGAATCCCGGTAAAAATTTCGAATCGGCACTCTCCGCAAAGACGAGTAACTCACAGGATGCGTTATTATCAGAAATCCAATAATCAGAGCACACAAGAACGGGCATGTCCTATCACATACACCAATACAAGGATTCAGAATAAAAGGAAGCACCTTATTTTCAGGGACCAGAATGTCAAGGAACTACAAAAATCTAGATTGTTAACAAACGGTGGACTCGGTCACTGTTCACTTCAAGAACTGGGCATTCACTCAGGACTTACTGTCACTCCTTAAACATTTTCCATCTGATCCCACTGTCACCAGAGTAACTACTCATATATAGGTCTATCAGACTCGCTCAAAGATATTGAAATATCCCAAGCTGATCTAAACCAAATAACATCAAAATTATTTGTTATTCCCTAATGCAAAGATCTACTTCTCGTCCATTATTCCTCCAGTCAGAGCTCATTACCGCAAATCCATTGATGTCAACAATTCTAAACTTAGGAGGCACTGTGTCAGGCACAACTATAAATTCATTGATCACTCCTCGTACTTCCTTGCAAAATCAGGAGCCCCTAAAAAACATCTTTACAGCGGTGATATTTCCTTATCTACTGAAGGAATCAGCAAGCTGGCAACAAACATCAGGTACCCAGAACGCACCTTCAAAGGAGTCATCCACACACCAGGATCTTAAAATCCAACCAGTCATCTATCAACAGTGAATACCTGCTTCTCAGATAGTAATTATGACCTTGACTTTCCACCATTACTTACTTCTTCTAACAACACCCACTCAACATCATCTCATAATCAGGAACATCAAATTACATACCTAGTATTATAAATCGCGAAGTGCAGGGAACAGCTTGTGATGTCTCCCTACAGCAACAACCACCGATGTTTTCTGCACTTACTCAACAGGAACGATGTGATAGACTCTATCCTCAAAAGTGTACAAGTGAAGCAACTCAACAAACTCAGTCTTCATGTCCTGATACATCCTCACTCCAACCATCAATGTCACAGACACAAGAAACCTACCCCACGTCACCGCATTTGTACCATCTTCCTATGTATCAACATCTGTGCCCAACCTTTTCTAATTTCTTGCTACATCAAAGACTCTTTGACAATTTACCTTCTGCCAGGAGATCATACTGGTCAGCATACTCCCATCCCACAACAAGAACACGTGAATATCCCGCAACCAAATTTTACCCCATGCATCATCCTTCACGTCCTAATCTACCAAATTTGTACTTTCAACAGCCCTGTTATCAATATTAAGAACTAACATTTTTACTTTCACTTACTTGGTAAAGTTAATTAGTCTAAATATTCGTGATTTTTGTGTTAATGCTGCTTTTGTTATTGATATTTTTAACCCCCCTCTCCAAAGTTAAATGTATACAAATCAGATACAATGGCTAATTAAGGATGGTCTACGACTGGGTCATCTAAACATATACAATCTATTGGGCAAACTTCCTGAACTTGCACGAATTCTGAATAAAAATTTTCTAATTTTTGGACTTTCGGAAAGTCGTTTAAATGACAAAATATCAGATGATGATATAACACTACAAGGCTTTACAACTGTTTGGCGAGACTCAAGTAGTAAGCTAGAAACAGGTATAGTAGTATATATTTCCAATTCCATTAGTTTTCGCAGCAGAAGCGATTTAGAGACAGCAGAGTCCGAGTGCATATGGTATCTTTATAGAAATCCCAGTGCAGGAACCATCTGGTATGAAAATTTCACCACTATGATGGACACAGTATTCACCACTGCCAAAGAAATTATTCTTTTGGGCGACTTCAACATTGACTTGCATAACACAAACCAAATGTGGCAAAACATCATACTATCTTACAACTTAAAACAAATAGTCAACCAGGGTAACAACATCATCCACAACAATTGACCACATCTACGTCACCTGTACAGAAAACATTCTAGAATGCTCTGTTCCTATTGTAGCAATGAGTGACCACTATCCCATGTTGCACGTGGTCAAAGAATAAATATAAAGCTCCCAGAAATAAACATATAAGTATTAAATTTAGAAGTTTCAAAAATTTCAACCATGGACTATTTTTACATGATTTGCGAGCTGCACCTCTGGCCAATGTTTACCAGCTTTCTGATCCCGATAACGCCATAGCTCATTGGACACGTATCTTTCATTGTGTGTTTGATAACCATGCACCAGCTAAAGAAGTTCGTGTGAAACGACAGATCAAATCTCCTTGGATCACACAAGCAGTGCTAGAAGCCATGGGGCAGCGAGATCGAGCTCACAGAAATAAGGACTTTAACACATACAGAGCACAAAGAAACAAGGTACAATATTTAATACGTAGAGAAAAGAAAACATACTTTAAAAACTTCATTCAGAACAAAACAAACAGTAAAGACATGTGGAAAGCAATCAACACTCTAGCAAACAAACGAAATTCGCCACACTCATTAATCCCCAATACCTCATTTACATGTACGGACTTTAGCAATTACTTTCAGGCAGAAATAACCAGTCTTAAATCTACGATACCAGGTTCCCCTTGTGACCTAGGCCAACTGTCAGCATTCTGTGAGAACAAATGCACAATCCCATCCGACATTCCGTATATGACAGTTAATGAAGTGTATAACTATCTTCTAGGCCTTAAAGAGAATAACTCATCAGGACTTGATGGAATCAGTAATTGAATACTGCGCTATGCTGCACCAGTTATTAGTGATTCACTAACGTACATATACAATCTATGTATTGCAAAGAGTTACTTCCCGTTGCACTTTAAAGTTGCTAAGGTATATCCTCTTTTCAAACCTGGTTCCTCTGATACTCGTAACCTTGGTAACTATAGGCCAATCTCTCTAATATCATCGCTATCCAAACCACTGGAAAAACATTCATAAAATAACACTACAACACCTAATTAACAACGACTTGCTAATTGATAGTCAATCGGGGTTTAGGCCTAAACATTCATGTCACACTGCTCTAACTAAGATGATAGACAACTGGCACCTAAATATTAACAATGATAACGTGTGGGGCAGTCTTTGTAGACTTTAAAAAAGCATTTGATATGATAGATCACGCTATTTTAATTTAAAAACTAGAATCATCAAAAGTAAACTTTCAACTGATGACAATAATTACATCATTCCTGTCAGACAGAAAACATGTAGTTTCTTACAATAACTCCTATTCTAGCCCAGCAGTAATAAATACTGGCGTTCCTCGGGGTTCTATACTTGGTCCTCTACTTTTTACCATATACATTAATGACCTTCCTCTTCACATCAAGCACTCATCCTGTGATATGTTTGCGGACAACTGTACTGTTTACAAGAGTGATAAAAGTTGTAAAACACTCAAACTATCGTTACAAAAGGATACAGATAATCTGATTAAGTGGAGCAACGGTATTCGCATGCTAATAAATATCATTAAAACAAAATGCATGTTAATATCAACTAGACAAAAATTACAAAATTCAGAGAAAACAACACTTCAGATCTACATTGGTACCTCACTAATTGAAAACGTTAATGAACATAAAACTCTAGGTATAATCGTTGACCAGCATCTAAATTGAAACTCACATGTACATGCACTGACCAAGCAAATGGCACAGAAAGTTTACCAGTTAGCTAATATCGAACATTTCCTAGATGAAGATGCACGAAAATTGTTCTATATATCTCACATACAAGCAAACCTTGACTATTGTTCCACAATCTGGGATGGTTGCTCAATGTCCAACACAAAGAGACTCCGTTCACTACAAAAGCGTGCAGTGCGTCTAGTCTCTGACAACTGCCTAACTCAGTGTGTAGATTTCTATAAAAATCTTCGAATACTGCCCGTAAGAAAGCGTCTTCTGTTTAACAAAGCTAAATTTGTTCACAAAATCCTGTCACACAATGCTCCAGCATATCTGTGGCCAATGTTCAATTACAATGAAAGACACAGTCTACGCTTTAACAGACTGCAAGTGCCCAAGCCTAGGCTTGACTTATTCAAGAAAAGCTTAGCGCACTCTGCTACTCATCTTTGGAATTGTGTTCCACATAACCTAAGAAACAACCTCAGTCCCTATTCATACAATCATAGACTTTATGAATACCTTCTGAATTCTGATTACATGCCCCCTAATAGGATTATCTTTTCTTATAACATCAACTGTAGGTTGTAATGATGATGTTTGTACTTTTCAACATATGTTATGTCATGCTTATAAGTAATTAATGTTAATATGAGTCTGCTATATTATTATTTTACTTTACAACGTTGAATTTCTTGCATTTGATATGTAAAATGCATATGAGAATAAATGAATTCCGTATGAAAGGTGAGCGAAAGGAAGGGCAGAATGTTAGATGGGCCTGTGTGCCCAATTTTCAACCCTTTGAAAAAAAAATGTTGTTCGTTCGTTTGCTTTTCGAGTGGCCATCTCTTCTTTGATGCCTCCCTTTCGGCCTATAACAGCTCTCAGGTATTTAAAGTGGTCAACCTGCTCCAGGACCTGTTCTCCCAGCTTAATCTGACATTTTCTTTCTTCTCGTGATATCACCATGGATTTTGTTTTATAGCTGCTTATAACCATTCCTCTCTTCTACAGTCTTCCTTCCAGACTTGCAGGTTGGATTGGAGATGTGCCTCTGATTTAGCAATCAGGGCAACATCATCAGCAAATGCCAGCTCTGAAATACATACCTATCTCATCTTCCAGTACCCCACTGAATACTTTCTTGTTCTCTCCTTACATGCCTTGATGACATCGTCCATGAGGAGTATGAAAAGATAAGGTGACAGGATATCACCTTGTCTTACACCAGTGGTGGTCCTGAACTCTTCTGACTTATGGTTTGCTGTCCTCACATAATTCCTGCAAGACTTGTAGAAGCTCTGTATAGCATGAATCAGAGGTGCTGGAATGTTCTTCCTTGCCAAACAGTCCCAAAGTTTGCTCCAGGGGACCCTGTCAAACGCCTTTTCCAGATCTATGAAACAAAGATGGATCTCACTCTTATACTCAAGGGCCTTTTCACTCAGCTTTCTGAGTGTGAAGATTAGGTCTTGAGCACTTTGGTTTGCTCGGAATCCGCACTGGACCTCATCCAATTGTGGCTCAGCTACGCGTCGGAGTCTCTGCTCTAGGATTCTAGAGTAGATTTTACCAGGGACACTGAGAAAGGATATGCCTCTATGGTTTCCACATTGTCGATTGTCACCCTTTTTTAAAATTGGTGTTATGATGGCAATCTCCCAATCCTTTGGTATGGTCTTGTTGCACCACGCTGCCTGAAGGACCCTTAAGAGTAATAGGTCGCCTGATGCTCCCATGTACTTAACCATTTCCGGTGTTATACCATCATGCCCTGCTGCTTTGCCCATCTTGATTTTCTCCAGTGCTGCCTTCAGTTCTTCCATCTTTATGTCATCTTCACCATCATTGGTTTTCTCTTCTGTGCTATTGGTTATCATTTCTGATGCTTCACCATGCTCACCATCCAGGAGTTCTGAGAAATATTCTTTCCATTACTTCCTTTGGGGCAGTAAGCAATTTGCCTTGCTTGTCCTTTATAAATTTGAGAGGGCATTGTTTTTCCTTCCTTGTGTTCTTTAGGGTCTTATAGAACAATTTCTGGTTTTCTTGCGCATCTTTTTCTAGCTTTTCTCCAAATTCTTCCCAGGACTTCTGTTTTGCTGCTAGCACCTTGTTCTTTGCTTCTGTTCTGAGTGTCACATATTCTCTATATTTCTCTATTTGTCCTATTGCGTTTTTAGCTCCCAAGTATTGTTTCCATGCCATTTTCTTCTCTCTTATTTTCTCTTTAACCTCATCAGTCCACCAAGGTGTCGTCTTTCTCTTGTTCCCAGGTCGGACTTCACCACATGCTTCTGCAGCAGCTGTCTTTATGATGTCCTTGAATTTAAGCCAGAGGGTTTCCAAGTCATCAGGTTGTTCTTCTGTGTTGCTCACTGCTGCAGCAATAAGCCCCTGATATCTGGTCTTAATTTCTGGCTCTCTCAGCTTGTAGGTCTTAATGCTCATTTCTCCCGTTCGTTTACTTAGTTTCTTGCGTGATGTTGGGCAGTTTCTAGGCTGAGCAACTCTTTCAGTTGTTCTTTTGATTGTAAGCAGGTAGTGATCACTTCCAATCTCTGGCCCCCTCCAGACTCTAGCATCCCAGACATATTTGAATGAGCTCCTCCTAACAATGGCATAGTCGATCACCGACTTCTCATTCTTTGTTGGTTCACATCTAGTGTATGCATGTATGCGCTTATGGGGGAACTTTGTGTTTGTAATGATCAGATTCTGCTCACTGCAGAATCTAAGGAGTCACTTTCCATTGTCATTGAGAGTATCTTCTCCATATCTTCCGATAACTCCACCCCATCTAGCATGGTCATTTCCAACTCTGGCATTGAAATCTCTGAGCATGATAATTTTATCTAGGCAGTCATCCACTGTCCTTTGAAGCAGTTCGAAGAATTCCTCTGCTCTCTCATCCTCATTTGGCCCATACACTATGACCAGGTTGACTATGGTTTCTCCTTCTTTTAGTTTTACAACCATAATGCACTCCGAGAGCAAAACAGAAGTCCTGGGAAGAATTTGGAGAAAAGCTAGAAAAAGATGCGCAAGAAAACCAGAAATTGTTCTATAAGACCCTAAAGAAATAGAGGAAGGAAAAACAATACCCTCTCAAATTTATAAAGTATGGGCAAGGCAAATTGCTTACTGCCCCGAGGGAGGTAATGGAAGGATGGAAAGAATATTTCTCAGAACTCCTGGATGGTGAAGCATCAGAAATGATAACCACTAGCACAGAAGAGAAAACCAATGATGGTGAAGATGACATAGAAATGGAAGAACTGAAGGCAGCACTGGATAAAATCAAGATGGGCAAAGCAGCAGGGCATGATGGTATGACACCAGATGTAGTTGAGTACATGGGAGCGTTGGGGGTCCTACGGGTAGCATGGTGCAGCAGGACCATGCTGGGAGATTGCCATCATGGCACCAATTTTTCAAAGGGGGGAACAGTCGACGGTGTGGAGACCATTGGGGCATGTCCCTGGTGGGATCTGCTCTAGAATACTGGGGCAGAGACTCCGACGCCTGGCTGGGCCACAATTGAATGAGGTCCAGTGCGGATTCCGAGCAAACCGAAGTACTCAAGACCTAATCTTCACTCTGACAGCTGAGTGAAGGGGCCCTTGAGTATAAGAGTGAGATCCATCTGTGTTTCATAGATCTGGAAAAGGTGTTTGACAGGGTCCCCTGGAGCAAACTTTGGGACTATTTGGCAGGGAAGAAGATTCCAGCACCTCTCACTCATGCTGTGCGGAGCTTCTACAGATCTTGCAGAGATTGTGTGAGGACAGCAGGCCATGGGTCAGAGGAGTTCAGGACCACCGCTGGTGTGGGGCGGAGTGATGTCATGTCTCCTTGTCTTTTCATGCTTCTCATAGACGATGTCGTCGGGGCGTTTGGGGAGAGAGCGCGAGGGTGTTCGGTGGCGTGCTGGAGGATGGGACGGAACTGGGTTTCAGAGCTAGCATTTACTGATGATGTTGCCCCGATTGCTAAATCAGAGGCACATCTCCAATCCAACCTGCAGGTCTGGAAGGAAGAGCTGGAGAAGAGAGGGATGGTCATGAGCAGCTCTAGGGCAGGGTCCGTGGTGGTGTCATGAGAGGAGAGGGGACGTCATATTAAGCTGGGAGAACAGGTCCTGGAGCAATTCGACCACTTTAAATACCTCGGAGCTATTATAGACCGAAAGGGAGGAATCAAAGAAGAGTTGACCACTCGAAAAGCAGCAGCTGGGAGGCTTTTTCAGGCCATAAATCGAGGATTCCTCAGCGGGAGAGAGGTTGGTAAGAAAACGAGGATGGCTTGACATATGGATGTGAGTCATGGGCAATGACTACAACCCACAAAAGCCAGATCCAAACCTCAGAAATGAGGAAGGTGGTTGAAGTGAAGGGGAGACATGGTCTGCGGCCAGACGATGCAGACCCAGGTGGAATTGTCCCAACTAAGATGGTTTGGCCATGTCTGCAGAATGGGAGATTGGCTGCCATGACAAGCATGGGAAACAAGGGGCCGAGGTCCGCTGGGAGGACAACATTAGACAATCTTTGAAGGACCGAGGACTAGAATGGAACCAGGCCAGGAGGAAGACAGCCGATAGGATAGTCTGGCGCTCTCTCTTCCAAACCTCTGCACCTCACAGTAGAAGAGGAATGACTAAGTAAGTAATGTTCACAAATGCTAGCCCACGCTGCTGTTTTAAAAATGGCACACACAAAAAAAGTATATATATATACAAACATAAAAAAAGTTAGTTGCTTATCCTTTACAGGACGTGGCAATCAACCCCAGCTTTTATTGGCTGTTTGTGATTTTTCTAGGCAATTTTTTTTCATTCAGTAGTTTGCCATTGCTTTCTGAACGGTACGGCGCTTATACCATTGTTAAAAATCCACACAAAGCGATCTGCTACCAAACCGCCTGCAGCAGGGTTCGAACCTGGTATATCTGGATTATGAAACTGCGTTCATATCCATTAGGCCACAGACGCCGATATACAAACATACATGCAAATAATGTCCACTGTGCATAGAATGAGCCATGGATTGTTTAGTAATTAGATAATGTAACCTAGTGGAACAGATTCATTCTGATCTAAAACAAAATTTACATCATTAGAGTAGTTTTTTTTTTCCACAGTCTTGGTTTTAAACAACCAGTGTTTCTTGTAATTGTATTTAAAAAACAGTTTTCAGTCTACATTGCCTGTTAAGAATTTGTTTTTATTATTAACCTTGGTTATCAGGCTTGTATCCAACAGAAGTTACCTGCAGCTTTTGCTAATTTACTTAAATGTAATTTAAAACGAGTTGTTTTGTATTATGAGCAATTATTGTTTAGTATTCTTAGCAAATTATGGTCAGATTTAAAAGAAAAAAATTGAAGCTATTGTTGTTTTTATTGATGATATTTTAACAGAAATATTGTTGTGCATTCTGAATTTTGTTGCTAGTCAGACTTTTAATCACCACAATATTATTCTCAAAATCTGTATCATTTGCTTTTGTTGAATTAATACACTGTCATAATCTGTCCAGGGACACATAAGACAGGTGTAATAAAGTTTTAAATTTATATTGCCTGTTTGGATTTTATGTGAACTAACAGTAAACCAGCTGTAGTTTAAATAAACTTTAGTTTTATTTGATTTAATTGGTATTGTTTGTTAAAGATATTCACAGTTGGCTGTCAGATTTGTCTATATCACAAGCTTTCTATAGCCTTTGTTATTTTCATTGTTGTCAATACCATATTAGCTTCCCGTAGAGAATCAATCATCAGTAGGTTCACTTACTTACTTAGTCGTTCCCCTTCTACCATGAGGTGTAGAGGTCAGTAGGTTCACACCAGGCCTTTATCTCCCATGCCATTGTTATGTTTTTCCCCCTTTGTCCTGTTTTTTTGTTTCTGTGTCAGTTTTGTTCATTAATTGAGCCATCCTCTCTTTCTTTTACTGTGTGAGTTCTAGAACAAGGAGTACCTTGTAATACTGTCAGCTGGTTTCCTCAATGTGTGTCCTATCCAGTTCATTACCTTTCACCTTCTTTCAACAAATACTCATCAAGCCTTCCTGTCCTGTCCTGTGCTATCCATTCAAGGTCTTTCTATATCTTCTTATCGGGAGCCGCGCTGGTGTAATGGCTTCGGCGTTGTACTGGCGACCAGGTGTTCATGGTTCAAACCCGGGCGTCGGCGTTTGAAGAAATGTTTATGGCCGGAAATTTGACTGAATAGCCTGAACGGCTCCTGTGATAAACCCTCTGTGGATGGGAAGGAGCGAAGCTCCTGACCGGGTTGGAAGGAAAGTCCTCAGGTTCCCCAGCCTCGCAATGACATATCATTGGGCCGAAGGGCTGAAAGCCCAAGTGCCGCTGGTTAAGAAAAAAAAAAAAAAAAAAAAAAAAAAAAAAAAAAAAAAAAAAAAAATATCTTCTTATCCTCTTTGTATCTTTCTCCAGTTCCTTTCTCCATGTGTTTTTTTTTTTTTTGGTTCCTTCCAACACAACCAACTTCTCACCTGCTCCAACCATAGATGAAAAACCTATTATTAAAAAAAAACCATACAATGACTATTTTATTCCTTGAGAAAAAAAATTGCATTTATTTCACCCATGCTTTTGCATAAGTACTTGTTTACTGCTTTTTTCTTGTTTATATTGAACACATTTAATAAAATTCTTTACATATCTTCTTCTGCGTTCATAATAAAAAGGACGTTTGTTATGTTGTATCACAGTTTACAGCAAAGCTGCGATATCTGCGCCTTTCGGCCTGACATCTGTTGTCGGCATGGCATTTGTTGGGACCGGTTAGCCTTCCCTCTTTGATCCCTACTCTCTCAGCCAGACTGCAGTTATGCAGCCTGTTTCCAGGACCACCACTTGGAGGTGGAGTAGGGTCTTGGTCAGCTCTGGTCCGCTGACGCAAGCAGTCAAGCAATGGGTCGCTTATATGATATGATAGGAAACTCACTACAGAGCATTACACCAGGAGGCAATCAGGTCATCCGAAGTATTCCCCGTTGGTCAAGTATGTTTACACTTTTATTGGGGGGGGGGGGGAGACACTAGATTCATATAACTCTCAAGTGTCAGCATTCAACAGGCTTTCCAGGCCTGCACTGGGAATTGAACACACTCCAGTTTAGTTTAGGGTTCCCATTCATCCCGTTTTTCCCGGGACAGTCCCGTTTTTTTCATAAAATGTCCCGGTGTCCTGAATTTATTCCAAATGTCCCGCTTTTTAAGGGTCCTTCCTGAAAAAAAATCTTTGGGTAACGGATTTTATTCCATGTTTTAGTAGTGTTACTTTATCAATTTCCGGTTACAGTGGACCCTCGGTTTGAATCTCGAACAAAAATTCGAAAGTCGACCAAAACAGTGTTCAGTAAGCATTTACCAAATGATTTAATGCGTATTAGCATTATTATACAGTATTTTTTATCATTTTTCATCCGCATAATGCCGAAACGTAAATGCAGTATAAATGATAACATACAAGAGAATTTCCCTTCATTAAAGGTGTAGATGAAAATGTGGAATGTACTTTATGCAGCTTTAAATTTTGCATTTCACATGGTGGTCGGTAAGACGTAGTCAACCACGTGAAAACGAAAAAAACATAAAGGTGCTGTTGAAAGTAAGGCTTCCAACAGCAGTATAAGCCATTTCTTAAATGCGAAAACCCAGAGTGAAAAGGAAATGGAAAAACAGTTATAATTGGCAGCACAGGAAGCAACCTTCGCTTATCACACGGCGGTGCATAACCACAGCTTTAAGTCCATGGACTGCACAACAGCCATCGTGAAAAAACATTTCAACGATAAATTCAGATATTCGCAAACAAAGTGCAAGGCAATAATCACCAATGTTATTGCGCCATTTGCGACAAAGCAGATTGATGAAGAGCTAAAAGAAGCTCGTTTCATATCAGTATTAATCGACTCATCAAACCACTTGGACAAGAAGTTAGTGCCTCTGGTCGTGAGATATTATCATGCAGCAAAAGGTGTGAAGGTGTTGGAGTTAGTTAATTTAGGCGGTGAAATTTCAGAACTGTTATTTCTTATGTGTTGGAAGTGTTACAGAAGTCAGATCTCCTTAAAAAGGTTATTGCTATATCAGCAGATAATACAAATACAAACTTTGGTGGAAAGAAGAGAAAGGGACAGAATAATCTGTACTTCAAAATGCAAGAAAACACTGTGAACAATTTAATTGTTATTGGTTGTCCTGCACATGTGATACATAATGTTGTGCAGATTGCTGCGGATTGCTTACCTATTAATCTTCAGTTAATAATTAACAAGATTTACCAGCATTACCATATTGTGTACGAGTTGAGGAACTCAAATCATTTTGCGAATTCACCAATACATAATATAAAACTGTTTTGGGTAACAGCAAGACAAGATGGCTCTCTCTCTTTCTTTTGCCTGCAGTCCAGAAAGTTATTGACATTTTCCCTGCATTGAAGTCATATTTCCTTTCCATTCACAAATGTCCTACCAGTCTCAAAAATTTCTTTGAAAATCCACTTTCAATTACACTCCTGCATTTCATTGCCAGCCAGTTAAAAACCTTTTCTGATACCATCAAATGTGCTGAAAAGCAAGAACAACAGTAATTGAAGTGAAGGATGAAGTAAACAAACTGGTGGAAAAATTAAACTACAGGAAGGCAGAAAAGTTTCTTACCACTACTGTGAGAAATCAGTTGCAAGAATTAGAAAAAGGACACATAACAGTCGAAAAGTTTCAAAGCTATGCAGTAGATTTCTATGACACCTGCATTGAATATATTCAGGAGTGGTGTACACCATTTCTTACGCCTCTTCAGTCTATGGATTGGATCGATTTGAAGGGAAAGGAGTCTGTGACTTGGAAGAACATCCAAGAAAGCTACATATTCATGAAGACAGTGTCACCAAATTTTACTGTGAATGAAGAGGACTTATTTGATGAGTTTGCATGTGTGAAAAAATATTGTGAAAGCAAATTTGATGTGTGGAGTGAACTGAAGGATCAAAGTGTCAGTGAAAAATGGTGTGAGATGTTCGCTCATTTTACAAAGCAGGATATAAATGCTGAGAATCTGAAATGCCTAGTTAGTTTTTGTTTGGCACGTGTTTTTCATGAATAAATGCGCTTTGGACAGACGAAAAAAACAGACTTAAAATTGAGACAGTGAAAACTTTAACCATTATAAAGACCCATTTTAAGGATTTCTCTTGTGCTGAGTTCTATGTCCAAATATCAGTGTGGGTAGGGTTTATCGAGTGTTTAAGGTGAGCTTGAGTGCAAACTGAGGAAGTTACTTCGCCGAGTTCGAGTGAACGTTTTAGGGTGGTAGCATTTGCCGTTAGGCGGATATAGGGACGTGGACTCTGAGTGGTCGAATTCTGCGTGGAGAGGGGCGGTTTTTTCGGTCAGGTCTTTCGTGGTTGATGTGAGTATGATTTCTCTTATTAGGTTCTTCGCTTGGTTTATCGCCGTTTTTGTAAGTATAGTGCGTGTGAGTGTTATCATGGTGTGGGTGCCGGTTTATTATTTTCTGAGACGATGTCAGTCGATGTGTGTTATTCTCGTTTGTCAAGAGAAATTGTATACTTGAATTTCTCTTTTGTTTAAAGAAGTGGGAAGGATTGGTGTTGTGGTAAAGGTATTTTTTTTTTTGTTTGACTGTGTAGTGGTTTGTTTTTCTTTTTTTTTTTTCTTGTGTAATGTTTAAAGTGGCAAACATATTAATATATATTAGAATTATTTTGTGGTGGCTTTTTTCTTAATGTTTATACATGTCCGTTTTTTTAGACAAAAATGTCCCGGGTTTTTTAGGTTCATAAAAATTTGGAAATTGTCCCGGTTTTTTAAGAACTCGAAAACATTATGGGGAACCGTAGTTTAGTGTGCAAATCCTATCTGTTAAGAGCGCTTCTAGCACATCCAGGGTTTTATTCCACAGATCTGCGTCGAGAGTACCTGCGTACGCGAATAAGAGCACTTGTGCAGAAAGTAACCATTAGTGTGTTTATGTAATATTAAATTACTGTAGGGGCCTCACACTAGAATTTACAGAATAAGACCGGTTGTGGTTCCCACACGCCCAACAGATGCCTCTCTTTCCACTGAGTTTCACCGGAGGCCGCTTTTGAAGTGCCCGTTTGTTATTGGACGCTGTCCTGTTTCACACCAATAGTTTACAGTAGATCATTTATGAGGCAGCCACTTGACTTATTGCACTCTATCCCACAGCTATGACTTTTGCGTGAACCGCTGCCATCATGTCTCAGTCGCTGTGAGACCTAGATGTTTCAGGTTAAGTCGGCAATTTGGAAGACCTCGCTCCAAGTTTGAAATGGTGGTCGCTATCAGATCGACATCTGGATTGTCACCATAGTAATCGCAAAAGAGGTTAGTGTGTATTCTAGATTTATAGTGTGTTTCGGTCCAGTTTCCTACAAGTCACAAAGTGTTAATACGCGAGAATATGAAGCTCTGTGGTGTTGACTGGAGTCGTGTGGCTGTGTACGTATTTATGAGAGTCTGTCATGCGCGCAGATATTTCATAAGGTCTAATTCTGTCACTAGTATTCACTTTCATCACTGATCTGAGTCTACATCATGCTCATATTCAATATCCAATCTGATTCGGCACTGCATCATCATATTCGTCCCTGATCAATACTAAGTCGCCTCTCAGCTCCCAAGTGTGTGTGGGTGTGTTGTGTGTGCCTCCCTATATCTATTGATTCGAAAAAATATTTCCAGGAAACAGAAGTTTTCCATGCACTGGAAAATCTAGTTTATAATTAGGTCCCTCGCTAATACCAAAACTTGTTGCTATGTAGACAAAGGACGACATAGTGTGTCAGAGTCGCGCTTTATGGATTATGGTCCCGCATGGTAGTGATTTTTGGACTGGAAGTTACTAGCGCTGGGTTGCTAGACGATGGCAAGTGTTTTAAATAAATGCTACGAAAGATATGTCAGAAGATATCGCAGGCAGGAGATGCGGTCTTGTTAAGTGTTGATATATTGTTTATCGGTCATCGGAAAAACGCACCTGTTCAGAAAGTATGTATGGCGGAGTTACAAATCTGATAGCTAAAAAAACCTGCATATTAGAATATAGGGCAACCCAGTTGTACTAATTGGCATGTTATGTGTTGTTACATGGGTATTTGCATGATTTACCCTTCCATCATTTCCACATTGAGATCTTGTCAAAACAATTCCAATCCTTCTTTTCTATGAATGCAACAACTTATAAAAGCTAGTATTTTATTAGTGTTAGTTTGTATTATTCTCCATACTTTCAGAACATTTTACATTAGTCAGCCTTGTCCTCATTTGTGAGTTGAAAATTCTTATTTCGTGTTTGAGGTGTGTTTATTGTGTGAGTACGCACAAGAGTGTTTATATTTCCCGATGAAGCAATTCGCTCTTACCTTTGATAAATTTATTTTATATCTGTGTGTGTGTGTGTGTGTGTCAACTTAGTCCATATAGCTGCTTACGTACCACATTTAGAATACCATATCTTGTTCTTCCAGTCCCCATCTATCTGGCATCATTAGTTGCATTTAGTCTCATATTTCAAAATCTTCCTATTTTTTGTTGGAGCGTAGTGTGTGTGTGTGCTAAAGACTTGAGTCATATTGTCCAGTGCCATGGTCTTGTCCCGCTTAACTATTTGTCACTTGTTATTGAAGATTAAGGTAAAATGAAAATTCATTATAAAATCAATGTCAGTTCTCAGTTTGAATGTCAGTCCTATTGTATGGCTGTGAAAACATCTGTAGGACATGACAGCTACGCAGAGAGAAGCGCTCTAAGATAAAATGTGGAGACTAGAACGCGTCCGGAGACGATGCCAGTACAGACTATTCGGTGTGTAATGGATTGGTGCGACGTGTCTACTGAGAGGTGCAGTTGCAGTGAGCGCGGGTGTTACGCTAAGGAGAATGAGTTATAGGGGAAGATCTAAGTGAAGAGCGTGACGGCAGTGAGGCCATGTGTAGAGAAGCGTTTTTCTGACACATGGTGTGCGAAGAAGAAGTTTTCGCGCGGCGTACCCCGTGTGAGCGTGTCATTCGTGCGGTGTTGTGGGATGTAGAAAGCCCAAGTCGAAGGTGGGGTAAAGGTGCTTGGTAGGTTATCTGGGAGAGGACGGGTATTCTGTGGGTCTGGAGGGCGGGTTGTTGGAAGCGGGGGTGCTTTAGTGTAGTTAGGTCTTGCTGTGTCAGGTTTTGCGAAGGAGATGAACTTTTGTCATTTCTGTATCATCTAATCATTTTTGTTTATGAACTTTTGTCATTTCTGTAGCATCTAATCCTTTTCCAGTGATTTTGCCTGAATTAAATTAACAAGTGGCAGAAGGCTATTTAAAAAAAAAAAAATGATTTTAACAGAAACAATGTGTATTCTGTTCATTGTTGCTTATCAGGCTTGAAATCATCATAATTTTCCTCCAGTTTTTGTTCGATTAATTAATACACCATTATGATTCATTGTTATCATGTCTAGGGACATGTACACAAGTTATAATAAAGTTTTTTTGATCTGTATTGCCTGTTAGGATTATATGCGCAGTAACAGTAAACCAGCTGCAGTTCAAATAAACAATTTGGTTTTGTTTGAATACATTCTTGTTATGTTCATTCACTGTTGTTAGAGTAGTAAACATCAAAAGATATCTCATACTTCTGTGGGCTTCTTTAAGATAGTTTAAAATATTGTGTATTCTAAGCAAACATTTTTATCAGACCAGATCAGATCTACTGCCATCTTCATATCAAAGGTTAGCTGCAATGGATCTCCAATGTCTTCTTTTTTTTGTTTCTTGATGATACCCTTTGATGGAATCTTTCCTGTCCATCTCTTGATGTGATCTTCCCTTTTTTAGTTATGTATTCCTCTTGAATGCTTGCTTTCCAATTTTTCTTCCAATGTGGTTTTCAGCAAGGGTATTAAGTCTTTTTATAAGACCAAATTATGTTATCTGTTTAACTTATGTCTTGTCTTGTTCATCATTTATGATTTAATTCCTAGCTTTTCAGGGACTTATTTGCTTTCCTCTCTTTTCATGAGATGTAGAAGCTGAGCTTATGATGGAAGAAGGGCTAATGATGGAAGCGGGGCTTATGATGGAAGCTGGGCTAATGATGGAAGCGGGGCTTGTGGTGGAAGCTGGTCTAATGATGGAAGCGGGGCTAATTATGGAATCTGGTCTAATGATGGAAGCGGGGCTAATTATGGAATCTGGTCTAATGATGGAAGTGGGGCTAATTATGGAATCTGGTCTAATGATTGAAGCGGGGCTAATGATGGAAGCGGGGCTAATAATGGAATCTGGTCTAATGATGGAAGCAGGGCTTTCAGAGCATGGATCCACCTTGCAGGAAGCCTGCACCATGCCATCACATGCTCCTGCAGCAGTAGTATCATGTGTCAATGTGTTTTACATTATGAGCTTGTCAGCCTCATGCACAAATTCATATTAGTTGCCTTTTACAACATGTCTGAGTGAGTAGTAGTCCTGTTCATCTTGGGTGTCCTCTGAAATCATCAGGCCCTACACGGGACTTGTCCTTCTTTACTGAACACTTTTTATTGAGCTGTATTGCTTGCCTTTGAGGCACCTAGGCTTTATTAAGTCTCCTTTTTTAAAATTAACCACCTAACAAATATTTATGATTTAAAACAAAATTTTCAGAATAACTGAAAATGGTTTATTTAATTAAAACAACAGAAGACAAACCAGTAACACTGCCCTTAGAAGCAATAACAATGAATTAACATTTTTTAAAAGCAATCAATATAAATCATTTTTTTTAAATTGCCATGAATGTGATTCCAGTGGTTAAACATCTCCAACAAAGAAATCATTAGGAGTCATTTATCAAACATAGCCTTGAAGATTATAAAAACTGTTAAAAATCTTTAATAAAGTAATCAATATGAATCATTTATCAAACATTGCCCCTATGGTGATAAAAACATCTTCAATAAAGTAATAAAAATGAATCATTTATCAGGGACCAAAGACGCAGCAAAAGAGATGAATGCATTCAGCGACTCATAGCTTGACTGCTTGCATCAGGGTCAGCGAACCAGAGCTGATCAAGACCCTACTCCACCTCCAAGCAGTGGTCCTGGAAAAGGTGCAAAAGTTGCAGCTTTACTGTAAACGGTGACACAATGCAACCAACATCCTTTTCAGGATGAACGAGGAAGAAGAAGAATCATTTATCAAACATTGGCCTGAAGGTGATAATAATAATAATAGCCCCTTCAGTCATAACTGACTATGGGAATGCGCCCCTGAGGTGACAGCTCTCAGCTGCTTATTTTCCTGGTGCTTCTTTCGACGTTTTCTCCTCACCTCTGCTTCCTGTGTGAGCCTCTCTTCGCCCAATCTGAGGTGGCGCCGTAAATAGCACCGCCACTTAGTGCGATCGGCAGCTTCATCCTCCCATGTTGCTGGATCCATGTCCAGTGCCCTCATATCTCTCTTGCACACATCTTTGAACCTCAGCTGTGGTCGCCCAACTGTTCTCTTGCCATCTGCTAATTGTCCGTAGAAGATATCTTTTGGGATGCGACCATCTTCCATGCGGCGAACATGGCCAAGCCAGCGAAGTCTGCGCTGTCTAAGAAGCGTATACATACTTTGAAGGCCAGCACGTGACAACACCTCGACATTTGTCACTTTATCTTTCCAAGAGATGCCGAGGATGCGGCGTAGACACCGCAAATGGAAGGTATTGAGCCTTCTTTCTTGCTTAGCATAGGTCGTCCAGGTCTCGCTGCCATATAGGAGTGTGCTGGTGACGCAGGCATTATAAACCGCAGCTTTGGTCTTCATTGTGAGTTTAGAGTTTCCCCAAACACGCGATGTGAGGCGGGCAAAGGTAGCTGCAGCTTTGCCAATGCGGCTGTCGATTTCTGTATCCAGTGAGAGTTTGTCATTGATGGTAGACCCTAGGTATGTGAAGTGGTGCACCACTGCCAATTCATAGTTATCGATGGTGATAACTGGTGCAGCACCCACATCCTGACTCAGCACATTCGTTTTCTTTAGACTTATTGTGAGGCCAAAGTCCTTGCATGCTTTAGTGAAGCGATTCATCAAGCTCTGAAGCTCCTGTTGAATTTGAGTGACGACTGCAGCATCATCAGCGAACAACAAGTCTCTTATAGTGACCCTTTTTATTTTTGTTTTTGCCTTCAGCCTTGAAAGATTAAACAGACGGCCATCTGACCTAGTGTGAAGGCATATTCCTTCAGTTGCATCTCTGAATGCATGTTTCAAGAGTAAGGCAAAGAAGATTCCGAAGAGGGTCGGAGCCAGAACACAGCCTTGTTTAACGCCACTTCGTATATCAAAAGGCTGTGACGTGCTTCCAGCATATTGGACTGTTCCCTTCATGCCGTCATGGAATGACTTTATCATTTCCAGCATTTTAGAAGGGCAGCCTATTTTCAGGAGGATTTTAAAGAGTCCATCCCTACTAACCAGGTCGAATGCTTTTGTGAGGTCTATAAAGGCGATATATAATGGTCTTTTCTGCTCTCTTGATTTTTCCTGAAGCTGGCGGAGAGAGAAGATCATGTCTGTTGTTGATCTGCCAGCTCGGAATCCACACTGTGACTCTGGATATATGCGCTCAGCTAACTTGTGTAGTCGCATTAAGATGACTTTGGCAAAAACCTTACCAACAATACTAAGAAGAGAGATGCCTCTGTAGTTATTGCAATCACTTCTGTCTTTTTTATTTTTATACAGTGTTACAATCTTGGCATCTCGCATGTCTTGAGGAATAGTTGTCTCTTCCCAGCACTGGCACAGCATCCTATGCAGGGGATGTAATAGCGTGCTCTTACAGCATTTGATTAAATCAGGAGGAATCCCATCACTGCCTGGTGCTTTGCCAGAGGCCAAGCTATCAATGGCCTTGCTGAGTTCCTCTAATGTTGGTTCGGCATCCAGCTCCTCCATAGTTGGCAGACTGTTGACACCATCAAGGGCTGCAGGCGTAACGGTATTGTCTCTAGCGTAAAGCTCAGAGTAGTGCTCGACCCACCTCTCCATCTGCTTACCCTTATCGGTTAGCTTCTCTCCGCTGATGGTTTTTAGCGGTGCCGTCTTACTTTTATGGGGGCCAAGTGCTTTCTTTATACCGTCATACATTTGTCTAATGTTGCCTGTTTGCGCTGCGATCTGGATGCTCTCACTGAGCTGGAGCCAGTAGTCATTTGCACAGCGTCGAGCAGTTTGTTGAACTTTGCTTCTCGTAGCCCTCAGGATCTGTAGGGTTCTGGCACTCGGTGAACGTTTGTATTCATTCATAGCACTGCGCTTAGCTTCAATGACAGGTGCCATCACATCTGATGAAGCATCAAACCAGTCATTTGACTTTGCTGTTTTCTTACCAAAGGTGGCAAGTGCAGTACTTTGAATGGTGTTCCGTAGATGCTCCCAGTTCTCTGTAATAGTATCACCATGCTGAGGGCTACTGAGCACTTTCTCGAAGGTCGCAGTGAATTGAGCGATCATGAAAGGGTCTGACATCTTGCTGGTATCAATGCGTGGTTTCCCTTCATGTCTGACACGATAGAGTTTTCTTGGTTGTGCTCTGATTTTGCAGCAAACCAAGGAGTGATCTGTATCACAGTCTGCACTATGGTACGAGCGCGTGGAGAGCACAGACCTGAGGAGTGGCCTTCTGACGAGAATCAGGTCAAGTTGGTGCCAGTGCTTGGATCGTGGGTGTCTCCATGACACCTTATGCTGGGGTTTTGTCTGAAAGTAGGTGTTGGTCACGCAGAGGTCATGGTGGACGCACAACTCTAAGAGCCGTTGTCCATTTTCATTCATCTTGCCAATACCAAACTTGCCCAGACATGAAGGCCATGAAACATTATCGGCACCCACTCTAGCGTTAAAGTCACCAAGGAGAACAAGCTGTTCTTGTCTAGGTATGCTTTTGATAATTGCTGTTAGATTCTCGTAGAACTCATCTTTAGCTTCTGAGGCAGAGTAGGAGCATACACACTGACAAGGGTGATGGGACCTGTGCTAGTTTGCAGGCGGAGCGTTAACAAGCGTTCTGATCCATTCTCGCCTGGTTCAACCATTTTAGTTAGCGATTTTTTGACCGCAAAACCTATTCCGTGTTCTCTAGCTTTATTAAGATCTTTCCCTTGCCAATAAAATGTGTAGTCCTTCTCGCTCACCGTTCCAGAGCCCGCCAGGCGCGTTTCCTGAAGTGCAGCTATATCCACCTGAAGTCGTTTAAGCTCATCATTAATTATGGCTGTCTTCTTTACATCGTTTACATCCTGTAGGTTTTCGGATAGTCCAGTCAACATAGTCCGGACGTTCCAGCATCCCAATCTGAGAGTTTGCTTATTTCTATTTTTTCGATAATTGCTTGGTGCAAAATTGTCTGTCCACAGTTCGGGTTTGACCCTAATCCCCATGCACCCAATGGGGAAAGCAGACAGTGGCGGGACAACACCTTATTGACTGGGGGCTGCCCAGCTTGAAGCGGGCGGTAGCTGTCCAGTGAGATCCTAGAACCTCTCCCACTGTCGGAAGTAGCCCCTGGCGCAATGCCCTACGCCAATTGGGCAAAATGCTTATAACCGGTAACTGCTACTTCCCGTGTTTTGCCGACACCTATAGGGTGAAGCTGGAGTGTCACCTCCAGGGCGCGAGCTTGGGCACAGTTATATGGAGATCAAGCTGTTGCCCATGCAGCATGTTCCCCCTCTCCACACAGCCGGTAGATCCAAAGGAACGGCAGTAGCCGATACAGTTTGGTACCAGCCATGTCGCAGGAGTTGCCAGAATAATGTCGAATCGACATTAGACTGCCTTAGGGACTCCGACTCCGGATTTATCCTCAGGGTTTACTCCCGAAGCCAATTCCATAAATGGATATTCCCGCAAGGCAGCGGTGGTTTGAATTCAGAGTTCCTTCTCTTAGATAAGCTACCAACCAAGGATCACGAGCCCTATCTGCCCGAAGGTGATAAAAACATCTTCAATAAAATAATCAAAATGAATCATTTATCACACAGGTGATGTTTTTTTTTTTTTCGTACGCCCGCTAATACTCGAGGCGAAATCTCAGGTTATTATTAATGTCTAACCTGACATTGATTTTACGTGAGTATCCCTTTTTTCTTGTACAGTGACAGGTGTCCCTCGCCATTCAGGCAGATACTCGCCGATTTCGGAGGTACCCATTAGAGCTGGGTCGGCCCAGGAGCCGCCAATCCCTAGTCGACGACACTTCTTCAAATGTCTTCGCCAGGTCTCGAGTTAATCCAGTCCAAATCCCGGTCGACGAAAAATCCTCAAATGCCGTCGCCCGGGTTTGATCCTGGATCACCCGGTCGCTAGAACGGTGTGGTAACCACTACGCTAGCGCGGCTCCCACAGGTGATGAATTAAAGGTAGTAACAGCGACACATTTTCCTCAGTAAAGTAACCAATATGATTTATCAATCCAAGTACATACCTGTCTGAATGAAAAGTCACATGACCTTAACAACATAAACAAAACAATATATCAGTATTATCTCCTGCTGTTCCCATTTGGCTAAAGCAGCTAGACACTATCAAAAGAAATCAGGTCCAAGACGAAATTCAGAATTTTCAGTTGAAATGTCAAATCAGTCCTATTGTATGGCTCTGAAACATGGACAACCAAAAAAGTTACAGACTTTTATAAATGGATGCCTGTGTAGAATAGGAGGATTGAAGTGTTATGACAAGGTTACTAATGTGGAACTGATGACAAGGACCGGTGGAACAAGAGATAAGACAATAGAGGTGTATAGGACACACACACTGAGAAAACCTGTTGTTAGCATTACTAGACAATCCTTGTTCTGGAATCCCCAGGGTAAGAGAGGTAGAGGAAGACTTAAGAACACATGGAGAAGAGAACTGGAGATGGACATGAAGGGGATGTAGAAGACATGGTAAGACCTTGAGCTGATGGCATGGGTCTGGAAGACTTGGCATATTGTTGAAAGCCTATGCTCCTTGGGGAGGTGAAAGGTGAAATAAGAAGATGAATGAAACAACTTGCAAATATTCATTAAAACTGAGAACAAATGCTTTCTGCAAGATCATATTAATTTGTATTTATCGAGAAAACAATGGCTGAGATCTTTGCAACATTATACGTTTCTAAATATTAATTATGGGAATGTGAAGGTCTGATGCTGTTTTTACAATGCATATGGTTTTTAACAGATGAAAGTCAATTAAATATCTGTTAAAGTCAGTTATATAACTGGAACCACCAGGCCTTTACACCCCTCCACTTTAATATTATTCTTGTTCAGAGTTTCTAATTGATTTTATTTTATTTTTTATTTAACGTATAAGCATAATTGTGATTGTCACTATTTACAATGATTTGACAAAAGTGATGCCACTTTCTCATATCGGCAGTTGTTCATATTATATGGAATTGAAAACAATATATGTAATAATTATAACCCATCAGAGGTTGAACGGGATATTTTCCTTCATTAATTAAAAAAAAAAATTAATTAGCATTTTACTAATTACACTGGCTCATTGCTGGAGACACTTTATATATCAAACCATGTGATTCTTTTGGTTTATTTGATATTACTTGCAGCGTTGTTGATGTTAGTTCTTCTGCAATGATACTCAATTCTTGTCTAGTATTTTATTTGGTAATCAAATTTTTTTAAAAAAAATAATGTCTACTGTATTTTTTGTCGCTTCATGAAGGTCCCGTGTGGTCTCTGATAAGACCTAAAAAATAATTGAACGCCTGCTCCCTCCTCAGGCAGGTCTTTCACGCAAGATGAAAAAGAAGAGTAACGAGGATGCTGTTTCCTAGATTGAAACAGTTAGTTCATCATATTCTTTTGTGCTCCTTATGAAGGACTGAGCCATCACTGACGGGTCTTCTTGCAGGAAACAAACTGTACCAAGCATTGTTGCAGCTGTGGTTTCTGTGGCAATTGTTTTTGCATGATGAGGTTGCTAGCTTCATGCACCTCATATTTTTTATCTTGCATGAAAGACCTGCCTGAGGGATCTGGCGTCCAATTCTGTTTTTAAGCATACCTTACAAAGACTCAAAAAGAATGTACCTATTTCTTTTTTTTTTTAACCTACTTGACCAGTGTGTTTAGAGACATGTAACAATTACCGGTTGCAACTCAACTGCGAAAGTTTCACTTGAAATACCCGCTGCGCGCATGCGCACTTTTTTTGAGTCTTTGTAAGGTATGCTTAAAAAACTTGCAGAGATTATCTTACTTTTGTGATAGAAAGCACCCTCGTACCACGTCATGGGGGCCGATATATATATATATATATATATATATATATATATATATATATATATGAACAATACAGGTGTAAGAGACTGCCATTTTAGGGCAGCTGAAGACACATACAATACGTACATTTACATAGTTTGACAATTTTGATTTACTTTTTTTGTACTGATTGACTAAAATTATTTCCATAGAAATTCAGTGCCAATTGTAATTTATTTTTCATTTTGCAATCTTCGATTCTCATCCATTTTTCAGTGAGCTTTTATTTTAAATATTTAAAAAAAAAATCACGAATGGCCCGTGAACTTTACATTTTTTGTATGTGGCCCTCGGGGTTGGACCACCCTGCTTTAGAAGATGTTAGTTTTTAATAGCTAGTGCACCTTCACATGTTGGCATAGAAGGAAATGAAAAACGGATATAGAAGCCAAGATGAAATAGATCCAAAAGAAACCAAATAAATGTGGTAATGATTATAACAAAGGTAACAAGCTTAACTAAAAGAATAGCAACTGATGAATGGACAGTAGCGTGTCATGGAAGCCTGAAGTGTAGGCATACAAGGAGCAAGCAGCAGTGGTAGCCCCATAATGAGCAGACAAGAAAATGATGATGAAATGTTGATGTTTAAATGTACGCGTACAAGGGACTGTGAAAGTGGCCACATTTTTTTTTTTTTTTTGGTGTGTGTGTGTGTGCGCGTTCAAATGTTTCCTGACCTTTTAAAATAATTTCAGCAACTGCAGTTTATTATACCATGCAAAATAACACGCCATTGAACATATTAGAAACATTTTCTATTTTAGCTAATCATCAAAAAAGAGATTTGAGTCTTGTACATTATTTGGCGTCGATTGAATTCGAAATGCCTACGCACCAAGAAAAATCTGGGTCTGCTTTCAAAATGAAACAGCGTTGCCACTCCTCGGTTTATTCCACCTAGATCTAGTATTTTTGTACCGTCTATGTTTCTAAGATTTTGTACTGAAAATCTAGATTTTTCTCCACGCCCACCAAAATTCAAGAATTTTTAAATATTTTGGTTTTTTATTTTTTAAATTTTCATTTGCGAACTATCGACATTCTATTTTTGGGCGCCCAGATTTAAAACGAGGCAAGTTATCGGCATTTGAAAGGATTATATTGAATATCGATAGGCGTGAGTAACTTGTGAGAAACCAATTCTAAAACTCTGAGAGTGGCACAGGCAAGATAATAGACACAAGCTACATAAGAAGAGAAAATTACACATACACACAGGAGGAGTAAAAGAACGAAAGAGGCGTAGGAATGTTAATAAAAAAGGAACTAGATAAATATATTTGTGGATAATAAATGCATGTTGACGGAATAATGTTACTGGAAATGAGAACAAAGTCATTTGACATAGCTCGCTTACAAACATATGCACCAACGAAAGATCACAGTGGAAAAAAAGAAATAGAGGAATCTTATGAAGAATTACAATACTCACTTAAACCAGTAACATCTACGGATGTTTTGAAAGTCATGGTGAAATGAATAAAAAAAAATATGAAAAAAAAAAAAAAAAGTAGGATAGTATGTACTAGGGAAAAGAAATCATTGAGAAAACAGACTAAACAGTTATGTGACTGCAGGTGGGTGGGGGGCGGGGGTGAGGGAGAGAAATACTTTTTTGAAAAAGGGAAACTTTGGATTAGATCTCTCCCGCGGTGTCCCCAGGACCAAAGGTACTTTTTCCGCATTCCCAATTAAAAATCGAGCTGGCTACTGTAGTACTAAATTATATTCGTGAACTACATGAAATAAGAAGACAATATTGTCTTTGTAATAATTATCATTACCCCCCCCCCCTTTTCACACACACACACACATATATATATATATATATATATATATATATATATATATATATATATATATATATATATATATATATATATATATATGATGGGGCCGAAAAGGAGACGCCCGCCCCCTTCCTGTTTTGGCAGATTTATCGCCCATGTATTTTAGAAGTGCGCGCAGCACGCTCGTATGTAAAAAGTCTTCAAGATTGATGAAAAGGCCATAATAATGCCTTAAAAATTATGTTGCGGTGTAGAATTGTGTTTTTGCTCTAGAAATAGTTGTGTATATCTGTGTTTTAATGCCTGGTAGAGCAAACATCGCGAGTGTCATTTAAGTGGCTAAATTAATCCGCGCAGCGCGCAGTAAATTGAGTGATTCGACCTGGGCTTATAAAAGAAATAGCGAGCATCAAACCAGCCCATTTTGAAGATCAGCCGCCCAGAGAGAACAGACGAAGTAAGACACACAGAGCCAAGCTGTAAATGCCTTGAGCACAATTAGCAATCGGGCACATGCTGGGTGTTTTGTTTTGTTATGTTCGCTAGTTTATTTGTTTAATGTTTGCTTAGTCCCTGAATGGGTTGTAAAAATAAATACAGCCCCTGCCTCTAGAATCAAGAGTTTTATTGTTGTTCGGGTCGGTGCGAGTGTGAAAAGAGAGTGATCAAACATATCACAATATAATTATCATCATCATCTCGCCCACCCTACCACATTTGGCGTCGTCGACAGGATAGGCAGACAGTGACACTGAGCAAACAGCAAATATAATAGTGTAAACACCCAGCAGTGCATTCTATAGAAAGATGGCTATTGCGCATATGAAGGTAGTGTACGTGGAGGTTCCAGAGGTAAGGCAATTTGGTGGAAAGGGAAGTCCCACTTGGCAAGAGTTCGTGGAAGATGTAGAGGCCGTGTGGAAGATGGCGCCCTTTTGCGCAGAAGACAAGGTAGACGTGATCTGGAACAACGTTACACCAGTGGTATCTAGAGAATTACGGATACGTGGTGGAGCCAAGGCCAGCCCTGAGAAATTACTGGAAATTGTCAAAGAAGCCTACAGCGAGCAACCACCAGTCGGTGAGATGACCAGGAATTTCCCTTGGGAATATGCTGTTTATGGTGAAAGTAACAAGCCTAAGACACTGGTCCAGATATCAAGTGCAGAAGTTCAGAAGGAAAAGGAGGCACTTAAAGCAGAATTATCTCTCCTAAAGGCCCAGCTAGCACAGATGTTACAGTCCAGTTCGCCAGCACAAGAGGAGGTGCAGAGAAAGAGAGTACCATGCCAGCCGTGGGAACAGGCAACGCAAGACGAGGAGGTGTGTCCGCAGGAACCGCAACTAACCCTTCTTGTATGTGAGAGTCAGGCTGTCGTCAAGGAAAGCTGTGAGCTGACAGCACCAATAAACGCAGTGGCACCGACAAGGCGAAAAGGGATGTGCAAGTGGTATAGTGTCCACAGGGGATGGGGTTCATCACGCCAGATGATGGAGGTATTGATGTATTCGTACATCAGACCAAGATCTACAGAAATGGATTCCGGAGTCTGGCGAAGAATGAACGAGTAGAATTTGACAGCAAACCATCGGTCCAGGGCATGGAAGCAGTCATTGTATGCGGCATTGGCGGTCAAGAGTGTAAGGGCAGCAGGAAGCGACCCATGGCACGGAGGAAGCCCAGAAAGATAAGATGCTACAATTGTGGAGACCTGTCAGACCACATGGCAGCCAAGTGCCCTCAAGGCCCGCTTCCGAAGAGATGTTTTGGATGCAAATCCCCAGAACATTTGATAGCTGCCTTTCCCTCAAGGAGCTCTTTTCCTAGACGGACTGTCACAACCAGGTTGCCTTTAGGGCGCAAGCCAAGAGATGGCCACGACAACTGTCACACTAAGGGCGCCGAGAGAATTGGCCGTCGTCTAGGGGAGGAAACCCGTCCTAAGCAGATAGGAGGGAGTGCAAATCAAGGTTCAGCAGAGGAGACTCATCAAAGGCAGATTGTGGGGAAAGTAAGCCACCGTCCACACAAAATGAGTGGAAAACACAGCAAGAGCGATCTCCCTTCAAAGTCGACAGCGCAAGCACTGACAAGCAGATGTCACGGGCAGGCAGCGACGCGGCACCGGTGAGCGAGTCTTTAAGACCACAGCGGCTGACAGCCCGACAACGTACAACTGGAGACATGACGACCAAGAGTGTCCCCAGCCGGGTTGTACCGAAAACAGAATCTGAGCTCAAAGCATCGCCGCTCAGACAGAGTCCTGCGCAGCATCAATGAGCTGAGAGGTTACAAGTGAAGCGCCAGAGGTAGTGATGTTGTCGGGACGACAAAAAAATCAGGAGGGAGATATGTGATGGGGCCGAAAAGGAGACGCCCGCCCCCTTCCTGTTTTGGCAGATTTATCGCCCATGTATTTTAGAAGTGCGCGCAGCACGCTCGTATGTAAAAAGTCTTCAAGATTGATGAAAAGGTCATAATAATGCCTTAAAAATTATGTTGCGGTGTAGAATTGTGTTTTTGCTCTAGAAATAGTTGTGTATATCTGTGTTTTAATGCCTGGTAGAGCAAACATCGCGAGTGTCATTTAAGTGGCTAAATTAATCCGCGCAGCGCGCAGTAAATTGAGTGATTCGATCTGGGCTTATAAAAGAAATAGCGAGCATCAAACCAGCCCATTTTGAAGATCAGCCGCCCAGAGAGAACAGACGAAGTAAGACACACAGAGCCAAGCTGTAAATGCCTTGAGCACAATTAGCAATCGGGCACATGCTGGGTGTTTTGTTTTGTTATGTTCGCTAGTTTATTTGTTTAATGTTTGCTTAGTCCCTGAATGGGTTGTAAAAATAAATACAGCCCCTGCCTCTAGAATCAAGAGTTTTATTGTTGTTCGGGTCGGTGCGAGTGTGAAAAGAGAGTGATCAAACATATCACAATATAATCATCATCATCATCTCGCCCACCCTATCACATATATATATATATATATATATATATATATATAGATATATATATATATATATATATATATATATGTATATATATATATATATATATATATATATATATATATATAGGAAATGTTTAAGAGGACTCATGTGTTACTAAAGATCTCAAAAGCTGCTGGGCTGTCGACACCTGCAATACAGATATATACCACATTAACCGTTATAATGCTGCCCAAAAAACCTAAATGCAACAGAATGTTCAGACTTTAGAATATTCAGCCTGATAAATCACGCGATTAGAATACTGCTCAAAAGGATGATAAGCCAACATAAAGATAAGAATAAATGTGAAAATCTCGGAACAAGCCAAAAGTTTCTCATATTTTGGTCATATAATAACAGATTATGGCAGATGTGAAACAGAAATCAATAACAGAATAGTAATGGACAAAGCTACATTCAACAACGTGAGATAAATACTGACATCTAAACAATTAACTCCCAAATTAAAACTAAGAATAATTAAATATTATATATATTCTTCATTACTGTATGGTGTAGAAACATGGACAATGAATAAGCATATGGACGAAATAACTGAGGTTCTCGATATGTGAGAAACAAATGTGAGACATGGCAATAATTGAGGCTCTCTTGATTTGGATGCATAGAAATATGGGGCGCATCTCATGGACAGAGAAGAAAACAAATAGAGGCCCTAGAAACTCTATGAAAGAAAGGAGAATTAATGAAGATCTAAATTAGAAAGCCAAAATATTTTGGTCATATAAAGAAGACGTAACACCTTGCAGAAGACCATAATAGAAGGCAGGATTGAAGGCAACCGTGTAAGGGGAAGGTAACATCAATACATCGACAGGAAAGAGTCGATCAGAGTGCACCATCAAGACAAGAGACTGAAGACGTTAGAGATCCATTGCAGCCGACCTTCGTCGTGAAGATAGCTCACGATGAAGATGAGTAATTTTGTACCTTATGGTGTGCTTGTGATACTAAGTGTTTGTCTAATTTTTTTCTTTTCTTAAATTTCTTTTACTGGGCATAATTTATGTTGGAATCAATAACGACTTTCTTGGAACTAGGAAATAACGCAAATTATATTCGAGGACAGCTTACTATTTCAAGTAATATTTCCTTTAATATATAAGGATAATTTTATTTCTATCACTTACTGTGAAAATAAATACCTTATTATGTAGCCGTAAATCATAAAATACACATGTTTTAGGAGACGGTGCAAATTCATCATCTAGGTACTTTTTTAAAGGTAGCATGTAGATTTGTTTGAAAATTGAGAGTGGCAACTCTGATATGAACTGTATTTTGAATAATATGGCGGTAATTTTTGTTTCGTTTTATAGTATTTATCTATTAATTTTAAGGCCCGTGTTGTTAAAGACAATTTTTATTTTTATTTTTGCATGGACGTAGACGACACACTTTATTGGTACGAATCTGTGTTACAGAATTGTAGTCATTTTGACAGACAAGATTCCAAACCTGTGTGCACGATATGCAATATCCAGATGTTGGTTAATACTCAAATTATAGTCTAAAGGATGTGAATATTGTCAGTGTGTTAGGTGATACAGTGCAGCTCGAGCTGAAATTACTTACATTAGCAATACAAGGGCAGTATCCGGAATCATGGAGTACCCAAAGCTTAATCTTGACGACTTACCATCGTCAGTTAGTGAATTCTTCACCTCCGAAGAGTTTGCAGCCATTCCTGATTATGATAAGAAGCTGTTAAGCAACGAGCGACACAAATTTGAGGCTCTTCGCCGTGCTGGTAGGTCTTAATGTTTGATTTTTACAATTGTATCATTGAGCCTTTTTTTTTAAAAAATTTCAATGTCGTTAAATATAAAAATAGTCTCGGGCGGATCCAACCGTTTCACACACCCCACCCCATAAAGTAAAACGCTCACAATTGTGTTTTAACAGTAGGCCTAAGTACTATCATAATAGTGTCCGATGGCACTCTCCTCCTGCTGGGGGAATCGCCCCTCGCACCCTCTTTGGTACGCCACTGGGTAGTCTCATAGCAGATATTACCGCATTTGCACTATTGGTTAGCTAGCCTAATCAGATTGGAACACAAAGTCAAATTTGATTTAATAACGAACAAAAACGGAGGTATTCTTAATATAGCTAAGACAAGGATGAACGTTGGAATGTGAATGCTGGTGAGGTTATCGTACTGCATATAGATGATCGAGGAAGTAGAGGGGAACTGCGGTAAGACGTGGAGTACAATGGATGGGTTTGAAGAACCCATCCATTGCATATAGATGACAGATATATTGTGAATTGGGTGTCATACTAGACACCCCGGGCTTTCCCACTCTCCTCCCCCTAGACAATAACGTGCAGATGTGAGAGACTGCTTTTTTTGGAGAGGGGAAGGCACATACAGATTCATACTATTTTACACTTTTAATTAACTTTATTTTGACTGAGTGAAAAGGGGGGAGGGGGACTGATGCCATATTTAGATGTCGGAAATCAAAATTTATTATCTTGAATAAGCTACATTATATATCCTAATTATAACTCATCAGAAGTTTTTTAAAAACTGCTGGAGCGAAGGCACTCTCTTTAGAATGAAGACAGGAGTAACAGGTAAAATATATGTGTGTGTATATTCTCGAAAAGCAGCAGTTGGGAGACTTGTTCAGGCCATAAATCGAGGATTCCTCAGCAAGAGAGAGGTTGGTAAGAAAACGAAGATGGCTGTATACCGCTCCACCTATGTCCCAGTCTTGAGATATGGATGTGAGTCATGGGCAATGACTAGAACCCACAAAAGCCAGATCCAAACCTCAGAAATGATGTATCTGAGGAAGGTGGTTGAAGTACCAAGAAGAGACATGGTTCACAACCAGATGATACGTCAAGGCCTATAATCCCACCCCCTGCAGACCGAAGTAGAACAGTCCCAACTAAGATGGTTTGGCCATGTCTGCAGAATGGGAGAAGATTGGCTACCACGACAAGCATTGGAAACAAAAAGCCAGGGATCCAGACCCCCAGGACGACCCAACGTCTGCTGGAAGGACAACATTAGACAATCTTTGAAGGACCGAGGACTATAATGGAACCAGGCCAGGAGAAAGACAACCGATAGGATAGTCTGGCGCTCTCTCTCTTCCAAACCTCTACACCTCACGGTAGAAGAGGAACGACTAAGTAAGTAAGAATGTATTTATGTTTATTATTTATAAAAAAAATTATCCTGTTCAACCTCTACTTAGGTTATAATTCAGATGTGTATCTAACACTGTACTACAGTTAACAGTTTTCAGCTGTTTTTGAATGGCAAATTGCGCTCTGATATAACCATTTGACTTAGTCTAGGTTGAAAACAACGTGCCTTGTCACAAGGGGACAAAGCCCACAATGGAAAAAAAAACACTATGCCCACTCCTGTTTCATTGTGGTTTCCTCCTGAAGATATACTATGTTCATCCAAATCTATTATTCATGCTCTGAGCAGTCTCATTTCACATAATGAAACAACATTATGTTGGTCTTCATTCTTGCAATATTTCTCATTATCTTCTCCACTATTCCCATGTCCTAGGTAGTCCTAACATTCCATATTCCTAACATCATGTACTTGATCTTATTTACACACAGTCACTTGATACTCTAGTATCATCTGTCAGCATCATCTACCATCAGCTCCCTAGGGAGCCTTCAACAAACATATGCCAAGTTTTCCAGTCCCATACCATCACTTCAAGGTCTTTCCATGTCTACTTCATGTCTGTCTCCATTTCTCTTCTACATGTGTTCCTTGATCTCTGTCTGCCTTTCTTACCCAGAGTATTTCAAAACAAGGACTGCTTGGTCACCACTGGTGTAAGACAGGGTGATATTCTGTCACCTTATCATTTCATACTCGTGGACAATGTCGTCAAAGCATGTAAGGAAAGGACCAAAAAGTATTCAGTGGGGTACTGGAAGATGAGACACATCTTCATTCCAGCCTGCAAGTCTGGAAGGAATAGCTGGAAAAGAGGGGGATGGTCATCAGCAGCTCCAAAACAAAAATGATGGTTATATCACGGGAAGAAAGAAGGCATAAGATTAAGTTGGGAGAACAGGTCAACTATTTTAAATACCTCAGAGCTGTTATAGCTGACCCAAGTGCCCCACCTTGAAGTGGTGGGTTGGCTTGAGTGCCTTGAGGACATTTTGAGCTATATCAGTGGGAGCTTTTGCTCCTGGTAGGTTCAGTCAAGCTGAGCAGGTCAAAATGGAAAGGACAGACAAAGTGGGCACAACCCCCTTTCCTCCAAGTTAAAAGAGGTTGAAGAACAGGGCTGACAACCCTGCCAGAAAAAACCAATTGTCACAGAAACGGAAACAGTTGAAGAAAGAGATAAAAGCCATAGTCAGGAAGAATCCTCGCAAGAGAGACGTATGACGCTGACACCTGATGAAAGCTAGTCAATGGAAGTCAGGCTGCCAACACCTCTTCTAACAATGAAGGCAAAAACTAGAATAGGCACTAGGAACATACGAACAATGCAGGACGTCGGAAGGACAGCACGGGTAGCTGGAGAGATGAGACGATACAAAATAAAGCTCTTAGGACTAGCAGAAATGAGAATTATTGGAACTTGTGAATTCATGACCAATACAGTGGAAAATGTCATATATTCAGGACACGAGGATGAAGACCACACACACAGAAGGGGTTGCTATTATGATGTCCCGGGAAGCCAGAAAAGCATTAATAAAATGGGAACCAATATCACCCAGGATAATAATGGCAAGATTCCATGGAAAAGGAAGAAAAATCACCATCATTCAGTGTTATGCCCCTACTAACAATGCAGATGATGATAAGAAGCAAGATTTCTATGATGAAGTCCAAGGAACAAAACACACAGGAGAGATATTGAAATAGTAATGGGAGATTTAAATGCAGAAGTAGGAGTAGACAACAAAAACTGTGAACTAATCATGGGAAAGAATGGCATAGGAAACAAAAATGAAAATGGAGAGCTTTTTGTAAACTTTTGTGATTTGAATGATCTGGTCATCGGAGGCACTATCTTCCCACACAAAAAAATACACAAGACTACATGAAACTCCCCAGATGAGCACACGCAAAAGCAGATAGACCACTTCACCATAAAATAAAAATGGAGACGCTGCCTACAAGATGTTAGAGTAAAGAGAGGAGCTGATGTAGCATCAAACTACCACCTTCTCCTGGCATCACTGAGGATAAAATTGAGGGTTCACAAAGACAGAGCAGAAAGATCAAGCCCGAAGTATAATACCTAGAACCTTATGAACAAAGACACAAGAGTTCAGTTCAACCTAATGTTGAGAAATAGATTTGAAGCACTGGAGTACATTGAAGGCGAAAGTATAGATAACCATTGGTGCACAATTCAGGAAGCATACAGGCATACACGTGAAGAAGTTCTTTGCAAAAGAAATAAACAACAGAAGGAAAGGCTCGCAGAAAACACATGGAACCTCATAAGAGAAAGGAGACATCAAACAGCAAGTAAACAACTATAAAGAGGCAGATCAGAAAACACAATTGCTCACAATATATTGGAAGCTAAACAGGAAAGTGAAAAAGAGTGCCAGGCAAGATAAAAGAGAATTTATTGAAAAACTAACAGAGGAAGCCGAGATTGGGACAAAAAAAAAAGGAGACTTGAAAACATTATATAATATTACTAGAACTTTATCTAAGAAACGGCTAAACCACAATACAACAGTGAAGAGCAGAGAAGGACAAAGCATTAGCAATGAAGAGAAACAAAGGGCCAGATGGGCTGAATATTTTAAGAAAATCCTAAACCGAAATCAGCCAATACAGCAACCCATCATAGAACCAGCAGAAGAGCCACTACAGTGCAACATGAGCCCACCCACTAAACATCTCTCGGGCAATAAAACAGCTGAAAAATGGGAAGACCGCAGGAACAGATGAAATACCACCAGAAGCCCTGAAGGCAGATATACCATACACTACAGAGTTGCTACACCAGTTCTTAAAGAAAATCTGGGAAAAAGAGGCCATCCCAAAGAGCTGGAAGGAAGGCCACATTATCAAGCTGCCAAGGAAAGGAAACTTGACTATGTAGCAACTGGAGGGGTATAACACTGCTAGCAGTGGCTGGAAAAATTTTGACCAGAGGTTTGTTGGACTGTTATTAAGAAGGCAGAGGATGATAAACTTAGAGAAGAGCAGGCAGGATTTTGTGCAGGAAGATCATGTACAGACCAGATAGCAACACTCGGGATCATCATAGAACAGTCACATGAGTGGCAGACCCCCTTGTATATAAATTTTGTGGACTTCGAAAAAGCTTTCGACAGTATAGACCATACTGTGATATGGAAAATCCTGAGACCTTATGGAATCCCAGAGAAATTAATTAAAATCATACAAGATTTCTACCAGGAGGCCTCAAGCAAAGTAGTACACAAAGGAAAACTATCAGAGTCCTTCACAGTACACAGTTGGTCAGACAGGGATGTCTATCACCAACAATTTTTCTCAGGGTCATAGACTGGGTTATGAGACAGACAACAGAGGGAGAGAAAACTGGAATACAGTGGACATTTAACAAACAACTGGAGGATCTAGACTTTGCATATGATTTGTGCCTTCTATCACATAGACAGCAAGATATGCAGGATAAAACAAATAGATTAGTAAGAGAAGCAGCAAAGATGGGACTATTCATAAATGTAAATAAGACAAAGGAAATGAGAATAAATAATAGGCAGATGGACTCGATGAAGATCAATGATCATGTCATTGAAGAAGTAGAAAGCTTTACATATCTAGGGAGCAACATTGACAAAGGAGGGGGAACAGTTGGGGATGTCTGCTCTAAGATAAATAAAGCCAGATGCGCTTTTAATGCCTTTCGACCAATATGGAACTCCTCAGCTATATTCAGAGAGAACAAAATTAGAATCTTTAACTCAAATGTGAAGTCAGTCTTGCTGTATGACTCAGAGATATGGCAAATCTCAGAGAGTATCACCTCCAAGCTACAGACATTTGTAAATAGATGTCTACGACGGAGCCTCCGTATAAGATGGCCAGATGTAATAGCAAATATAGAGCTGAGGAAAAGATGCGGGCAACAGCCAATACAAACAAATTAAGGTAAGAAAGTGGGGATGGATAGAACATACACTCAGAAGAGAAAAATCAAGCATAGCCAGAATTGCCTGTGACTGGAACCCCAGGGGAAAAGAAGAGTGGGGAGGCCAAAGAGAATTTGGAGAAGAACTGTTGAAGAGGAGGCTAGGGAAATTGGAATGACTTGGGCACAGCTGAAAAAAAAACAGCCTAGTGTATCTGGAGGGTGGAGTCAGTACGTGACTAAATAGATCGAGTGCGAGATAATGGTTTACAAAATGTGTGTATGGAAATATAAGATTACTTAAAGGGAGAAATAAATGCCTCTAAAACTAAAGCTATGAACTTTTCTAACGAGACCTTTGATATCATCTTGAACGGGGAAAAACTACAGAAAGTTGAAAGTTTCAATTATTTAGGCAGTAAAATGACTCAGGATGGTGACACAACAAGAGAAATCCATACTAGAATTGCTTTGGCAGCTAGCGCCTTCAATAGATTATCTAACATTTGGAAATTACGATCATTGAATATACATACCAAGCTTCGTCTGTTTAATTCAAATGTTATCTCAGTGTTAACATACGGCTGTGAGAGTTGGAAAATAACAAAATCATTGGAGAACAAGCTGAATACATTCGAGAACAAATGTCTTAGAAAACTCATGAACATCAGTTGGAAAGAATTCAAGACTAATCGACAAATAAGAGAAGACTCTAGGCAGAAATATGTCTCCGACTATATAAGGAAAAGACGATGGTCATATATCGGTCATGTCCTACGAATGCAAAACAACAGAATACCACTACAGGCGCTCACTTGGGTTCCTGAGGGTAAGCGGAAAAAAGGAAGACCAAAAGAAACACTCAGAAGAACAATAATAAGAGAAGGAAGAACGTTGGGCCTAAATAATGTGCAAGAGCTAAGAGGAGTGGCGTCACAACGAACAACCTGGAGAGCACTGGTTTCTGCCTTATGCGCCGTGTTTGGCGCTTAAAGAATTTATTATTATTATTATTAAAGGGAGAAGAATAGATGGATTATAGGTTCATTTAGCGACGGGAGGTAAATTATTATTATGGCCCTTAGGTATTTTGGGGTGAGTTGTTTTGATCAGTACGGTGTAAAATGCACGGGGTTTTGGAGGAACGATTCGTGACAAAGTATGAGGGGAAAATAAGTTAGTCAGTGCAGATTCAGATGCGATAGGCGTTAGATGGGAATTTGTTTTCTCTCCCATGTGTTAAAGAGTTGAATGACGAGTGCTTATCAGGGAGTGGACCCAGACAACACGCCATGGTTTGGTTGGTTTTTGTGTTCACAAAAGATGTACTGTTGTCGAGCTCCCTGATCGCTCAGAATGCCATCATGATAGCTAGAGATGCTGGTTCAGCAAGCAAGTATAGAACAGTTTTCCTATATTCAAGAAGAGTGCAAGATTTCTCCCAAGTTTCAAAGACCATCAACCCTGGCAGTGCAGGCCAGTCTTAGCAAAGATACCCAAAAGATCACACAGTCTATTGAAGATAGAACTCTGACATAAAGTGAAATATAACTTATCAAGTAGAGTGAGCAAACTCAGAGACAGTAACGTTTAAAAGAGACAAATTAGCGGTTCTCAAGCCAGTTCTACATAGACGTCAGAGTCACTTATAGCTATCGCTAGCGTAGTGGTTACCACACTGCGCTGCCGACTGGGTGACCCAGGATCAAACCCGGGCGAGGACATTTGACGATATTTCGTCGACTGGGATTTGGACTGGATTAACTCGAGCCCTGATGAGGACATTTGAAGGAGTGTCGTTGACCAGGGACTGGCAGCTTCTGAGCCGACCTAGCTCTAATGGCTACCTCCGAAATTGGCGAGTATCTGCCTGAATGGTGAGGGACACCAGTCTCTGTGCAAGAAAAAAAGGGATACTCATGTAAAATCAGTCTCAGGTTAGACACTAACCTGAGATTTCACCTCGAGTAATAGCGGGCGTACGAAAAAAAAAAGTAACATGAGAATAGCGACATAGACAGAGACAAGAAAGGAATAACAGAGGGATGCAAGGACGTTTTGTTTTTTGAAGTTGATCATTTAATAAAGCTGCTGTACAAAAGTTGTATACTGTGGTGGAAGGTTGGGCAGAAGAATCCCCTTCCACCTGATTGCTGAGATTCTGTATTGATGTAAATAAACATTGCACGTTCATTCACCGTTGTTAGAGTACAATCTGTTCCATCGAGTTGCATAACCTACCATCTGTGCTCAGCTATTTGTATTCATTTAGAGTAAATCACCATCATCATCGACCACACACTGATAGGGCAGTGATTCGAAAGTCTACTATACATCTACACCATCAACACGCACAGCCACACCAGAATAGAAATCAATGGAGAGCAACTGTTTCTGCCCTATGTTCCACAGGGAATGAAGAGGAATGATGATAATGAGAGCTGTTATAGACTGGAAAGAAGAGTTAGCTACCCGAAGAGCAGCAGCTGGGAGACTTTTTCAGGCCATAAATTGAGGATTCCTCAGCAAAAGAGAAGTTAGCAAGAAGACGAAGATGGCTGTATACCTCTCCACCTATATTCTAGTCTTGACATATGGATGTGAATCATGGGCAATGACTACAACCCACAAAAGCCAGCTCCAACCCTCAGAAATGAGGTATCTGAGAAAGGTGGTTGAAGTAACAAGAAGAGATATGGTCCGCAGCCACTGCAGGCACAAGTAGAACAGTCCCAACTAAGATGGTTTGGCCATGTCTGCAGAATGGAAGAAGATCGGCTACCACGACAAGTGTGGGAAACTAAGAGCCAGGAATCAAGAGCTCCAGGGTTACCCAGAATCAGCTGGGAGGACAACATTAGACAATCTCTGAAGGGCCGAGGACTAATTGGAACCAGGCCAGAAGAAAGACAGCCGATAGGATAGTATGGCGCTCTCTCCTCCAAATCTCTTCACCTCCCAGTAGAAGAGGGATGACTAAGTAAGTAAGTAAAGACTGCCTGGTAATGCTAAAAACAAGTTTCCTCAGTGTGTATCCTATACGTCTCCTTCGTCTTCTTCTCATCTCTTGTTGCACTGGTTTTTGTCGTCAGAGAATCTGAAACTGGAATGTTCATACTTTAAACAAAGGAAAAACTGCACAGTTGGCAGCAAAAATGTGTTTCACCTGTAGCACATGATAATTCTTACTAGATGAGGAGGTCCTATTTCAACTATCATTAATGTTGTAATTGTTATTAGTGTTGCTGGTATTATGAAATTTCATGATTGCTACTAGAAAAAACAAAAGTACATTAGTGGTTTTCTCAGTTTTAGTAGACCACAGAATGTATTATGGGTAACCTAAGGATACAACTTAAATTTAGAATAACGTTCTTATTTTATGAACTGTTTCTCCCTTACCCTCAAGGTTTACCAGTTAAGCCACCTGAGTTCATGCTTAGGAAGAAAGCAAAGAAGAAACAGATAGATCTCTCACCAGAACCATCTGAGGAATCTGATTCAGAATGGACCCCAGCTTTAGAACGAACAAAGAAACTAAAAGGTATACTGTACTAACAACAGAAATCAAACAGATATTAGTCAATGGCCGATTATCCGAAAACCAAAATATTCTGAAAATCAAATATGTTGGCTACTTTTCTATCACAATTTGAGTGATTTCTGACTATTCTGGGCGACTTTGGGCTGTTTTTTTAAACACAGTTTGAGCCACTTGTGCTACTTTTTGGACACAATTCGGTGACATCTGAAAATAAAAAAAATCTGATTTCTTAAACAAAGCTGTACTTAAGGATTTCGGATGAAAGGTTACAGACCTGTAATATGAGAGGCTAAGATTAAAGAAATAAATGTGACACAGTAGATGCATTATAAATCACAACATTCTACCACATGACATGAGAATGATTGAAAATACAATTGATTCATGGCACTGGACGTAAACTCAGCAACCTGGGAGGATGAAGATGCCGATGGCACCAAGTGGTGATGCTCTTTATGGCACCATCTCGGATTGGGTGAAAACCAGCTCTCACAGCAGGCAGAAGTGAAGAGAAATCGTCAAAAGGAACACCAGGAAAATAGCAGCTGAGAGCTGTCACCTCAGGGGCCCATTCCCATAGTCAGTTATGACTGAAGGGGCTATTATTATTATCTTGACACCCAGATACCATGAGAAATGGAGAGACATGACTACCATTGCCAGTCAGCGTGACAATCTGGAATAAATGTCAGAGTAATATAATACCATCCATCTTTGTTTCATAGATCTGGATAAGGCGTTTGACAGGGTCCCCTGGAGAAACTTTGGGACTGTTTGGCAAGGAAGAACATTCCAGCACCTCTGATTCATGCTATACAGAGTTTCTACAAGTCTTGCAGGAATTATGTGAGGACAGCAAACCATAAGTCAGAAGAGTTCAGGACCACCACTGGTGTAAGACAAGGTGATATCCTGTCACCTTATCTTTTCATACTCCTCATGGACGATGTTATCAAGTCATGTAAGGAGAGAACAAGAAAGTATTCAGTGGGGTACTGGAAGATGAGACAGGTATGTATTTTAGAGCTGGCATTTGCTGATGATGTTGCCCTGATTGCTAAATCAGAGGCACATCTCCAGTCCAACCTGCAAGTCTGGAAGGAAGAGCTGGAGAAGAGAGGGATGGTCATAAGTAGCTCTAAAACAAAATCCATGGTGATATCACGAGAAGAAAGAAGACATCAGATTAAGCTGGGAGAACAGGTCCTGGAGCAGGTCGACCACTTTAAATATCTCGGAGCTATTATAGACCGAAAGGGAGGCATCAAAGAAGAGTTGGCCACTCGAAAAGCAGCAGCTGGGAGACTGTTTCAGGCCATAAATCGAGGATTCCTCAGCAAGAGAGAGGTTGGTAAGAAAGAGAAGATGGCTGTATACCGCTCCACCTAAGTCCCAGTCTTGACATATGGATGCGAGTCATGGGCAATGACTACAACCCACAAAAGCCAGATCCAAACCTCAGAAATGAGGTATCTGAGGAAGGTGGTTGAAGTAACAAGAAGAGACATGGTCCGCAACCAGACGATACGTCAAGGCCTAAAATGTCACCCCCTGCAGACCCAAGTAGAACAGTCCCAACTAAGATGGTTTGGCCATGTCTGCAGAATGGGAGAAGATCGGCTACCAAGACAAGCATGGGAAACAAAGAGCCAGGGATCCAGACCCCCAGGACGACCCAGAGTCCGCTGGGAGGACAACATTAGACAATCTTTGAAGGACCGAGGACTAGAATGGAACCAGGCCAGGAAGAAGACAGCTGATAGGATAGTCTGGCGCTCTCTCTTCCAAACCTCTACACCTCACGGTAGAAGAGGAACGACTAAGTAAGTAAGTAATATAATACCGGTAAACAAAAATCCTGCCATCAATGGTACCTATACCTTGTGGCGGTATGGCAGCTTGTGTACCCTGACAATCCCCAGAGCTATGCCAGAGGGAGTTTTACTCCTGGTAGGTTCAACCAAGCTGGACTGGTCTGCGTGGGTTGGGGTCAGACAAAAGCTGGTACCCTGGTCCTCCCGGTTGGGGGTTTTAGCACAGGGCCAACACCCCTGTCTATGTAAAAAAATCGCACATGTTACGGAAACGGCAACAAATGGAAAAACTTTGATGCAGGACAGACATCCAGAGTCTGAGGCTCGTATGACTGACAGTGGTGAAAGCCGAAAGGAAGCCATTGGCATGAAAACGGATGCCCTGACCGCAAAACATGAAATCAGAATTGGTTTTTGGAACATCAGAACTATGAATGAGGCAGGAAAGCTGAGACAAATCACAGCAGAGATGAGGAACTACAAATTACATATCCTGGGAATAAGCGAGAGCAGGTGGACAGGGACGGGGAGAATTATAACAGCTACAGGGGAAACAGTACTTTATCCTGGTAGAGAGGATGGTCAGCACAACGAAGGTGTAGCCATTATCCTGAAGAAAGGAATGGAAAGGTCTTTACTGGAATGGAAACTCATCAACAACAGACTGATAAGAACAAGACTGAGAGGGAGATTCACCAACACCACAATTATACAATGCTATGCACCAGCAAACGACAGCGAAGAAGAGATCAAGGACGAGTTCTATAAACAGGTACAAAAGGAAATGGAAACTGCACCCAGGTACGATCTTATTATAGTAATGGGAGACCTCAATGCGAAAGTTGGAACACAATAATTATAACAAAAGAGTAATGGGGAAATGTTGCAGTGGAACAGTAAATGAGAATGGGGACAAATTAATAAGCTTCTGCAGTATTAACAACCTGGTCATTGGAGGAACACTTTTTCCACACAAAGAAGTGCACAAGTTAACGTGGAAATCACCAAACGGACGAGACAGAAACCAGATAGATCACATAATGATTAATGGCAGATGGAAACATGCATTACAAGACGTGAAAGTAAGAAGAGGCGCAGATGTGGGAAGTGATCGTCACCTAGTAGTAGCAAGACTGAAGGTGAAACTCAAAGCTGCTGGACCAGTTGCAGCCAAACAGAAAATATATAACATCACGAAACTTAAGGACCCCCTCACCAGAAATGCTTTCGTGGTCGACGTAAAGAGACGATATCAGATTACCAAAAGCAAGGAAAGAACAGAGACCAATGATGTCGACCAGAAATTCAACACCATCTCAACTGTGGTGGGTTTTGATGTTATGAATTGATGTTATGTATTATTATTATATTAAATGAGATCAGCTATGAAGGTCCCTGAATTTAACAAATAGTATTGTAACTTTTCAGAGTACCTTTCCGCTACCACCTTTTTTATCTCATTCAAAATTAATATATTTTATTAGATAAGTGAATTCGTATAGTGTCTAGGGTTATGAATGTAGAGTGTAAATGTGCAATAACCAACAAACATATAAACAAATAGTTTATTATCCACAACACCCAGCAGTACTACAACAATAACATACCAACGACACTTTAAAAGGCTATCTTACTTAAGACAGTGGTTGAAATGTGTGTAAATAAATTTTTTACAATTTATTATCATGATTCTTATTGATTTTGAACCAGGACTGACAATCAAAATTGAACTCAAAAGAATGATTTGCATCAGTCAAATAACACAGTGGATATTTTGTCCATACATACAATATTATTCTAATATAAGTGTGTAGTTGTATTCTTCTACTTTGAGGTAATACTGGTATCAATCCATAGGTTGTTGGTTAAAATTACCCCCTTTAAGTTATGTCTGTTCTCGTTTGTCCCGTGTGGAAATATTAATGACTATTCACAGTTTTCTTCACTATCACTTTATAGTCTTATTGGTTGAGCTTTATAGTCTTATAGGTTCAGCTTTATAGTCTTCTAGGTTGAGCTTTCTGGTGTCGAACACGAACTTAACTTGGCAGGAGAATACAGGTAGATCGTTTCCTCTGCTCGTTTGACAATCTGTTCCACCTGTTTGATAGGCAATGGCCACTAGCATGGGCTCGAAGTATGCAGACAGAGTCCTGAATCGAGCAGTCCTCAAGCATTTGGTACTACATTAACGTCAGTACCCAGGACCCTGAAATGTGAAGGTTATGCATCCTTCTTTATACCTAGTATATAATATTATTCCACATTTACGTACAGGTACATTACAAACAAACGAAAAGGGTCATAGCCTTATGCCAACCTATGCCACCATTATCTTTTGATGTGACAATGTACACCAGTATTCCTCTCCCCTAATAGTTACAATGCCACTGCAATTCCAGCTGTAATCTTTTCCATACAATAGGATAGGTGTTATGCTCCTTGATGACAATCATATATATCTTCTTGTAGTCTAACACCTCTCTGATAGTCTAACACATGGTGGATCAATCTCTAGGTTCTGCCTAAGTTTGCTACAGACCCACTTACTTATAGTCATACATTATTATCTCACATTCAATTTTTATGTTAGATACATGTTAATAAAGTCAATCTTACCACATTTATTCAATGAATTACACAAATGACGATGACTGGCACACTTTCAATCTGCCGTTCTGTCCAGGCTTTTGAGAAATATGGTTTTCACAGCACAAGCCTGCTCTCATCGCTCCGTGTCAAAATTTGGTTAGAAAATAGCGTCCCCACCTAATGCTTTTTCCTCAATATCAACTACTCTGGCCAATGATTACCTTTATTTCACTTGTAAACAAAGTCTTTCAAAAATACAATTCAAACTTCTACTACGTTTCTAGGGTAATATATGTTTAGTACGAGGTCAGCCAATAATATTTCGCCTCACTTCAAATTCCACCCAATCCCCTTCATCGTACTATCTTAGCCTAGCTTTCACCTAATTTTTTCCCAAAAAATATGCGATCCAATCTAAGCAGATATGACTTGACCTGACAGTATCTTTGATTCTCTATGTATTATCCCCAATATTTGATTATCTAATGGACTATTTATGTCAGCAAAGCCACAGGTACCCGAATATATGATTTTTATGGGGCTATGTGGCTTGGTTCAATATTCCATATTTTTTTTCCATGTTAGTTGTTTATTTTTAAACTACCTCTCGTTCAATTCTTTTCTCATGTACTTTCAAGCTAATTACGAGAGTTTATGTCATTCTCAATAAGAGCTAAGCGTTTTTCCCTGACCGTAGTTTCCAATTTTCTAACTTTTTCATCGTAATGTGAAAATCCGCCTAAGGGCACTACAAGCAAGTAGTTTTAATTTTAGAAACAATGTGAGACGTGAATTGCGGTGGGTTATCTAGCCTTGCCCCTCTTTCCCCAATGCATTTAGGCAAATATTTCTTAGAACTTGGGAAGTTATGTCAAGGACGAATTTGAAAAATTGGGTACCGTTTTGTTCGGCTTATGCGTTAGCAAATAATAAGCTGAAGGCGTAGGCGACAACAACCGTTCTAGCAGAAATTGTTTAGTAATATCCTATCTTTGACTTTATGCACTATACTGTTATATTCTAATTTAGATATTGTATTTAGAAGTTTACTACATCAACAATATACAAAGAAAGCAGCAAGTCATGCTTGGGATTCCAGGAAAGAAAGATCCAAGACTGGATAACACCAGAAACGCTAAACACCATAGCGAAGAGAAAGGAAATTAAAAGAAAGAAAACAGAAGCTAAGTCTCCCAGGTTAAAGGCAATATATAGTGAACAGTACAGTCAGCTGGACAAGGAAGTAAAACGTCAAACCCGTGCTGACAAAAGGACATTTCTGGATGACCTTGCAAGACAGCAACCAAGAACTACTTATTCAGAGTAATCAGGAGGAAATGCACACCATCATAGCTGGCAGATGCTGGAGTTGGGTTGGCCACATCCTCAGAAGGGACTCTGATACCATCACAAGAACAGCTATGCTATGGACCCCCGAGGGAAAGCGAAAGAGAGGCCGACCAAAAAATAACTTGGCGGAGAACTGTGGAAGCCGAGATGCAAAGAATGAACCAGAGTTGGGACACTGTACGAGGGATGACCACTGACCGAGCAAAGTGGAATAAATTTGTTGCTGCCCTACAAGAGGCCACCAGGCGTGATGGCCACTGACTGCTTTGACAGTTGGCAGTTATGGATAAAAGAATAAGAAGAAGAAACAAAAATCACAATAAATTAAACATGCTGTATACTAAGGCTTTAAAAGTTGGCTGAAAATAACCTGAGGTAGGGAAATGTTCAGACTTTGGAGCAGTCACTCTGATGAGGCACAATTAGAATACTGCTGAAGATCATACAAGAGAGAGTAAAAATTGAAATAGGTGAAGTTTCTGATGAACAGTTTGGTTTTTGACAGAGCAGCATAACAAAGAGATGCAATATTTTGTATAAGAATACCAGCTGAACAATATACCCCTGCAGATGTCCAAAAAGGTATTTACCTGCACTATCTAGACCAATAGGAGGTTTTTGACAGGAGTCTATTTTGATAAGTTAATTGAATGTCTTGAAGAAATAGGCCTAAATGGAAAAGGCATCAGACTTCTAAGTAATATGTTTTGAGAGCAAACTGAAAAAAGTAAGATCTGACAAGAATTGCTTGCATTATATTGAGAACTAAAATGAAAAGAAGGCAGTTGATTTGATCTCACTTCTTGATTCTATGAATTTGATCTGGTGCCAGTAAATTACTGTTAGTAAAACTGAGTATCTTCATAGGTATTTTGCATTGGCGTGAGTTGTTTGACTCCTTTTAATTATTTTTCAGTGGAGAAGTGGTCCAATGGACCATAGTTGCAGGTTCAGGTCTTTCAGATGCCCCTTACAGTATTCTTCTTCTAATTTTTTTTGAATGCTGTAAGCTTTTTAGACAGATATACCACTAACTGAACCACTAACTCACAGATTCAAACAGAATCATTAAATGGTGTAAATATTCTTCATGACTGTATGGTGTAGAAACATGGACAATGAACAAGCAATTAGAAGAAAGAATTGAGGCCTTTGACATGTGGATATATAGAAGAATGAGGCACATCTCATGGAAAGAGAAGAAAACAAATAAAGAGGTCCAAGAAAACCTAGGAATGAAAAGAGAATTAATGCAAGAGATCAAAATTAGATCAAGTATTTTGGCCATGTAAAAAGACATACTGAAGACTGTAACAGAAGGTAAAATTGAAGGCAACAGTGCATGAGGAAGACAGCGCTATAAGTGGGACAATAACATCAAGAGATGGACAGAAAAGAGCCTTATCAGAGTGCACCATCAAGACAAGAGACAAGACGATGGAGATCCATGAAAGCTGACCTTCAATGTTAAGATGGCACCTGATGATGATAATGTAAGGTTTTGGGCTGTGATTTTCCTTTATCGTTCATATTTGTTTTCATTGTTTATTTCTGTCTCTACAGTCTCGTTTTCTTTTCATTATTGCTCTTAAGCCACATTTTTATTGTGATATATGTTTTGATTTTTCTTTTGAACTGCTATAATGCATGCACAATTTGTCATCCAGTTGTTGAGTAAATGGATAAGACTATGTGTTTGAAACGTTGTGTGACCAGGGTAGTTTTATGTCTGACTGGATATTTTTTAAAGTAAAATATTTTATTTTTAAAATATGCTTATAACATTCACACCTAGTTAGTAGGGATGGACTCTTCAAAATTCTCCTGAAAATAGGCTGCCCCACTAAATTTATGGAAATGATCAAGTCATGACATGAAGGGAACAGTATGTTATGCTGGAAACACATCACAACCCTTTGACATACGCAGTGGCGTTAAACAAGGCTATGTTCTGGCTCCAATCCTCTTCTTTGCCTTGCTCTTGAAGCATACAAATAGAGACTCAACTGAAGTATTATGCCTTCACACTAGGTTAGAGGGCCGACTGTTTAACCTTGCAAGCTTGAGGGGAAAAAAAAGGGGTCACTATAAGAGACTTGTTATTCGCTGATGATGCTGCAATCGTCACTCCAAGTCAACAGGAGCTTCAGAGCTTGATGAATCTCTTCACTCAACCATGCAAGGACTTTGGCCTCACAATAAGTCTAAAGAAAACAAATGTGCTGAGATGTGGATGTTGCACCAGTTATAACTATGAATTGGCACCACTTCACATACCTGGGGTCAACCATCAACGACAAACTCTCTGTGGCCACAACAATTTACAGCCACATTGGCTGGGACGGTATTCTCAATACAATAGCTAAATTAGATAATATTCTAGTGCATAAAGTCAAAAATAAGATAGAAAATAAAAATTGAGTCCAGCGGCTTATTTGCCTACGCCCGCCCGCATGTCGATTCTGATAAACCTAATAGCCGAATGAAAGATACTGTCTTTTTGAAAAATTCGTCCTTGAGATTAAATGTAACACTTTTGCAAGGTCAAGTCGAATTGCCAAGATGAGAGTGAAAGAATAAAAGAGGGGAGGGATGGAAAGACAGAACCTAGAGAACGCCGTCTCGCGTTGATTTCACAAAAGCCAACTCGAGCAACATAGCCTTGGGCACTTTTCAAATTACGATACAAAACTAAAAAATGTTCGTCAGTTGGTCATGTAAACAACCTTAGCTCTTATAAGGAATGACGTAATTCTAACCTACTACGGACGATTCTCGTATTTAGGTTGAAAATAGTTAGAAAAAGAATGGAACAGGTGGTAGTTTCTAGATTTGAAGACTAACATAGAAAAAATATGGAATTATGAACCATAATACATAGGGCCATAAAAATTATATATTCGGATGCCTTATGATCTCCTGAGCAATAATATGGTGTCAGTTAACCCCTAGTACAAAAAATAACCAAGATAATGGCAATAATAATATGTATGATAAGACGGACTGACGAGAAAAAAGATCACGCCTGCTTAATTTTTTCATGACATATTTGAAAAAAAACTTTGGGTAAATAGGACTAAAAGGTACCAAGATTTTGATTGGCTGTAGTTTAAAGGAAGGCGAGAGGGGATTGGCTAACCTAACACTAAAAATATACTTGTAGTAGTAAACATAGTATTTTGGGAATTGTTTTTTTAAAGTTCGATTTAAAATTCATAATTGTCTGCTTCTATTGGCCAGCTTAGTTGATATTGAGGAAAAAGTGTTAGGATAGGACGCCATTTGCACAAAAAATCTTGCCACGAGACGATGAGAACAGAAGTGTAATTCTAAATACAAATATTGTGAACTTCTGGACAGGTCAGTGATAAACTTGGGCAAGATCTGCCAGTCATCGTTACTTGTGTGTAATATTCATTGAAACTGGTAAGATTGAATTTATTAACCATTTTATTTAAAATAAAGTTTGAATGTGAGATACTAACATACGACTGTAAGTAAGTGAGTCGATGGCAGACTTAGGCAAAGCCTAGAGATTGATCCATCATATGATAGCCTATCAGAGAGGTGTAGAACTACAAAATTATATATGATTGTCATCAAGGAGCATAACACCTATCCTATTGTATGGAAAAAGATTACTGTTGGAATTGCAGAGGCGTTGTAACCATTAGGGGAGAGGAATACTGGTATACATTGTCACTTCAAAATATAATGGTACAATAGGTTGTCATTAAGAGCTGACCCTATGCGTTTGTTTGTACTGTACCTGTAATTAACTGTAGAATATTATTGTATGCTTGTTATAAAGAAGGATGCATAACCTTCTTATTTCAGGGGTTTTTGTGGCCCTGACAGTCACATAAAACCAAGCTCGTGGGAACTGATTGATTCCTGACTCTGTTGCATAATTTGGGCTCGTACTGGATGCCATTGCTTTCCATGAAGTGAACCAGATGGTCCATCGAGCCTAGGACAAGACTTACCAGGGTTCTCCTTCGAAGTTAAGTGCCCGTTTGGCACCGAGAGTCTCAACCTCTATGAACCTCAGTTATTAAAAATATAGACTGAAATTATCAAATAAAAGAATTCCACCTGTGACAAATGAAAAGAAAATGAATGATAGGGAGTGATGATAACCAACAACCTACCATTATACATATACCAGTATTATCCTATTTAGAAAACTACACCTACACACTTGTATCATATTAATACTTGTATTCTGGACAGAAGATCCATTGTATAAATTGATTATTGTAAATAATTCCATTGATTTCACTTTTGATTGTCAATCCTGATTCAAACAAAATAGAGTCAGGATAATAAATTGAAAAAAATTATTAACGTTACACAAAATTCAACCACTGACTTACTTAAGATAGTCTTTTAAAGTGTAGTGTGTATGTGATTGTTGTAGTACTGTTGTGTTGTGTTGGATAATAAAATACTTGTTTATATGATTAGTTGGTTAATGCAACATTACACTACTTATTCATAACCCTAGACACCAAACGTAGTCATCATCATCATACATTCTAGTCAAAGAATAAGTCTGAGTGAGATCATAAAGGTGGTAGCAGAAAGGTACCCTGCAACTTACCATAATATTTATTATATTCAGGGACCTTCACAGCTGACATTCAGTACACTAAGAGTACATTACAACAACATTTCTTAACATCAAATCCACCACATTGGCAAAGCTGCAGCCACCTTTGCCCACCTCACAACACGTGTTTGGGGAAACGCCAAACTCACAACAAAGACCAAAGCTGCGGTGTATAACGCCTGCATCACCAGTGCACTTCTATATAGCAGTGAGACATGGACAACTTATGCTAAGCAAAAAAGAAGGCTCAATACCTTCCATATGCAGTGTCTACACCATCGGTCTTTGTGGAAGGACAAAGTGACAAATGTCAACGTATTGTCAAGTGTTGTCCTTCAAAGCATGTATACACTGCTTAGACAACACAGGTTACACTGGCTTGGCCATGTCCCCCGCATGGAAGATTGTCGCAGCCTGAAAGATATCTTCTATGGACAGATGGCAAAAGAGCAGTTTGACGACCGCAGCTGAGGTTCAAAGCTGAGACTTGAGAAAAAGAGAGACTTGAGTGCACTGGACATAAATCCAGCAACCTGGGAGGATTGTGGTAAAGTGGGATGTTATAAATATTTATAGGGGACTTAGTGTACTGACTGAGATCAGCTGTGAAGGTATCTGTATCTAATAAGTGTGGTGTATTACAGATAACCTTACTTGCTACCACATTTAGACCTCAGTCAGACTTATTCTGGAATATTGTGATGACTACGTTGAATGTCTAGGGTTATGATAATGATGAAGTGTATGTTCACAACAACCAACAGACAGATAAACAATTTAATTTAATTCACAAAACTTTACAACACTGTGACACTCACACACATAGAACACTCTATAAGACTATCTTAATAAGTCAAGTGTAACTTTTAAAAATATGTATTAATTCCTGTCAATAATAGATATCCTGATTCAACTACAAAGTGAATCAGGAATCACAATCAAATGTAATCACAAGTTGTATGTACACAATTTTATAGATAGGATCGTTGTATTGACATATATTATTATTGCAATATGTGTGTAAGTTGTGCTGTAGGACTATGAGGTAATACTGGCGTTTCAAGTTAGGTCGTTGTTTGTCATCATGACTTCAAGTGTTTGTTTCTGGTGGAAATAATCTTGTAAAGGTTCACAGTTTCTTGTTATTTGAAACAAATAAATGTCCCTCTTGATTTAAGGTAAAGTCACTGTTAGAGGGGAGTATACACAAGATTGAGCTGCTCTGGCCACGAAATCTTAACTTCTGTGTGGGCGGCAGGAAACAGTCTCCACTGCTCGCTTGCTTCACCGTTTCCGTGAGAAACCACACTGGTCGCTATCTTGACCAAGGAGTATGCTACCAGCCTCTGGATTCAGCAAAACTCAGACCAAGGGCTGCTTTAATATGTTAGTACCACGGTCCCTGAAACAAGAAGGTTGTACCTCCTACTTCAGAACTAATTTATAATCTATTTCCACACTGAAGCACAATACATAACACCGAGTTCAGCGCGGTAGGCCAACTGCTAGCTTCTCATGTAACAGTATACACCAGTATTCCTCTCCCTAATGGTTACAACGCCTCTGCAATTCCAGCATTATTTCCTTCTAGTCAATAAGATAGGTGTCATAGTACTATTTGGCAATCCCATGCAGTTATACTCCTCTCCGACAAGTTTTGTTCAGGTTGGAGCAATATCTAGGCTTGCCTCATGTTTGCTACTGAACCACACACATACAGACATAAATTATCAATTCACATTCAATTTTCATCTAAAAGAGATCAAATATGTCTAGCTTACCACAATTTCAAGGAAATATTAAACAAATACGTTGACTGGCGATGAATTATGGCACAATTCCGATCTGCCTCTGTCCCAGGCTTTCATTAGAAAAATATGAGCTGGATCTCAACGCACTTGCTTCTCAGTAAGTTTATTTTCAAAATGTGGCCCTGAACTGACGCTCCTAATTGACTATATCAAATGGTCTAACCAATAAGACCATGTTTACAAAAGCATTTGAAAAAAAGTACCCTTCCTACCATTTCCCTTAACAACCAAAAATAGTAATTGCAGTCGACTAATCATGTTTCGCCTTACATATAATTCTGGCCAATCAAATCGGATTTAACGTGGTGGCCTCATTTCCTCTAAAACAAATTCCAAACATGAGCAAATATGATCCTGGGCTGTCAGACAACACCCCTATATTATTTTGGCTATAATTTGTTAATTCCTAGACTATTTGCGTAACACTTAACATATTCTTTGTCAGCAAGTCCTAAGGAACCCAAATATATAAATTTAATGGAGCTAAGTGGCTGCGTTCAAAATATGTATTTTCTTCTACCACCCGTTCACTTCGATACGATGGGGTGTCTTCTGTACTGTCAGGCTAATGTCAGGATTTCAGACGTAAAACAGTATTGTGTCATGTTTCCTAATAAGCATTAACCATGTTTTTTAAAACCTAACCTCGTATTGGTAGTGTTTTTTATCAATGGCTATTTGAGAAAAAAAAATTTAGTGCTTCATGCCTTTCGCGCATGATGGCATTAATTTTATATCGCGAGACTGTGGTAGTATTGCATGCGTTCCTCTGTTCAGCCCTCTCTCTCTCTCTCTAAGTCCGTCTGTCTTTTCATTACGCAGTGTATATAATGACATTAATGCTAGTATTTTATCTAGGTCATTAAGCAGTGTGCGTATCTCAAGGTTTTCTAAGAAACACAGTACCAGTTTTATTTTTAGAAACGCGTGTATGCTGCTGTAGGCTTTGCTATCAAACGTGAAAGCGTTACAATTATGCAGACGAAGTAGAAAAAGGGAAATTTTTTATGCCATTGTGACAGCACTGTTCTTTTACCATTCCTCTTTCCTTTTATTGAATTAATTCGTTAGGCTTTACATTTACTTTTTAATTTAGATATGTGGATTTAGAATGTTTCATGACAAATTCTCCCCACTTAAAACAGACGTTATATGTCAGTCTATAATTCTATTCACACATAGAGAAATTTAATATTATTCCTGGGGCTTATGGTGATTTTCATCACACAGATGGCGGCTTAGAAAATCCGCTCCCAGGTTGGTTTTTCCAGAAATATACTCTATGCTAATTGGATTGGTTGCAAAAGTAAGGACCATCTGAGTAACCTCGAATTTTCATGCCTAGCCTGCGCTAGAAACGACAAGGGTTTGTGATCCGTTTGCAACTTGAATGCCTTCCCATACAGATAAATATTGAATTTCTATATCGCCCATATTACTGCAAGACATTCTTTTTCGCTAGTTGAGTAATTTGTTTCAGCTTTATTCAACTTTCTGCTAGCATATGCCACTGGGGTTAATTCCCCATCCAGTGGATCTGATTTTTGTAACCGGGTCGCGCCCAAACCGATATTACTTGCATCCGTTCTCACAATGAATTCTTGACTTAAGTCAGGTAATTTCAAAATAGGTTTGCTTGTGAGCTTTTCCTTCAATTCCTGGTATGCCAATTCACACTGTGCTGCCCAGGTAATTCGATCTGGATTTCCTTTGCGTGTCAAATCAGTTAACGGTGCACAAATGGAATTAATGTTTTTGATATACTTTTGGTAGAAACCACATAATGAGATAAAGGATCTCACGTCTTTCTTGGTTTGTGGCCTCGGGGCTTTCTTTAGTTTCTCTAAATTCTTGGGGTCAGGGGTCATGTTTCCCTGATGGACTGTGTGTCCCAAGAATTCTAATTCTTTACATCCAACGCAACATTTGGTTGGTCGGGCTGTTAAATTTGCTTCTCTAAGTCAATTAAACAGCATGTTCAGAGAGTCAGTGTGTTCTTCAAATGTTTCTGTTGCTATAAGGATATCATCCATGAAGTTTGTGATACATGGATTATTCAGAGGATCCAACAATTTTCTCATCATTCTAGAGAAGACACTAGGCGCATTCTTCAATCCAAATGGCAATCTGTTAAACTCATAGTGTCCCTCTGAGGTACTAAAAGCTAGGTATGGTCTAACCTCAGGCTTTACTGGAATCTGATAGTATCCTTTACTCAGATCCACTTTTGAGAAATATTTAGCTTTATTTAGCCTGGCAAACAACTGATTTGTATCCGGCAATGGATCCACCTGACCTTCTGTGATAGCATTCAGTCTCCTGTAATCTATACAGAGTCTATGTTCTCCAGAGGGTTTCCTTAAGAGCACCACACTGGAACTATACGAAGATTCACTGTGTGAAATTATTCCCTCCTTCAACAAATAGTCTATCTCTTCCTTCAAGGCTTTCTCCTTAGCAAAAGGAATCGAATAGGCTTTCATACAGACAGGTGTGGGGTCTATCAGCTTCATATCATATTCCAATAAGTTTGTATGCCCTGGTCGGTCCGTTAACACCTCTGTATGATTATCTAGAACCTGTTGCACTCTCTCTTTCTGATTTTTCGTTAAATGTGTACTGATTTTCACCTGTGCCCCTGTCTCACAGGGATGTAATGGATATTCAAATGATGAAAGTGGTTCCTTTTTCCTCTCCATTGCAATGGACAAGGTCAACAAGTGTGTCTCTTCCTGATTTTCTCTTTCCAAATATTTCTTCAGGAGATTCACATGATAGATTTTTTCTTTCCCCTTCTTATCTATCTTATAATTGGTTCTAGACACCTTCTCTAGAACTGTATATGGACCTTGCCATCCAATTTGTAACTTATTCTGACTACCGGGTAGAAGAAGCAGTACCTTCTCTCCCACAGCCAAATCTCTGTCTTTAGCTTTCCTGTTGTAATAGGCAGCATGTTTTTTCCTGGCTTGTCTCAAATTTTCATTGGCAAGTTTCCAGCCAGTTTTTTAAACGAGTGGTCAGCTCATTCACATATTGGTATGAGGATGTAATATTTTCCTCTGCCTTTTCATCAGTCCACGTTCTTAACAGAGCTTCGAGTGGACCTTTTATTGGCCTTCCAAATAATAATGTTGCTGGGGCCATACCGGTTGAACTATGGGGTACCTCCCGATAAGCAAAGAGGGCGGCGTGAAGGTACTGGTCCCATGTATCTGGTTTTTCGTGTGCCAACTTTCTCAGGATCGACATCAACGTGCCATTAAATCTTTCCACTTGGCCGTTTCCTTGGGGATGGTACACACTACAATGGAAGTGTTTGGCCTGGAAGATCCTGAAAACTTCTTCTGTTAGTTTCCCCTTGAACTGAGAGCCATTATCAGTCAAGATTTGATTGGGAAAGC
>JAMPIV010013411.1:0-137609 GCA_024509875.1 Oreohelix idahoensis | reverse complement strand
GCTTTCATTGCCTTTTCGCGTTGGGGGTGGCATTAATATTAATCGCGGGTGAGACTGTGTGTTAGTATTGGGCAGGCTGTTCTCCTTCTCTCTCTCTCTCTCTCTCTCTCTCTCACTTCTCTACTCTTCTCTCTCTCTCTCTTTAAGCCTCGTTAAGCTGGTCTTTTCATTACGCAGTGTATAAAATGAAATTAATGCTAGTATTTTATCTAGGTCATTAAGCAGTGTGCGTATCTCAAGGTTTTCTAAGAAACACAGTACCGGTTTTATTTTTTATTTTTTTTTTGAAACGCGTGTATGCTGCTGTAGGCTTTACTATCAAACGTGAAAGCGTTACACTATGCAGACGAAGTAGAAAAAGGGGGATTTTTGTAAGCCATTGTGACAGCACTGGTCTTTTACCATTCTTCTTTCCTTTTATTGAATTAATTCGTTAGGCTTTACCTTTATTTTTTAATTTAGATATGTGGATTTAGAATGTTTCACGACACTCTGTAGTTATTGCAATCACTTCTGTCTCCTTTATTTTTGTACAGTGTTACAATCTTGGCATCTCGCATGTCTTGAGGAATTGTTGTCTCTTCCCAGCACTGGCACAGCATCCTATGCAGGGGATGTAATAGCGTGCTCTTACAGCATTTGATTAAATCAGGAGGAATCCCATCACTGCCTGGTGCTTTGCCAGAGGCTAAGCTATCAATGGCCTTGCTGAGTTCCTCTAATGTTGGTTCGGCATCCAGCTCCTCCATAGTTGGCAGACATTTGACAGCATCAAGGGTTGCAGGCGTAACGGTATTTTCTCTAGCATAAAGCTTAGAGTAGTGCTCGACCCACCTCTCCATCTGCTTACCTTTATCGGTTAGCTTCTCTCCGCTAATAGTTTTTTGCGGTGCCGTCTTACTTTTTTGGGGGCCAAGTGCTTTCTTTATACCGTCATACATTTGTTTAATGTTGCCTGTTTGCGCTGCGATCTGGATGCTCTCACTGAGCTGGAGCCAATAGTCATTTGCACAGCGTCGAGCAGTTTGTTGAACTTTGCTTCTCGTAGCCTTCAGGATCTGTAGGGTTCTAGCACTCGGTGAACGTTTGTATTCATTCATAGCACTGCGCTTAGCTTCAATGACAGGTGCCATCACATCTGATGAAGCATTAAACCAGTCATTTGACTTTGCCGTTTTCTTACCAAAAGTGGCAAGTGCAGTACTTTGAATGGTGTTCCGTAGATGCTCCCAGTTCTCTGTAATAGTATCACCATGCTGAGGGCTGCTGAGCACTTTCTTGAAGGTCGCAGTAAATTGAGCGATCATGACAGGGTCTGACATCTTGCTGGTATCAATGCGTGGTTTCCCTTCATGTCTGACACGATAGAGTTTTCTTGGTTGTGCTCTGATTTTGCAGCAAACCAAGGAGTGATCTGTATCACAGTCTGCACTATGGTACGAGCGCGTGGAGAGCACAGACCTGAGAAGTGGCCTTCTGACGAGAATCAGGTCCAGTTGGTGCCAGTGCTTGGATCGTGGGTGTCTCCGTGACACCTTATGCTGGGGTTTTGTCTGAAAGTAGGTGTTGGTCACGCAGAGGTCATGGTGGACACAAAGCTCTAAGAGCCGTTGTCCATTTTCATTCATCTTGCCAATATCAAACCTGCCCAGACATGAAGGCCATGAAACATTATCGGCACCCACTCTAGGGTTAAAGTCACCAAGGAGAACAAGCTGTTCTTGCCTAGGTATGCTTTTGATGACTGCTGCTAGATTCTCGTAGAACTCATCTTTAGCTTCTGAGGCAGAGTACAGAGTAGGAGCATACACACTGACAAGGGTAATGGGACCTGTGCTAGTTTGCAAGCGGAGCGTTAACAGGCGTTCTGATCCATTCTCGCCTGGTTCAACCATTTTAGTTAGCGATTTTTTTACCGCAAAACCTACTCCGTGTTCTCTAGTTTTATTAAGATCTTTCCCTTGCCAATAAAATGTGTAGTCCTTCTCGCTCACCGTTCCAGAGTCCGCCAGGCGCGTTTCCTGAAGTGCAACTATATCCACCTGAAGTCGTTTAAGCTCATCATTAATTATGGCTGTCTTCCTTACATCGTTTACGTCCTGTAGGTTTTCGGATAGTCCAGTCAACATAGTCCGGACGTTCCAGCATCCCAATCTGAGAGTTTGCTTATTTCTATTATTCTGATAATTGCTTGGTGCAAAATTTTCTGTCCACAGTTCGGGTTTGACCCTAATCCCCATGCACCCAATGGGGAAAGCAGACAGTGGCGGGACAACACCTTATTGACTGGGGGCTGCCCAGCTTGAAGCGGGCGGTAGCTGTCCAGTGAGATCCTAGAACCTCTCCCACTGTCGGAAGTAGCCCCTGGCGCCATGCCCTACGCCAATTGGGCAAAATGCTTATAACCGGTAACTGCTGCTTCCCGTGTTTTGCCGACACCTATAGGGTGAAGCTGGAGTGTCCTCTCCAGGGCGCGAGCTTGGGCACAGTTATATGGAGATCAAGCTGTTGCCCATGCAGCATGTCCCCCCTCTCCACACAGCTGGTAGATTCAAAGGAACGGCAGTAGCCGATACAGTTTGGTACCAGCCACGTCGCAGGAGTTGCCAGAATAATGTCGAATCGACATTAGACTGCCTCAGGGACTCCGACTCCGGATTTATCCTCAGGGTTTACTCCCGAAGCCAATTCCATAAATAGATATTCCCGCAAGGCAGCGGTGGTTTGAATTCAGTGTTCCTTCTCTTAGATAAGCTACCAACCAAGGATCACGAGCCCTATCTGCCCGAAGCTGCTGGTTTTAAGGCGCCAGTCGCTCGCCTTTGCCCCTTCTCCCGTCAGTGAAAACAGTTCCGCCGGGCTCAAATTGAGCCACACGTGAAGGCCGGGAGCTGGACTTGGTTGTCAGAGGCTGCTTGAGGCGCGTGCCATAGAAACATTTATCTGCAGTGAGAGCTTATCCTCACTACAACTCCCGGCTGTAACAACCTTTGGAACCGGGGGGGGGGGGCTTGTTACGTGTCTTTTATATAATGAATGTTAATATTTAGTGACAGGATGGTTCCTTGTGGCTAAGATCACTTCTAGGGTAGTAGACGTATCAGACACCGAAACAAGCCAACATCAATTAGAATTATTTGAGCCACAATGGACGAAGTGGACGGAATACATTTTTATTAAGACTATGACACTGCTCCAAATTCCATACATTTCAGGCCAATATAGAATGGCATATAATATGCAGTCGTCGATATAACTTTAGGCAGTCCGTTCATGTCTGGAACGCTGTCCTTTTCATTTTTAACATTTTCCAATATTTATTCACACTCGACACTGAGCAGATATACTCTCTGTAAATGCAAATAACTAGATACACTTCACAGAAGATCTTGATGTATTAGTGATGTAATAACATAGGGATGTACAATATATATTCAAGAGCTCAAACACATGCGTCCACTCGCCATGACACACAATGGTAGAAGACTTGCAGACAATCTCCTCACTTCTGCATTTTTAGTTTCACGTCTGCCAAAACAACCATATCGGCATGACGTCACTTCCTGTATTAATAAATGACTCCGTATAAAATAAACAAACAAGGAGCCCTGTCGAGCTAACCATAATACCGACACAATCGTTATGAATTTTAATCATAATTTTAATTAGGCCTTTTTATAAGATACAACAATGAGGAATGATCAATACGGCTATTCCAACTGGGAAGATCCCACACTTCAGGGTGGAATCCATGGCGCTTCTCTAGGCACTGAGAATCCTCGTCAGGTCGGACCAGGATCCACCAGCTGCGATAAAGTTTTTTTTTTTTTAACAGACTGCAGATCACTTCAGGAACCAGTAAAGAACACCAGAAATGAAACATGCTGCATGAAATCAGATCTGACCGTAACAATATCCAAAGGCTTACACTATGAATTCCACGCTAAGGAGACGTACGTCTAGTTTGACAAGTGAATTCTCCCTGATATGATGGATGATTTTAAGGGACCCTTAGCTTTTCATAACATTAGAACCCCTGAACATTTGTTGTAACTTTTCGTTTGCCAGAAACGCATTCCACGGGACTCATGTAGGATACAGCGACGAGATCAAAGAGACAGACCGAGGGATCTTAGGGGAGACTATCGGCGCTATCAAAGACAGTAGTTTTCCCTGATACGAGACGCAGTTGCTTGCCGCTAATTTCGCGTCTCGGTGTCAATCGAGGAACCGAGCGAACGGGGGAAAGCGAAACGGGCAGCAGCGAGCGGATACGAAGACCAGGGGGCGGCTTCTTCTCTTGATTTGGCGGTCAGATCCCCAAAAGTTCGTGAGATCAAATAAGTTGTCAAGTTTATCATGTCCCACTCAACTTACATTTCATTTTAGCTAAATAGACCATGTAGAACTAGACACGTTATCACTCGCTGGCGAGACCTTTACAGAAGCACTAGCTTTATTGAAATCTTGTTATAGATTTTCCCCTGGATTTTATATATTTTTGCAGTGATTTCTAATTCTGTGCAAAGCGGTAAAATATATATTGTGTAAAGTGATCAGTGGTCTAGTCATTCTATTTCAAGGGATTTTGTGTTAATTTAAATCTATTTAATTAAACCATCTCAAGATTTCCAGTTTTAAATATAATGATCTATCTATTATATTATTTCAAAAGATAATAGATGCTTAAATTAACTTTTAAAGTCGCGAAGGAATTTATAATTAATAAATTCAGTTAAGTCCTAGTTTTATAGATGTGTGTTTTTAACCACTAGAACTCGCGCAGTGTTTATTAAATACATAATTAAATACTCGAGAGTATTATAGGCTTAACGGGAAATTCATCGCGCTTTAGAAGGTTATTTGTTTTCGGTATATTACATGTCTTTTTTTTTTTCTTTCATACAGAGTGATCGTAACCTGTGCGATCCCAGCATTAAGAAAGCAATAAAGAAATCAATCTAAGCAAAGCAAAGCATAAACAGTGTGTAGAGTTCCCCTGACGCAGAACTTGTTGAGACTGTGTAAATTTTTAATCTTTGAGGCGATTCTATGTTTGGAATTCCGCTATCTAACTTATAGCAAAGAAAGCACACCCAAAGACAAATTTAACGCACCATCAAACAACTTAAGTCGTAACGGGAAGAAGAACACTGGCCCGAGCTTTGTTAGTTTACTGACACAGAGAGATAATTCATAATTTCCTGAACAGTGATGTGACTAGTTTTCTCACTGGACTTAAACCATACCTCACGGATAAAGTGTACCAGCACGCGTAAGAATTTTATTATCCGCGGCATAGTCAAATAGACCACACCATCCTCACCCCGGTATCAGAGACCGTGCCCTCCCATAGAAACTGTTATTAAGAAAAGAGACACAACTACAGATTCATTTTCCAGCGATTACGGGATCCTTTTATGTGCTGACCGCCTACCCGATAATCTGGGGCTAGAACTTGAACAAACAAACACTCATACATTTAGTTGAGGTGTAACTGCTGTTGTGTTATTCTATGGAGTGCAAGATTTTTTCACAATCGGTAAGTGAGAGCAAGATGAGTGAAGGCCTTTGCTAGCGCGTGTATGAATGACAGGAAATTAATTCTTTTGTGTGACCATTTTGTTAACTTGCTTACCTGGTAACATATATCTTTTCTGTATACCCTACATTGTTCCTTTAAGTGGGATAGTTGATAATTTGTTAACTCTGTTTAAAACCACCTCCTTTCCATTTGCTTAGTAAAGGGAAGAACAGCTGGGAAGAACAGGTTTTTTTTTTCTATCACTTATACCTAAGTTGGTAACACCTCTTTCAGAGTAATTAACTTTACTGTTAGGTTAACGTACCCGTGTTCCTGATATTATCTATCTCTGGACTGGGTTTGTCTTTGTCTAATGAGCGGGAAGGGCTTAGTCGATACCAATCTTCTTCACCCCCTCCCAAACTTGTTATTTGCATTTGTGTACTTATGATAATTTATGTAATATCTGATATTTTTTAGTGATTGATGTTTAAAGTGAATAAAATCACCTAAACTCATTTAGTTCTGTGTGTTGGATATACCCAAAGCCCAACTTTTCCCCTATTCGTTTAATATAGTTTGTATCAACGTCGTGTGTGTGTTTGAAAAACACCGAATCGGTGTGCGCGCAGATGCGAGTCTGGAAAACTGGCAAATAATTGTTTGACCAGGAGAGTGAAAGAGAAGATTGAGAGACACGATTTGTCGTAAATAAGTCTGTCTTTACTCTCCTCCAGCACGCTGTGAAGTAACTATTAAATCTCTACATTTTCTATCACTGAGCTTTCCATCATCATTTTCCACTCTAAACCGGACCACTATTTCTACGACTCTTTTCTCTCAAAATAAATTTACGACAATATTTGGCCGGCTCGTCTGGGATAATTTTGAGATACATTTGATGCACACATATTTGTGGGCTGGTTCTGGGATCTTGAGCTACATTTGAGGCAATCGCATAGCCGGGTTAAAGATATTTTGAGTCTGATTTAGTTTGGGTCTAACTAGGTAGAGTGTGAATGATTTGTCTTTGTGAATTAGGGAAATAAATAAATAATTACACCCCTAGACAAACGTTCTTTAAGTATTGGGGTTGTCCACACAGCATATTTACAGGTTGTTTTCTCTCCACAGCAGTAGAAAGTACAGATAAACAAATATATTTGCTATTTTAATTATCCTCTGGCGGAGATAATTATATTTCTTTCTTTATAAAAGTTGCTGGGATTGCGTGATTGTTTTACAGTCACTAAGGTTTTTGAAGTCAAAAAGAGTTGAGCTTAGCTAAAGACGGATTGTTCTGATTTTTAAAAATTAAGTTAACAACGTCTCATCTCAATAATTGACTTTAGGGACGGAGTTTGTTGTCAGAGATTTAAAATTTAGGGAAAAATTTTTTTTTTCCTTTTAAATTGTTTTAATATAAATTTTTCTCTACTGTTAGTAAAAGTAGATTCTTTTCCAGTGTAACTTACCATTTAGTGGCATAGTCGCTTGCGTTTAGAGCCTTAATTGCCAGATAATAGCAGCGATAAGTTTGCACAGTACAGGTAGGAGGTAACACAGGTAAATTTGTACTTGTGTTTTTTTTTTTTCTCGTAGCGGTTCAGAGTTCCTCCCTTTCGCGTTTCTTCTTACTAGTTCTCTAAGCATACTTCATCTTATTCTTTAACAATGGCAGAGAGGATAAAGATGAGGTCCATCTTGAGGCTGGAAGCGAAAGAGGCAGGATTAGATGCAGAAGCTGCAAACGCGTTTATTAACCAGGAATTGGAAATATATGACGCGGAGCAACAGAGAGCCGAAGCTGAGAGGAAGGCGGAGCAACAGAGAGCAGAAGCTGAGAGGAAGGAAGAGAAAGAAAGAACAGAGAGGAGAGAAGCCCAGGAGAGGGCAGATAAGAAAGAAGCGGAAGAACGTCTTTTGGAACAGAAGAAAATTGAAGCAGAGATGGAAACTCGCAGAGAGAGAGAGAGAGAGACAAGGAAAGACAGCATCAACTGGCGCTTAAGGCTCTAGAGAGTCGGGGCGCCTCTACTTCGACTAACGGAGAGCCGTCTTCGCCCCAGTCTCAATCAATGGACCTCTCCAGTACTCAATCTGCCCAATTAACTGCTATGTCGTTTTCTTTAGAATCTTTTCCTAGCCCTAACGAAAAAATTGACAGCTACCTAGAAAAATTTCGAGAGACTCGCGAATCTTTATGGGTTAGAGAGTACCCGCTGGGCGCTCAAACTTTCAACGTCACTGAAAGGCAATGCTTATGACGTGTACACAAAGCTGGGACCGAATCAACATGATTACGACATGTTGAAAAAGGCCTTACTACAGCAGTTTGAGATGACTGCCCGAAAGTTTCTGCAGTTGTTCAGAAACAGCCGAAAAGAGAGCACGGAAACATTTCCACAGTTCTCTTCACGTCTCACGGGTTATCTGACAAAGTGCATTGAATTATCTGACCTACCTCTTTCATATGAGGGACTCCTCGAACTTGTTCTTGTGGAGCAGATAAAATCCACTTTGTCGAATGAAACTCGTAGATTTTTGGCTGAACAGGGGGCAGTCAGGCTTGAAGACATACTCAATAAAGCCGAACGCTATAGCAATGCAATGGCCGAACTTCCCAGCACTAAACGTAAACCCACCGATGAGCCATCTCGAAAAACAGAATCTAGAGCAGGCATCCTATTCTTCCACTTCCTCTCAACATTATAACCAACGAGATAACAATACCCAGAAACCTCCCCAGGAAAAATCGAAATTCTACAAAACCCGATACCCCCCCAACAAAAATTCTGATCAACCCAACAAGCCTACGTGGCAGCGCGGCCACCAAGGTCAAGGAAAAGGGAAGACCCCTACACCAGGAACGTCTGATCAGGGCAAACAAACCGGTGCAAACCGCATTGGATGTTTGCATACAGCCTCGAAAGGTAGAGTCAATGTCAGTGATTCTCAACCTGAGGGGGACCGACCCTCAACTCGAGGAACTGTAATTTTGAACGGTACCTCTACTACTTGTCTTTTTGACACTGGATTAAGTTTTGATTGTATTGTCGCTAGGCACCTAGTCAAACCCGGTCAGGAGACAGAGGAAACCGTCAAACTTAGTGGAGTTTTCAGGAGTGATGCACCCAGGACGCTTCCTATCGCACTGGTAGAAATACACTCTGACTTTGTCAGAGGAGTTATTAAAGCGGCCATAATGGATGATCCGATCTACCCAGTTATCCTGGGATGTAGATATGTGTTCATTGGGAGACCTAAGGAGCCGATTGTGGCAGCGGTAACCACAAGAGGGCAAGCCAAGAAGGAGAGGGAGCCTGCGCCAAACTTGTTGCCGAATGAACTGAAGGAGGCGCAACAAAAGGACCCTACTCTGGCGCCCTGCTTTAAAAAACTGCCCATGGCTAAGGACCCCAGACACAACGGAGACATCTTTTCTAAGGATGGTGTATTGTATCGTAGAACGGGCAACCCGGACACGGGGAATAACCAGCTCCTAGTACCGACGCAGTACAGAAACCAGATCTTAGAAATGGGGCACTCTCTTCCCTTTAGCGGACACATGGGACAAAACGCCACTATTCAGCGAATAAAAAACCACTATTGGTGGCCAGGAATGAACTCTGACATTGTCAGGTACGTGAAATCCTGCGCCCAGTGCCAACGGGTAGCACCCAAGCACTTGACACCCCCAGTACCTATGGGGCAAATGCCAATAGTAGGGACTCCATTTGAACGGGTTGCTGTCGACATTATTGGTCCTCTGGAAAAGACCAAAAGAAGGAACAGGTTCATCCTGACCTTAGTTGACACTTGCACTATGTGGGCCGAAGCCGTACCGCTACCATGCACTAATTCCAAGCATGTCGCAGAAGCCCTTGTGCAAATTTTTACACGGTTGGGATTCCCTCAACAAGTTTTGACGGACAATGGATCCCAATTCCGTAGCCTGTTAATGGAGGAGATCTTTAAGATCTTGAGGGCCAAACATATCCACACAAGTCCCTACCATCCGGCCGGAAATGGGCTCGTGGAACGTTTTAACGGTACCCTCACCATGATGTTACGTAAGCTGGGTCAGGAGAAACCGGAAGACTGGGACCAATATATATCGGCTGCCTTATTCGCCTACCGAGAGGTACCCCAAGCGTCTACGGGTTTTTGCGCCAGCTACACTTTTATTTGGCAGACCTATTAAGGGGCCACTAGAAGCCTTACTTCGGTCCCTGACAGACCAGAAGGCTGACGAGACAGTCGTCTCTGCAAGCAAGTATGTATCTGAGCTTAAGGAAAGGCTAAAGCTAGGATGGGATCTAGCTACTACCAACCTTAAGAAAGCCCGCGCTAAAATTACTAAAAGATACAACAAAGCTGCAAAAGAGAGAGAACTACAACCAGGGGAGAAAGTCCTATTGCTACTTCCAACCGGAAGCAATAAACTTCGCATCGGATGGCAAGGACCGTTTACCGTCCTTAAAAAGATCTCACGTACCAACTACAAGATCTCCATCAAAGGAAAGGAGAAGGTCTTCCACATAAATCTGCTAAAGAAATATTTGGAAAGACCGGTGCCATCCTCCGAGCATCTCCTGGCTGTCGCCATAGCAACGGAAGACGAGGAAGATGATGATGGTTGCATGGAGTATCCATTGCAACCCACAGAATCCTTTAAAGATGTCAAGTTCGGCGACAATCTCTCACCAGAACAACAAACAGAAACCAGGGCTCTACTAAAACAGTACAGTGCAGTCTTAACGGATGTACCTGGTCGAACAAATCTCATTGAATTTGATATGAAATTAACAAACGAGACCCCTGTTCAAACCAGAGTTTACCCCATCCCGTACGCTAAAGCTGATGCACTTCGCGGAGAAATAGACAAGCTGCGTCAGGCAGGAATTATCAGTGAGTCTACATCTCCTTACAGCTCGAGTGTAGTGCTGTTGCAGAAGCCCAATAAGGAAGTTCGGCTGTGCATTGATTACAGGTTGCTAAACGCTGTAACGGAATTCCAGCCCGAACCTCTCCAAACTGTTTCTGAGTTGTTCACCAAGCTCAGCAAAGCAAAGATCTTCTCCAAGATTGACCTCAGCAAAGGTTATTATCAAATACCAGTCAAGGAGGAAATTAAACCTTTGTTAGCTTTCAGCACTAGTGAAGGACATTACACATTTAACGTGATGCCGTTCGGTTTGCATAACGCACCAGGAGTGTTCACCAGGATGATGAGGAAGCTTCTAGAACCTTTGCAAAGTCCCCATATCCATAATTTCATGGATGACATCTTAATTGCATCGGAAACCTATGAAGAACATATTGCTACGGTTGCTATGCTCCTCAGGAGACTACAGGAAACGGGTCTCACAGCCAGACCTAGCAAATGTCTCATCGGGTTTGAACAGTTAGACTTCCTGGGGCACACTATTTCTCACGGATGCAGTTGGCCTATTAAGAAGAACGTGGAGAAAATAGTGGCAGCAAAAAGACCCCGAACGAAGAAAGACGTACGTTCCTTCATATCGCTATGTGCATACTATCAGAAGTACATCCAGAACTTCAACGGACTGACGGCACCTCTGACTGACCTCACAAAGAAAGGTTGTCCTGATAAGGTCATATGGGATCAAAAGTGCGAACACGCGTATAGCACTTTGAAAGGACAGTTGTCTGCATACCCCATTTTGAGGTTGCCTGACCTCAAGAAACCTTTTGTACTGAGAGTCGACGCGTCAGGTCAGGGCATCGGGTCAACACTGCTTCAAGCCGATGACAGTGACCTGAACATGCTATTTCCAGTTGCCTATGGCAGTCGGAAATTAAATAAAGCGGAACGGAACTACAGCGTAGTTGAAAGGGAATGTCTTGCTCTGATTGACGGTATCAGACGCCATCATGAGTTTCTTTATGGTACATCTTTCACGGTGCAAACAGACCACGCTCCGTTAGCATTTCTTGGTGCCAATAAAGAATTTAACGCTAGGATCATGCGTTGGGCCCTCCTTCTAAGCGTCTATTCTTTCAAAGTGGAATATATTCCGGGAAGACAGAATGTCGGGGCTGATTTTCTGAGTAGAAACTGGTCTACAGAGGAAGAAGAGCAAACTGAAGATACCACTCATCCTAAAATCACCAATCAGGTCACCTCCATTGTCAAAAATGAAAACATGAAAAATGGTTTCATGTCTAAAAGTGGGGACGATTGTGACGTACGTCTAGTTTGACAAGTGAATTTTCCCTGATATGATGGATGATTTAAAGGGACCTTTAGCTTTTCATAACATTAGAACCCCTGAACATTTGTTGTAACTTTTCGTTTGCCAGAACGCATTCCACCGGGACTCATTTAGTAGGATACAGCGACGAGATCAAAGAGACAGACGATCTGAGGATCTTAGGGGAGACTATCGGCGCTATCAAAGACAGTAGTTTTCCCTGATACGAGACGCAGTTGCTTGCCGCTAATTTCGCGTCTCGGTGTCAATCGAGGAACCGAGCGAACGGGGGAAAGCGAAACGGGCAGCAGCGAGCGGATACGAAGACCAGGGGGCGGCTTCATTCTCTTGATTTGGCGGTCAGATCCCCAAAAGTTCGTGAGATCAAATAAGTTGTCAAGTTTATCATGTCCCACTCAACTTACATTTCATTTTAGCTAAATAGACCATGTAGAACTAGACACGTTATCACTCGCTGGCCAGACCTTTACAGAAGCACTAGCTTTATTGAAATCTTGTTATAGATTTTCCCCTGGATTTTATATATATTTGCAGTGATTTCTAATTCTGTGCAAAGCGGTAAAATATATTTGTGTAAAGTGATCAGTGGTCTAGTCATTTCTATTTCAAGGGATTTTGTGTTAATTTAAATCTATTTAATTAAACCATCTCAAGAGTTCCAGTTTTAAATATAATGATCTATCTATTATATTATTTCAAAAGATAATAGATGCTTAAATTAACTTTTAAAGTCGCGAAGGAATTTATAATTAATAAATTCAGTTAAGTCCTAGTTTTATAGATGTGTGTTTTTTAACCACTAGAACTCGCGCAGTGTTTATTAAATACATAATTAAATACTCGAGCATATATATAATAGGCTTAACGGGAAATTCATCGCGCTTTAGAAGGTTATTTGTTTTCGGTATATTACATGTCTTTTTTTTCTTTCATACAGAGTGATCGTAACCTGTGCGATCCCAGCATTAAGAAAGCAATAGAAAAATCAATCTAAGCAAAGCAAAGCATAAACAGTGTGTAGAGTTCCCCTGACGCAGAACTTGTTGAGACTGTGTAAATTTTTAATCTTTGAGGCGATTCTATGTTTGGAATTCCGCTATCTAACTTATAGCAAAGAAAGCACACCCAAAGACAAATTTAACGCACCATCAAACAACTTAAGTCGTAACGGGAAGAAGAACACTGGCCCGAGCTTTGTTAGTTTACTGACACAGAGAGATAATTCATAATTTCCTGAACAGTGATGTGACTAGTTTTCTCACTGGACTTAAACCATACCTCACGGATAAAGTGTACCAGCACGCGTAAGAATTTTATTATCCGCGGCATAGTCAAATAGACCACACCATCCTCACCCCGGTATCAGAGACCGTGCCCTCCCATAGAAACTGTTATTAAGAAAAGAGACACAACTACAGATTCATTTTCCAGCGATTACGGGACCCTTTTATGTGCTGACCGCCTACCCGATAATCTGGGGCTAGAACTTGAACAAACACTCATACATTTAGTTGAGGTGTAACTGCTGTTGTGTTATTCTATGGAGTGCAAGATTTTTTCACAATCGGTAAGTGAGAGCAAGATGAGTGAAGGCCTTTGCTAGCGCGTGTATGAATGACAGGAAATTAATTCTTTTGTGTGACCATTTTGTTAACTTGCTTACCTGGTAACATATATCTTTTCTGTATACCCTACATTGTTCCTTTAAGTGGGATAGTTGATAATTTGTTAACTCTGTTTAAAACCACCTCCTTTCCATTTGCTTAGTAAAGGGAAGAACAGCTGGGAAGAACAGGTTTTTTTTTTTTCTATCACTTATACCTAACTTGGTAACACCTCTTTCAGAGTAATTAACTTTACTGTTAGGTTAACGTACCCGTGTTCCTGATATTATCTATCTCTGGACTGGGTTTGTCTTTGTCTAATGAGCGGGAAGGGCTTAGTCGATACCAATCTTCTTCACCCCCCCCCAAACTTGTTATTTGCATTTGTGTACTTATGATAATTTATGTAATATCTGATATTTTTAGTGATTGATGTTTAAAGTGAATAAAATCACCTAAACTCATTTAGTTCTGTGTGTTGGATATACCCAAAGCCCAACTTTTCCCCTATTCGTTTAATATAGTTTGTATCAACGTCGTGTGTGTGTTTGAAAACATCGAATCGGTGAGCGCGCAGATGCGAGTCTGGAAAACTGGCAAACAATTGTTTGACCAGGAGAGTGAAAGAGAAGATTGAGAGACACGATTTGTCGTAAATAAGTCTGTCTTTACTCTCCTCCAGCACGCTGGGAAGCAACTATTAAATCTCTACATTTTCTATCACTGAGCTTTCCATCATCATTTTCCACTCTAAACCGGACCACTATTTCTACGACTCTTTTCTCTCAAAATAAATTTACGACAGGTAGCTCACACAAATGAATGTTCGTTTGAGACCCCCTAACGCATTCTTCAAGACTGCCCAGCTCATTAATGACTTACGTTTCAGACATGGCCAGAGGGTGAAGAACTGAAGCAGAAGCTGATGCTGACGTCTGGACCCGGAGAAGACTGTGGACTTCATCCTGGTAACAGGCCTGCAGATTTAGCCACACACCCCTATAGCTGGTCCCTTGCAGAAAGTCGACATCAAGGCATTTATATTCTCGTGCAGCAGTGTTTTCTGTAGTAGTATGGTTAACATGATGAAGTTGTCAGTCCAATGCACAACCTTATATTAGTAGCCTCTTACGAATTGCATGAAGGAGAGGTAGTATCATTCTGTCTTTGTCTCCCCTGTATGGACAATGACCTGAACGGAGAACAAGCTGAAAAGGCGCCCTGCACCCGTTAGCTCACCTTGAAAAAAAAAAAATTACAAAACGCCACCTCACGCTCACTTAATGTTGTGTCCCTCCAGGGCCGGATTAAGCTAGTACGGGGCCTGTAGCATATGTCAAGAAAGGGGCCCTATTTTAAAAAAAAAAACAATAAAACAACACAAATATATTTGAACACATACATTTTTAATTTGCATAGTAATTATCATTATCAAAAGTAACAACACAGTCAACATTATTGTTTAAATATTAATGTTTCTACATTTAGCATGAGCAAATTTGTTGATGATATAGGATGTATCAATTTCACGCAGAAGTTTATGTTCAATGCTCACTAGTGTGAGATTGTTCAATCTCTTTTGACCCATGGTGCTCCTTAGTTCATTTTAAATAAATTTCAGTTTTGAAAATGATCGTTCTCCACTGCACTCCACCCATTAGTGACAAATAGATGCGCAAGGCGATTTCTACATTTGGAAAACAAGACTCCAAAGAATTGTCAATTATCAAACGGTTAAACTGTAACTCTACAAGGTCTAGAGTAGTGCCAATATGAGAAGCAAGATCAGTTTTCAACAGTTCTGTAAACTGCACAAGTTCTTCACAGACTTTTTTCCAGATCTTCCGGATATGATTTAATAAGATTCGATGATCTCGTTACCACCTCTTCAGGTGTAAACGACTGTAACTGACGAAGGAATCCAAATACATCATTCAACTGTTGATAAGCTTTCTGGCGTTTTGACAAGGCAGAGAGCAAGCTATCAATAAGGACAAGAAATGTTCGGCTTTTAAACTGCTGAGAAGGCGTTTGAGATTCATCAAGTGTGCTGGAACCACTGAAATCATCATACTCTCGATTTCGTTTGTGTTTTCTTCGAGTTTGTTCTTGATAATGTTCACACTCAGTCAGATCCTTGGCCTTTTGCTCAATGTCTGCAAAAGTAGACCGCATAGCTTGAATATACCACCGCAGGGATTCATAGAGTGCACAAGCTGTATTCAAATCTTGGTCAGAAGATTGCAAAGAAGCACTGGTCATTTGAAAACGCTGTAATACTTGATCCCACAGTATGATCATTATTCCTGTTTCTAACTTCATCATGGTTGAAAGTAGACAACGAGCCTGTTGACGACACTCTGCCTTCTGATCATTGTTATCTGAAATATCATCCAAGACTTGTTTTATTGCAGAAAAGCTGTGTAAAGTGCTTTTGTTGCATCTGCCCGAGCGGACCACCTGGTATCTGACAGTCTTTTCACAAAGGGCGAATGGGACTTATTATGAGTACCACTAGCACATAATGCAGTAGAAAGGAGACCCCACCGGTAGGTAGAAGCAGAAAAGAAGGTGTACAGGCTTTCAACAAATCCAAAGAAAATGACTGCTTCCGTCCGCAAACAGTTAAGATAAAAATAATAAAGAGTCACACTAAGTCACCCTCTTATGCTCTTTCTCTCACAATTTCGTGACACCAAATGAAAAGGCGCTAAAGATGGCATAAATCACAAGATCATTGGTTTAACGCTCGTATTAGAAGATGACCAAACAATTATGTACATATTTATTGGCGCGGGGCCCCTAAAAGCGCGGGGCTTGTAGCATATGCTACTTTTGCTACTACGTTAATCCGGCTCTGTGTCCCTCTCTGTATAATGTTTGTTGGCCTCTACTCTCTGCTAACACCAATATGCCCCCGTACATACACAATGAGAATCACTGACGTCACCTACAGGCCCCAAGATAAAAATACTGCTGACGTGACAAAAGCAGCGTAAGTGCACGAATCAATGAAGCCATGTCAATCAATATTTGGAGAGGCTATAACACACAGGGACAAGCATCGCGGTTATATGAGGGATAAGACTGAAGGAGCGAAAGGAAGTTGTTAATGTTTATAGATAAAAACTGCTGACTAAGAAATTTTAAGGATGTGCAAAGTAAAGACAGGACACGGTTTAAAATTTTGATTTCTTTTTTCTTGCAGGGGAGTAACGCTGGTATGTTTGAAGATAACAAGTGGGGAAACATGGGAATAGCATGAAATGTATAGATGAACGAAGCTGGGGACATCTTGTGCTATTGAAACTAGGTTAAAGGTTAAATGTTAAAGAGCAAAAGTTCGGCAGAATAGTGTACTGGCCAAAGGGATAAAGTTATTAAAGGTTAAATGTTAAAAATTAAACGATTAAAAGAACAGTGAACTTGTCAAATGGTTGAAGATTACATGTTAGAGAACAAGCCTCTGAAGGAATAAGGAAATCATTAAAGATTAAATATTAGTGGATAAACGATTGATTCGTGAACTTGTCTAAAGGTTAAATGTTAAAAAAATAAACGATCGGAAGAATTATAATGTTAAGGGTTAAAGGTTAAATATCACTGAACAAATGATCGAAAAAATAGTGAGTTTGCCAAATGGTTAATTGTTAATGAACAAACAACCGAAAGAATGGTGAACTTATCAAAGGGTTAAAGGTTTAATGTTAAAGAAAAAAAAAAACGATCGAAAGTATAGTTAACTTGTGAAAGGGTTGAGAACTGGTCGCGCAGGTCCGTGTCACACACCACCTTCCCCTCTCTCATCTTCTGTACTGTAACTACTCATTACCGCATACATCTTGCATGTAATAAATAAGTATTAGAATATAAGAAGGTAAAAGTAGTTCACTTCTTCACCGCTTTTGCCTTCCCTAACTAAAGAACAGAGTCAGGTACCCATTTACAGCTGGGAAGACTGGCGTAGTATTATCGGATGCATAAAATAATAGCAACAATATTGTATCTAGCCCATGTGTAGTTCCCGGGAGTCTCATGAGACTAAGAAAGAGCAGTCTACTGTCTTCGCTGTAATGTAAAAATTGACTAATATAAGGTTGTGTATTAAACTGGCAACCGCATCATGTAATAAAAGTTGCTATAGAAGCAACCGTGAGAACAATGGATGCTTCTGTGCAGCTTTCTGCTAGTGGAACAGCTGTAATAGTGGCAGAATGCTCCATTATGAATGAAAGCGACGATGTTGTTGTTTTGAAAAGGTGATGGGTGGAGAGCGGGCACTTAACAGCTGACCGTTATTGCCTCTTCTCGTTCCATCTTGGTCTACCTTGTTCAACCTGGAAATTGGTTATAATTGGGGTTATTTAGTGTCATTTTATTTACTAATTTTGTATTAAATTTAAATAACTATTGTCTTTTGCAGTTGCTGATTTTAGTTTATATTAGTATTTGTCATTTTATTTTCTCTTTTGTATTGTTTATAGATAACTATTGTCCTTTGCAATTGGTTGTAATTTGTATTAGTATTTGTTCTTTTTGAGTTGCTGTTTTTTTTTTAAACCTCGTTGTCTTTCCTTGTCCTATGAATAGTTAGTAAGTTTGCTAATGTTTCTGTTATTTTGTTGTTGTTTTTTTTTTATTTTTATTAATGATTTGCTAGTTTTTGTTGCTTAATTTCAATTTGGTTGAATGTCTTTATATTGTTTGCGAGAAGAAGCCATGAGAATGGCTAGCAATGAAAAGGACTGGTAGCTCGTGCAGCGTTGATACATACTAAGTCCTGAAAAGAACTGACATTACCTATCTGTTAGCATGATGAAGCCCTGAAAAGGACATGTCCTGAAAAGGACTACCAGCTACGCCAGCGAGCCTGAATGTCCAAAGTGTTCAGCAAACAACATACGGACATGAGAGTCTGTCAGAGCGTGCCATCAGGGTGTGGTGAAGTGGGATGTTATAAATATTTATAGGGGACTTAGTGTACTGACTGAGATCAGCTGTGAAGGTATCTATATCTATTAAGAGTAGTGTATTATAGATAACCTTACTTGCTACCACATATCTCTATATCTCAGTCAGAATTATTCTGGAATAGTGTGATGACTACGTTATGTGTCTAGGGTATGTGTATGATGAAGTGTAAGTCACAACAACAGACAGATAAACAATTTAATTTAATCCACTACACTTGACAACACTGTGACACTCACATACATATAACACTCTATGAGAATATCTTAAGGAGTCACTGATAACTTTTCAAATAACAATATGTATTAATTGCTATCATTTATATGTGTGTCCTGATTCAAAGACAAAGGAACCAGGAATCACAATCAATGTTAATTACAAGTTATGTACAGAATGTATTAATATGAATCTGGTAGTGACATATATTATTAAAAATATCCTATGTGTGTCAGTTGTGTAATAGTAGTATGAGGTAATACTGGTTTTGTTTTGTTCAAGCTCTGTTGGTAGTTGTCATCATGACTTCAATAGTTTGTCTTAAGGAAACTAGTATTGGAGATGTTCTCAGTTCCTGATATTAAGACAATTAATTTTTTCTGAATATTAATTTTACAAAGTCAGTTCAAGATGAGGGGACATAATGTTGAGCTCAGCTGGCCAAGTTAGCTTATCTGGCGTGATGGCGGCAGGAAAGGACTCCTCTGCTCGAATTCTCCTCGGGCTCTGGAGACACCTCACTGATAGCTAAAAGGACCAAGGAGTATGCTGTCCGACACTGGATTCAGCAAAGCTCTGACCAGGTGCTGCTCAGTACCATCAAGACCACTGTCCCTGAAATCAAGAAGGATGTACCTTCTACTTCATAACTAACTTAAACTCTCTGGTTACACTGATCACAACACAGCACAAACATTGAGTTCAGAGCATTAGGCCAACTGTCAGCTTCATTTGAAATACTTTATTCCAGTATTACCCTTCTTAATGGTTACTACGCCTCTGCAATTCCAGCATTATTTCTTTCTAGTCAATCATCTAGGTGTCAGTGTACTGTTTGGCCATTCCATGCCGTTTTACTTCTCTCCGACACCCTCTGTTCAGGCTGGAGCATTACAGGCTTTACCTCACGTTTGCCACTGAACTACACATATATATATATACAGGCATAAATCAACAATTCACATTCAATTTTCATTAAAAGATATTGAATGGTTCAAGCTTACCACAATTCATACGAATAAACACAGATACGTTGATTAGCAATGAATTCTGGCACAAACTGGCACAAATTCCCATCTGCTTATCTTCCAGGCTTTTATTTAGCAAAATATAAGCTGGCTTCAACGCACTGATGCTTTATCAAGCTTATTTAAACAAGTGGTTTCGAACTAACGCTCCCAAGTGTGTATATCAGCGAGTCTGACCAATGAGCCCCGTTTCGACAAGTGTTTGAAAAAATGTTACCCTTCCCCGTCTCCCCTGACAACGAAAGATAGTATTTATAGTCCGACCAATCGTGGTTAGGCTTTCATTTGTTGCGCTCCAATCAATTTGGAGTTTACATGGTAGGCTAATTCTGTAACGCAAGATTTTTTCAAACACGTTATAAAAAAATTTTATGAGCAGAAATGATTTCATGCTGTCAGGCATCCTCACTATTTTATTTTGGGTATAATTTATTAATTCCTGGACTATTTGCGTAACGTTTTACATATTATTTGTCAGCAAGCCCTAAGGAACCCAAAAATACAAATTTAAAGGAGCTACGTGGCTGCATTCAAAATATGCAATTTCTTCTACCTCCTGTTTCGAAGATGTGCTGTCTGGGTACTGTTATGTTTTCAAACGTAAACCCATCTATTGTTATCTTTTCTAATAAGCGTTTTTTATGATTTTAAAACCTAACTCTGGGATGGTTAATGTATTTTATCACTGTCCGTCTGAAAAAAAATTAGTGCATGTAGACTTACACGCGTGATGGCAGCATTTGTGTATCGCGCGACGCGTGTTGCATGCGTTCCTGATTTTCAGCCCTCCCCTCTCTCTTTATCCTTTTGTCCATCTGTTCGTTCGTTTTGGTAACGCAGTATAATTAATGTTAGGATTAATTTAGGTCATTACGCAGGGCCTCTCAATGTTTTTTCCAAGAAATACAGCACACGTTTCATTGAAGAAGGCGGGTAATAATACAGTAAGCTTTACTATCAACGTGAAAGCGTTACAATTTGCAGACGAAGCAGAAAACAAGGGGAATTTCGAGTACATTCCTTGTGACAGCACTGTTATTTTTCCATTGCTCTTCTCTTTATTAATTATATGTATTTATTAGGCTTTATATTTACTTGATAATTTATATATGTGGATTAGAATATTCCATGACACAGGGCAACGAGACATTGAAGCCCACCTGGGTGGGTTGCGATGGTGGCAGAAAATCTTATCTGGTCGTTTTAGCCGCGATTTTCACGACAAAGTTGTGCGGTTCCTGAACTTCGAGAAGCATTACCATTGGCGACTGTTTTGCTGAGAATCGATTGGATGGTTTTTATAGACAATAAAGCTGCAACTGTTTGATATCCGCGTGTGTAAAAGTTTGTGTGTTTGTAGCTGTGAATAAATCAGGGCGGTGGACTCTGGGTCGGGAGTCGGAATCGTGGAGTCGGTAGTTTTGTAGTGGAGTTAGAGTCAGTAAAAAATGTCCGGACTCCGTTCCGAATTTTGTGCATTATGACTAGTAAAAATAGTGTAGCCTGAGTCGGACTTCTAAATTTCAGGAGTCGGGAGTAGGACTTTCAAATTTCAAGAGTCGTGAGTCTGAAAATTGTTTGGCCGACTCCACAACCCTGGAATAAACGTGTGAATCTCATGCATAATTGTTTTTGTTTTTTTACACAAGACACAACAGTGCGGTATATTGGGACTTACGTAACTAGATCAATATATGTGAATATTTATTTCTTTTTTTTAATGCTTCAGCGTTCGCTCTTGTATAACAACAGCATCATTACACATCAGGTCTGTGGTATTCCTGACAGATGTAAGATCAGTACTTCAAGCACTTCAGTCCAGAAAATTACCAGGTATACAAGCCTTACTGTCTGAACTATGCAACCAGCGCAAGGTGGCCATGCAGTGGATACCGTCTCACTGTGAAATACCAGTAAACGAGAGAGCAGACTGACTGGCTAAAGAAGGTGCTGCAGACGAGCAACCGGATGTACCAGTTACGTACCATCAGAAGAAAAAGATGATCAAATCAATCAGAAAGCCACCAACGCAGGACGACTACCAAGCTATGAACAGATCAGAACAAATTGTCATTCTGCGCCTCAGAACAGGACACAACCGACTCCGCAGCCACATGTATAAAAAATTTAAGATTGGCAATTCAGCCATGCGTACATGTGGACGGGCACCCCAGACTGCAGAGCACATACTTCAAGACTGCCACGAATATGATATATTGAGGCAAACCCAATGGCCCAGAGAAACAACTCTGGAAGCAAAACTTTACGGACCTCTGTATGAACTACAAAAGACAGTGATGTTTATACAAGAAACAACATTGCAGATATAGACAATATATTTCAAGCGAACGAAAGACGAAGAAGAAGGTCTCAGTGGAGCATAGGCCTTCAACATACTTACGCCGTCGGCTTTCTCTAGATTGGCGCCATAAGTCTCCTTACCAGAGGGTCCACTTCTGACTTGGATGGCCAAGCTGATATTATTATTATTATTGTTGTTGTTGTTAGTTTTGACGTGTTCGTAAGTTTGTTAAAGTTATGGTGACTTAAATTTCCTACGGAATGAGATAGTCTGTTCCATTCCCAACCCTTCTGAGTCGCCTTTTACGACATGCTAGGTAGGTTACAGTTTTACTTTACTTTGCTCCCATTACGGGCCCCGGTAACACACGGATAAATCACATCTATTTCTCATATTAAGTTGGGGGTCTGTCTCAAGCGTCTCACGCCGACAGTTTCTCTATTAAATGGGTTGGTGACAACTGTTGTGGAAGCTGCCTATTGTCAGCTCCTAGTCTAAGGGACTGTTATTATACAAAACAGCATGAACAGGTTTCTCAACATAAAAGAATCACCCGATACTGGAGATACGATCCTTTTGACTGTAATTCAAGACTTTGACAAGTAACAATAAATTCCACAAGGCAATAAAGACATCTCTTCCTAATACGAGCAGCATGACCCATTAAGTCATAAATTTCCGCATTTTAATTATGCTGATCATCCCATATGAGCTTCGTCATCTTCTTCTTCTTCGTACACTCTCAGACGTCTACTTGAATGTTTTCACAGAACGCAGTAGTCAGCTTGAGGCTATTTGCATCTCCGTAGAGCTTTTACACGAATGGTACTGATGTCGACCATATGAGCTTTCTCTATTCCGCATCTGTTGGGTATCTTTGAAGCAGATTTTCAGCACACATTTTATCAGTGCCACAGTTACACTCATCAGTAGTTCCTATCTTTAGCTTGTTGAATAGATGGTTTTCCAATCTGTTGCGGCCAGTACGGAGTCTGAAAATTACCACTTGTTCTCTTCTATCTAACAATGCCCCGTCGTACCTAAGATCATTGTTTCAAACCAGTAAAAGAGAGGGACAACGATTACATTAGTTACGTCTGCCCAAACCTAGGATCGACCTGTTCAAAAAGAGTCTAGCCTACTCTGGTGCCTACTTATGGAACAGCCTTCCACACCACCTAAAAAGCCTACCTACACAATATTATTTTAACAAAGCACTTTTCAAACACTTCCTCAACACTGATTATCTACCCCCATAGAAACAGTATTTGCCTGTCAACATCTCATCCATAGGTCAACATTTCTTTTCCTCTTCCACTCATTTTTTTGTGTGAATAATTTGTTTTATATCCATGTAATATTATTATTATATTCACTTTAAAATATTATTATATAATGTAATGTGTGTCAATGTACCCACATAATACTGTACTTTAGAAATGTGAGTCGTGAGAATGTACCCGCATACCAAAAATACAGATTAATTGTAGACGGATTGACCGCATGAGTGAGTGTCGGTATAAAGAATTTATTTATTTTTATTTATTGATTGATTTATTTTATTTTATTATTACTTTTTTCCCCCATTTACTAGCTTGTTTGTTTCAAAAAAAAAAAAAACCCTACTCATTTTTTTTATTATGCTTGCATACTGTAAATGAATGCTGTTATGGTAACTTTATAATGTTGCATGCCTTTAAATTAATGCTTAAAGCATCATGTGGGAATGAAAGGATATAGTATGCAAGATTAATGAGAGTGGAAGGGCAGAATGTTAGACGGGCCTGCGCGCCCAATTCTTTACCCTTCGAAAATAAAGTTCGTTCGTTCGTTCGTTCGTTCTGTTGATTACGTCCCATAAGAATGACCTCAATCCATTTGAAGATTACCAGTCGGGCACACAAAACTCACAGATATAATCCTATTTAACTTATCCGTAGGTCTGGTAATCCTTTATTATATTTTACTCAAAGTTCAATCTCTGTACAGATTATAATTGTGCCTGGAAGTCACTAAGGTTCATGTGATCTGTATACTCATATTCACATACAATAGGATGTCTAGTCGACACACAAACCCAAACGTACTCTGTTTTTTTCTGACGTAAATTCCACAACAACACGAGTACTTTAAACGTAGATCTGTGTGGCGATAATTGAACCAACACCCCTTTGGGTAAACCCAGATCATTCAATCACTGTGCGTAGCTCTTAACAAAGGCTATGGTTTCAGCCTGGTGCTCTCGTGGAACCGACTGTCTTTGAGGACACATGTTCTTGATGTTATTCTTTCCTTCCTCACATGTGCTATGGTCTTTCTGCCCAATTTTTTATTTGCTGAAGAGATGGTATTTGAGTCTGCAGTTGTCGGTTCTCAGACTAAAATGATAACTTGTTCTCTTATTGGTAATAAGTCGTATGCCCCTGGTACATCTATCTCTGGGTGTTATTAATGCCATTTTTTTCTTTGAAGTCTTTAAAAAAAAATTATTGGTTTTATCTCTTCAAATGTTACCCTATCTTCAACTTCAATGTTGCTTGCTCCTTCTTTGGCAAATCTATCTGCCTGTGTATAGGTAAAGGAAAAGGATCCAGTTACACGCCTATTGAGGCATATTGGGAGTACGGTGTTAGGCCCGTATTTTCTTGACCATCGACACACTAGGGGTTATGTGGTCAGCATCACGCCGGCCGCCTTCACCTTCCCAGAGTTGTTCTGGTACCAAATTAATGAGGCTGGGTCGACCCTGGAGCCTTTTGCGGTCTAAAATATTCCACCTCAACTGGGGATCGAACTGCCTTTTTATATTTCCATATATCTTGCAGTGTGCAGGGATCCGCCGTGTTTTGGCGTTGATGAATGTATACCTTGTTTCCCTTAAGGCTACTGAAAAGCTGTCAAATTCGTTGTTTATGATACCACAGAGCAGTTAAGAGCGACAGGGAATCTACAGTACTAGGAATACTATCTTGGCTGTAGCATAATTTTTTTTTTCCTCGATGGTTATTGGAATTGTTTTAAGTGTTTCTGTCTCAGCTTTCAAGTTGCTTGAGATTTTGTTCAATCGTCACCGAAATGTGGGCTTCCTTTCAATTCTTTAATTTTTTTTTTTTTAAAATACGCCTTCGCCTTCATGTTTTTGTAACTCTTGTTGCTGATCCATTTGTATACATGTATGTCCAATCTGTTGTTGCTGATCCATTTGTATATATGTATGTCCAATCTATTGTTGTGCACGTCTTTCCAATATACTCCTCAGTTCAGTTTCATCTCAACATCTTCTTGGCTGTCACTTTTTTCATCATTTGCGGTATGTTGTCATGTAACTCTGGGAAACATGCTCTCCTCCATAGTGGAAACGTGTTGCTTATGGTTAGAGGCGCTGTCTTTGTTTGCAACGGTGGTTTCTATTGGCCATTTGCTTTACGTGATGAGGTTGCCAGACCTAAGCACAACCTCATATTAGTGGCCTATTTCAACGTGGAGTGTACGCCCTGGTCTTCTTGTGTGTTCTCAGAGAAAACTCCCCCACCCCAACACTTCGGAACTACAATGGGCAAAAGTAAACATAATTAATTGGTAATTTAATCTTCATCATCATAGCACTTCAGCCCCCTACGGAGTAGAGGCCTCCAATAAGTTCAAGCTAAGTGTTTCTGTCCTGTGCTGTCCGTTGAAGAACTTCCCATGTCTTCTTGATCCCTTTTAAGTCTCCAATTCTTTTTTAAATGTGTTTTCCCGCCTATTTCTCTTACCATGGGGGTTCCAGAATACGGACTGGCTTGTAATGCTTTCAGATGGTTTATCTCACTGTGTATCATATCCAACGCCAACGTCTTTGTGTCTGCTCTTGTCCAACTGGTATTTGGTTGGTCTGTTCCATCAGTTCACCATTGGTGGTCTTGTCATGCCATTTTAGTTATTCTCGTCTGCACAAAGCACCCATTTATGAAAGTCTAAATTCTTGGCTCTTATTTTTGCTGCTCTACATGTTTTGCATCCATACAATAGTGCTGAATAGCAATGTGAACCGAAGATTGTTATTTTTAATGTATAACGTAATTTATTTTATTCACATGTTCTTCGAAATACGGTAGTATCATGCTTCAGTCTACCCAGCTGTAATTTGGTACTTGACTCAGCTCTTGAGTTAGGGAAGACAAAAGCAGCCACGATGGGAACTGGTCACCTTACTTCTCGAAAGCTGGACCTAGTATAGGGGAGTCTCTAACACTTCACTCCCCTACTGCAGATTCTGCTACGGGACTACCTTTGCCTTTACTTCCACACCCTCTTAACCTTTGTCTCGTATTCTGACATCACTGTCCGTTCCTTCGAATTTGTCTATATTATTACACATCTATATGTACGAGCTTTCATTGCATTGGGAAATATATGGAGAACAAGAGAAATCAAGTCCAACACGAACACTAGAATCTTCAACTCAAATGTCAAGTCAGTCCTATTGTATGGCTCTGAGACATGGAGAGCAACAAAAACAACAACCAAAAAGCTACAGACTTTTATAAACGGGTGCTTGCGTAGAATAGAAGGACTGAAATGGTATGACAAAGTCACAAATGTGGAATTGATGACAAGAACCAGACAAGTGCCAGTGGAACAAGAGTTGAGAAGAAGACGCTGGCGATGGATAGGACACACATTGAGGAAACATGTTCCCAGTCATGAAGAAAGATTGCAGCGTGAAGAACTTCAAAGATGGAACAAAAGATGGCGGGAAAAGATGGGACTAAAGTGGGGGAGGAATAAGACAGTTCTTCATACGGGGAGTGAGTCCACATCTTATAGGAATGTTTTTCAAAGCCCAGCCTGGCTATCGTTTGCTACATCTCTTCCCTTTGTCTTTTTTTACCTATGTCATTTCAGACTCAATTTCTGTCACCTCTCATCAAGTATTTTAATCATGACTTGGATCTGGTTATAGTTATGGGACTGAAAAGCCAGGTCATTGGCCAAAAAAAACTAGGTCTAGACCTTTAAGATGCTTTCACTGGGTATTCCATCATCACCATCATTATCATTATCATCGTCATCATCATCATAATTACTATTAGCATCGTCATCAAAATCATCATCATCAAAATCATCATCATCTCCTGCTTCGCTTCTTATGGAGCATGGAACCACCATTGCATGTGGTCCCTTTAAAATAAGACTACGCCAAAGCACAAACCCTTGCAGCAGTGGTTTCTGTCTTAATTTGTTTTAAATGATAAAATTGCCACTCCCAAGCACAACCTCATATTAATTGTCTTTTACGACATACCAGATGAAAGAGCATTCTATTATTCATACCCCGCCATTATATGGCGGATTACTTGCTCGTGATGATTAAATTATTTCCTGATTTTTTTTTTTTTTTTTTACCCAAGGAATGCAGGTAGGAGAACTCTCGTGTTATTGAAAACAGCAGGTATATTTCTTCTCAGGAGTCAATTCGCTTCAAAAAGTTAAAAAAAAAAAAAAAGACAGGTGCTGTAATGAACGGAAAGATTTTACCTCTCTCTTTCTTTCTCCCGCTTTTTCTTAACCGCCTCTCCCATCTTGTTTGAAAACCCCTTGCTTTTATCTTTGATCGTCATATCCAACTGGTATTGTTCGAATTCTCTGGGTTTCAAAATAACAGGAAACAATATTATCGTTATGACTTCACTGTATGTAGGTTTCTTGGAGCGTGTGTTTGGAATGTGAGGGGGATTGAGTTCAGAGCCGGCCACTGGGCGTTACAACTGCACGGACGCCATCTTTGGACGGGGCGCCGAAAAATATTAAAAACTAATATATTAAAAGAAAAATTAAACAGAAAATTATAAAGTAAAAATGACTCAATCACGGATCGGAAGCTAGGTCACTGACTCAATCACGGATCGGAAGCTAGGTCACTGACTCAAAAAATGTAAGAGCTTGAGTTCTTTATTGCAGCGGTGGGTTTGTGTGGTTATCTTGTACCAAGTCAATGTGTGTAGTATTTATCTATTTACTGTTTACATGCCTCGGGTTTCCCCTCTTTATTTGTTTAAATGTTTATACAATACCAAACCTACCCTCCCCTCTGTCCTGTATTGTTCTCATTCTTCTATCATTTACTAGACACAGTATTACGGTCTTTGTCTTGTGTAATCTGACCTATACTGTATAATAGGGGAACCACAGAAGTGATTGTGCCATTATTTGGGCTGGATCGTCTTAAGTTCACATGCGGTATTACGTGTTGCAAATCGCACTAATGATCCCTGTCTACGAAGCACTATTTTTGTGCTGCCTAGTTGACAGGGAGGATGATGTGATTCGCTTCCGTAGCTAGGCGGTGGTGCCGTTCGGAAGGTCCTGGGTTCGATTCTGTAGTAAGCCACTCACTTCTGTTGTTTTTTTCTGTTGTCTAGTTTTCTACTTCTTTATTTCTCACGAGTACCAAAAACATACCTTAATGTGTGTAATATTTATTTATTCACGATTATAAGTGATTCGATCTGAAATAATGGATCTGTCAAATACTAAATATAAAGAAGATGCTATCAATCATATTGAACGAAAAAATCAAACCAAAATCGTCAGACTGAGACAGGTCACTCTACACTAAATGGCCACAGAAACAGAATGAGTTTACAGAATGTAGACACTGCCCAAACCTGTTGACATTGCATTGAGTCTCGAAAGAGTACGACCCAGTACGACAGTGTGTGTGTGTGTGTGTGGGGGGGGGGGGACGAATTACGAAACCTCCCACCACCTTGATATATATATATATATATATATATATATATATATATATATATATATATATATATATATATATATATATATATATATATATATATATATATATATATATATATATATATATACTGTAATAATAAAGCAGTTAATTTTTTTTATTGTGATATTTGTTTCATATAAATTTGTTGGATAGGTGTGAAGAGATAATAATTTAAGATATATAGAAATTGATTTTTCAGTCGCCATCTATCTATCTATCTATCTATCTATCTATCTATCTATCTATCTATCTATCTATCTATCTATCTATCTATCTATCTGTCTGTCTGTCTGTCTGTCTGTCTGTCCGTCTGGTTGTTTGTCTGTCTGTCTTGTCTGTCTGTCGGTCTGTCGGTCTGTCGGCGGTCGGTCGGTCGGTCGGTCGGTTCGGTCGGTGTCGGTCGGTCGGTCGGTCGGTCGGTCGGTCGGTCGGTCGGTCGGTCGGTCGGTCGGTCGGTCGGTCGGTCGGTCGGTCGGTCGGTCGGTCGGTCGGTCGGTCGGTCGGTCGGTCGGTCGGTCGGTCGGTCGGTCGGTCGGTCTGTCTGTCTGTCTGTCTGTCTGTCTATCTGTCTATCTGTCTATCTATCTATCTATCTATCTATAGTATGTACTAGCACTGACCAAACAAACGGCACTGAAAGTTAGCTAAGATCAACCATTTTCTAGATGAGAAGACAAGGAAAATGTTCTATATATCCCAAATACAAACACGCCTAGACTATTGCTCCACACTCTGGGATGGCTGCTCCATGTCCAACACAAAGAGACTTCATTCATTGCAAAAACGTGCAGTGCGCCTAGTTTCTGACAAACACCTAACACACTTAGTAGATCTACATAAACATCTTAACATATTACCTCTAAGAAAGCGCTTCCTCTTCAACAAAGCCAAATTCATTCACAAAATCCTATCAAAGAATGCTCCAACGTACCTGTGGCCTATTTTCAAATACAACGGAAGACACAGCCAACGCTTAAACATATTACACGTGCCCAAGCCAAGGCTTGACTTATTCAAGAAAAGTTTAGCATTTTCTGCTTCTCATCTGTGGAACAATCTTCCACACGACCTAAAAAGCGTGCTTCATATTCATACAATCTCAGTCTTTTAAAATACATCATGAGTGCAGATTATATGCAACCCTAGTTTAGTAATGTTCCCAAATAATTTTCTAATGGCATGTGTGTTCTTTAAGGATTATTCATGCCCTCTTCATTATTGGTTATGATAAAGTCATGTAAATGTGTGTAACTGTTATACCTTTACAATGTTGGGATTTTACTTTGTTTTATTGCATTGATTATGTTTATTTTTTTATTTTTATTTTTTTAATAATATTGAAAATGCATGTGTAGGATAAATGAATTGAGTATGGGAGACGAGAGAAAGGATGGGCAGAATGTTAGACAGGCCTGCGTGCCCAATTCTAAACCATTTGAAGATAAAGTTCGTACGTTCGTTCGTTCTATCTGATTCTGCAATTGAGTTTAGGGAGAGCAAAGAAAAACACGGAGTTCCTACTCACTCAATAGCAGACTGTTCAAATATTTCAGAAGTTCCGATTCTATACTACCCTAAGGTGATCATACTCGAATTATTGTCTGATTTACCGTATAGATGTGTTGGATTTGTTTTTTTTAATGTTTGTTGGGTTTTTTGTTCTGTTTTTTTATTTCTTCATTACGTTCTTGTTTGCTTAAAGAAATACTTTATTTTGATTATGATTGGGTTATGTCATTGTATGGTGTTATGTAGCCTTTATAACGTGGTATGCCTTTAATTTAATGCTTAAAGTAACACGTGGGAATGAGAGGGTATAGTAAGCAAGATAAGTGAGAATGGAAGGGCAGAATGTAAGACGGGCCTGCGCGCCCAATTCTTAACCCTTTGAAAATAAAGTAAAGAAAGTTCTATCTATCTATCTATCTATCTATCTATCTATCTATCTATCTATCTATCTATCTATCTATCTATCTATCTATCTATCTATCTATCTATCTATCTATCTATCTATCTATCTATCTATCTATCTATCTATCTATCTATCTATCTATCTATCTATGTGTCTGTCTGTCTGTCTATCTATCTATCTATCTATTTATCTATCTGTCTATCTATCTGTCTGTCTATATATGAAGAGGCAAATAAAGAACAAAATCCCCCCCCCCCCCCCCTGCATGTCGTAAGAAGCAACCAATAATAGGTTGTGCCTGGTGCTAGAAACCTAATCATGTAAAAGGAAATTGCTAGAGAAACCACTTCTTCTTTCGCTTTATTTACTTTTGTTTTTGTGTTGTTTGTACTTCTGTTTTACATCTTGGTCAGAGCCGGATTAACGTAGTAGCAAAAGTAGCAAATGCTACGGGCCCCGCGCCTTTAGGGGCCCCGCGCCAATAAATATGTACATGATTTTTTGGTCATCTTCTAATACGAGCGTTAAACCAATGATCTTGTTATTTATGCCATCTTTAGCGCCTTTTCATTTTCAAAAGAGATTGAACAATCTCACACTAATGATCATTGAACATAAACTTCTGCGAGAAATTGATACATCCTATATCATCAATAAATTTGCTCATGCTAAATGTACAAACATTAATATTTAAACAATAATGTTGACTGTGTTGTTACTTTTGATAATGATAATTACTATGCAAATTAAAAATGTATGTGTTCAAATATATTTGTGTTGTTTTATTGTTTTTTTTAAATATAGGGCCCCTTTCTTAACATATGCTACAGGCCCCGTACTAGCTTAATCCGGCCCTGATCTTGGTGCGTGTTTTTGTGTTGTTTGTACTTCTGTTTTACATCTTGGTGCGTAGCATGGTGTGTGTTGGTCGGTAGTTTGGTGCGTGTTGGTCGGTAGCTTGGTGCGTGTTGGTCGGTAGCTTGGTGCGTGTTGGTCGGTAGCTTGGTGCGTGTTGGTCGGTAGCTTGGTGCGTATTGGTCGGTAGCTTGGTGCGTGTTGGTCGGTAGTGTCGTGAGAAATTCTAATCCACATATATAAATTCGAAAGTAAATGTAAAGCCTAACGAAGTAATTCAATAAAAGGAAAGAAGAATGGTAAAAGAACAGTGCGGTCACAATAGCGTACGCCTGTGTTATAGAACGTCGTACTAGTTAAACAAGAAATCCCCTTTTTCTACTTCGTCTGCATAATTGTAACGCTTTCACGTTTGCTAGTAAAGCCTACTGCATCAAATACACGCGTTTCTAAAAATAAAACTGGTACTGTGTTTCTTAGAAAACCTTGTGATAGACACACTGCGTAATGACCTAGATTAATATTACATTAATGTCATTTTATGCACTACGTAAACGAAAAGACAGACGGGCTTAGAAGGGAGAGAGAGAGAGATGTACGGAGGAACGCATGCAATACTACCACGTCGTCTAGCGATATAAAATTAATGCCACCCCACGCGAAAGGCATGCAGGCTTTATTTTTTTCCAAATAAACAGTAATAAAAAACGCTACCAATACGAGGTAAGGTTTTAAAAAACATGGTTAATGCTTATTAGGAAACATGACACAATACTGTTTTATGTCTGAAATCCTGACATTAGCCTGACAGTACAGAAGACACCCCATCGTATAGAAGTGAACGAGTGGTAGAAGAAAATACATATTTTGAACGAAGCCACTTGGCTCTATTAAACTTGTATATTTGGGTGCCTTAGGACTTGCTGACAAAGAATATGTTAGGTGTTAAGCAAATAGTCTAATAATTAACAAATTATAGCCAAAATACTATAGTGGTGTTGTCTGACAACACAGGATCATATTTGCTCATAATGGCGTGTTTGGACACTGCTTTAGAGGAAATGAGGCCACCACGTTAAATCCGATTTGATTGGCTAGCATAATATGTAAGGCGAAACATGATTAGTCGATTGCAAATACTATTTTTGGTTGTTAATGGAAACGATAGGAAGGGTACATTTTTTTCAAAAGCTTTTGTAAACATGGTCTCATTGGCTAGACCATTTAATATAGTCAAGTAGGAGCGTCTGTTCAGTGCCACTTTTTGAAAATAAACTTTGTAGAAGCAAGTGCGTTGAGAACCAGCTCATATTTTTCTAATAAAAGCCTGGGACAGAGGCAGATCGGAATTGTGCCATAACTCATCGCCAGTCAACGTACTTGTTTAATATTTCCTTGAATTGTGGTAAGCTAGACATATTTGATATCTTTTTGATGAAAATTGAATGTGAATTGATAATGTATGTCTGTATGTGTGTGGTTCAGTAACAAACATGAGGCAAAGCCTAGATATTGTTCCATCATGGAAAAAAAACTTGTCGGAGAGGAGTATAACTGCATGGGATTGCCAAATAGTACTATGACACCTATCTTATTGAATAGAAGGAAATAATGCTGGAATTGCAGAGGCGTTGTAACCATTAGGGAGAGGAATACTGGTGTATATTGATACATGAGAAGCTAGCAGTTGGCCTACAGCGCTGAACTCGGTGTTTGTTATGTATTGTGCTTCAGTGTGGAAATAGATTATAAATTAGTTCTGAAGTAGGAGGTACAACCTTCTTGTTTCAGGGACCGTGGTACTAACGTATTAAAGCAGCACCTGGTCTGAGTTTTGCTGAATCCAGAGGCTGGTAGCATACTCCTTGGTCAAGATATCGACCAGTGTTGTTTCTCAAGAAAACGGTGAAGCAAGCGAGCAGAGGAGTCAGTTATCCTGCCGCCCACACAGAAGTTACGATTTCGTTGGCCAGAGCAGCTCAATCTTATGTATACCCCCCTCAAAAATTGACTCTACATTAAATCAAGAGGGACAGTTATTTGTTTCAAATAAAAGAAACTGTGAACCTTTCCAATATTATTTCCACCAGAAACAAACACTTGAAGTCATGATGACTAACAACAACCTAGCTTGAAAAGCCAGTATTACCTCATAGTACTACATCACAACTTACACACATATTGTAATAATAATATATGTCAATACAAAGATCCTATCTATAAATTGTGTACATACAACTTGTGATTACATTTGATTGTGATTCCTGGTTCACTTTGTAGTTGAATCAGGATATCTATTATTGAAAGGAATTAATACATATTTTAAAAGTTAACACTTGACTTATTAAGATAGTCTTATAGAGTGTTCTATGTATGTGAGTGTCACAGTGTTGTAAAGTATTGTGGATTAAATTAAATTGTTTATCTGTCTGTTGGTTGTTGTAAACATACACTTCATCACTATCATAACCCTAGACATTCAACGTAGTCATCACAATATTCCAAAATAAGTCTGACTGAGGTCTAAATGTGGTAGCAAAGTAAGGTCATCTGTAGTACACCAAACTTATTAGATACAGATACCTTCACAGCTGATCTCAGTCAGTACATTAAGTCCCCTATAAATATTTATATCTTCCCACTTTACCACATATATTGGGGTCCTGTCCGGGATTTTGAATCTTTTCCTATTATATATATTGGGGGTAATTCCTTTCAGTGAATAATAAAAAATTAAAAGGTATCCTTGGGTGGAAATAAATAAGGTTGAGCTCTCAGTGCTTGTGGTTGTCCTTGGATAAGTAGTTATAGATTGACTTGTTTAAGTTAGACATTGTATAAATTTGCCTGTTAGAAAATGGCCGACCTGGCAAAATTTCGATCTGCTGCTATGCAGGCTGTTAAAGAGTTAGGAATGGACGGGCAAGTTATGATTGCTTATGTCACTACTGAATGTGACAAAATTATTGAACGGGAAGAAAAAAGATTAGAAAAAGAGGCTGAAAGAAAGTTAGAGGCTGAAAAAGAAATTAAGAGGTTGCAGATTGAGGCTGACAAGGAGGCTAGGGCATTGGAGGCAGAAGAAAAAAGAGTGACTGCCGAAAGGGAAGACAAGCGATTAGCTGCAGAGAGGGAAGCAGAAGATAAGAGATTACAAAGGGAACACGAGTTACGACTAAGGGAGTTGGAAATTCAAGGCCATGCTCCTGAAAATGGTGCCAGTCCCTTTACCTCTGATGCCTCTGCTAGTCAGGGAGCCTCAACCTCAGCTATGAACTTTCATTTAGATCATTTTGTTGAGAAAGAAGATGATATCGAGAACTATCTAAATAGATATGAACTATTAGCTACCACGTATGGGTTAGAGAGAGAAAGGTGGAGCTTAAAGTTATCTCAAGGGCTTCGTGGTACAGCTTATGAAGTTTTCGCCAAAATGAGCAGAGATGATCAAGAAAATTATGACATGCTAAAGCAGGCTCTTTTATTAAGATATGAAAAGAATGGAGAATTTTATAGAAACAAATTTAGGAATGCTAAACTACTGTCAGGTGAAACCTATCACCAGTTCTCTGCACGGTTAGAGACATACTTGGAGAAATGGACTTCTCTGGGGAAAACCCAAGATCTTAAGGAAATGATCCTTATTGAACAATTAAGAGAGTCCATGGCTCCAGACCTGAGAAAGTTTCTCATGGAACAAGGTGCAGAGAGACTGGGTGAGTTACTAAATGTCGCTGAAAGGTATCAGGCAGCTCAAGCAGAGGTAACAAGTAATAAAAAGAAACAGGTAGATAATTTTAAGGCACCACAGAACTTTAATAAATTTGATCCTAGAGATCAGAACAAAGGTAGCACCAGTTTGATAGGCCACGGTATGACAATAAAAATAAAACCCCACAATTCGATGAAAGGAAATTTGATGAAAGAAAATCTTTCAACCAAGGAAGGAAGTGGTGTACAAAGTGTAAGATGAACAATCATACCACTGCAAATTGTAGGAATAAAACTCCTCGTTTTGCTGCTATGAAATCTGGGAAGAAGGGAACAAAGGTCAAACCTGAGGAACTACAGGAACCGTACCACCCCCCCAGTGTGTGAAGATGTAATCTGTAATGGTGTCACCATAAGGTGTTTATATGATACAGGTTTAGATTATGATTCAGTTGTGAGTTCTCACCTGGTGCAAGCAGATCAATACACCACAGAAACAGTGGAGATTCAAGCTGCAACCAAGGAAGTAGCGACCATGACACTCCCTATCGCTAAGATACATGTAAAAACGCGATATGTGGAGGGAATAATCAAAGCAGCAGTGATAAATGAACCAATCTACCCTCTGATATTGGGGTGTAGATATGTCTTCCTGGGGAATCCCAAGAGACCTGTGATATTGGCAACGGTGCAGACCAGATCACAGTCCAAAAAGGAGGAGGAAAATCCAATAAATACTCATCCAGATGAGATGAGGAAGGCACAGGCGGAGGACAAAACACTCAAGCCGTGTTTCAAGAAGTTGCCCAAATGTCATACACCTCCAGGCAAGGGAGAATTTTATATGAAGAACAAGTTGATTTATAGGAAGGCTGGATCTGAATCCAATGGTCACGGACAGCTGGTCCTTCCCACTTCATATAGGACTAAAGTGTTGGAACTAGGGCATGCGATTCCCTTCAGTGGTCATATGGGGATCAGCGCAACAGGACAGCGTATAGCTTGTCACTATTTCTGGCCAGGGATAACTGAAGATATCAAACGATATGTAAAATCCTGTCCAGAGTGCCAACGAGTAGCACCTAAGCATTGGACTGCACCAGCAACTCTAGGGGAAATGCCCATAGTGGGAACACCCTTTGAGAGAGTTGCCGTGGACATTGTGGGACCTCTCACTCGAACCAAGAGGAGGAACAGCTACATTCTGACTCTGGTGGACACTTGTTCTATGTGGGGAGAGGCGGTAGCCCTGTCATCCATTGACTCTAAACATGTGGCAGAGGCATTACTCACAATTTTCACAAGGTTAGGCTTTCCCAATCAAATCTTGACTGATAATGGCTCTCAGTTCAAGGGGAAACTAACAGAAGAAGTTTTCAGGATCTTCCAGGCCAAACACTTCCATTGTAGTGTGTACCATCCCCAAGGGAACGGCCAAGTGGAAAGATTTAATGGCACGTTGATGTCGATCCTGAGAAAGTTGGCACACGAAAAACCAGATACATGGGACCAGTACCTTCACGCCGCCCTCTTTGCTTATCGGGAGGTACCCCATAGTTCAACCGGTATGGCCCCGGCAACATTATTATTTGGAAGGCCAATAAAAGGTCCACTCGAAGCTCTGTTAAGAACGTGGACTGATGAAAAGGCAGAGGAAAATATTACATCCTCATACCAATATGTGAATGAGCTGACCACTCGTTTAAAAACTGGCTGGAAACTTGCCAATGAAAATTTGAGACAAGCCAGGAAAAAACATGCTGCCTATTACAACAGGAAAGCTAAAGACAGAGATTTGGCTGTGGGAGAGAAGGTACTGCTTCTTCTACCCGGTAGTCAGAATAAGTTACAAATTGGATGGCAAGGTCCATATACAGTTCTAGAGAAGGTGTCTAGAACCAATTATAAGATAGATAAGAAGGGGAAAGAAAAAATCTATCATGTGAATCTCCTGAAGAAATATTTGGAAAGAGAAAATCAGGAAGAGACACACTTGTTGACCTTGTCTGTTGCACCGAAGATGAAAAAGGAACCACTTTCATCATTAAAATATATTTCTGGAAAAACTAACCTGGGAGCGGATTTTCTAAGCCGCCATCCGTGTGATGAGAATCACCGTAAGCACCAGGACTAATATTAAATTTCTCTATGTGTATATAGAATTATAGACTGACATATAATGTCTGTTTTAAGTGGGGAGAATTTGTCGTGAGAAATTCTAATCCACATATATAAATTCGAAAGTAAATGTAAAGCCTAACGAATTAATTCAAGAAAGGAAAGAAAAATGGTAAAAGAACAGTGCGGTCACAATAGCGTACGCCTGTGTTATAGAACGTCATACTAGTTAAACAAGAAATCCCCTTTTTCTACTTCGTCTGCATAATTGTAACGCTTTCACGTTTGCTAGTAAAGCCTACTGCATCAAATACACGCGTTTCTAAAAATAAAACTGGTACTGTGTTTCTTAGAAAACCTTGTGATAGACACACTGCGTAATGACCTAGATTAATATTACATTAATGTCATTTTATGCACTACGTAAACGAAAAGACAGATGGGCTTAAAAGAGAGAGAGAGAGAGAGAGAGAGAGAGAGAGATGTACGGAGGAACGCATGCAATACTACCACGTCGTCTAGCGATATAAAATTAATGCCACCCCACGCGAAAGGCATGCAGGCTTGATTTTTTTCCAAATAAACAGTAATAAAAAACGCTACCAATACGAGGTAAGGTTTTAAAAAACATGGTTAATGCTTATTAGGAAACATGACACAATACTGTTTTATGTCTGAAATCCTGACATTAGCCTGACAGTACAGAAGACACCCCATCGTATAGAAGTGAACGAGTGGTAGAAGAAAATACATATTTTGAACGAAGCCACTTGGCTCTATTAAACTTATATATTTGGGTGCCTTAGGACTTGCTGGCAAAGAATATGTTAGGTGTTAAGCAAATAGTCTAATAATTAACAAATTATAGCCAAAATACTATAGTGGTGTTGTCTGACAACACAGGATCATATTTGCTCATAATGGCGTGTTTGGACACTGCTTTAGAGGAAATGAGGCCACCACGTTAAATCCGATTTGATTGGCTAGCATAATATGTAAGGCGAAACATGATTAGTCGATTGCAAATACTATTTTTGGTTGTTAATGGAAACGATAGGAAGGGTACATTTTTTTCAAAAGCTTTTGTAAACATGGTCTCATTGGCTAGACCATTTAATATAGTCAAGCAGGAGCGTCTGTTCAGTGCCACTTTTTGAAAATAAACTTTGTAGAAGCAAGTGCGTTGAGAACCAGCTCATATTTTTTCTAATAAAAGCCTGGGACAGAGGCAGATCGGAATTGTGCCATAACTCATCGCCAGTCAACGTACTTGTTTAATATTTCCTTGAATTGTGGTAAGCTAGACATATTTGATATCTTTTTGATGAAAATTGAATGTGAATTGATAATGTATGTCTGTATGTGTGTGGTTCAGTAACAAACATGAGGCAAAGCCTAGATATTGTTCCATCATGGAAAAAACTTGTCGGAGAGGAGTATAACTGCATGGGATTGCCAAATAGTACTATGACACCTATCTTATTGAATAGAAGGAAATAATGCTGGAATTGCAGAGGCGTTGTAACCATTAGGGAGAGGAATACTGGTGTATATTGATACATGAGAAGCTAGCAGTTGGCCTACAGCGCTGAACTCGGTGTTTGTTATGTATTGTGCTTCAGTGTGGAAATAGATTATAAATTAGTTCTGAAGTAGGAGGTACAACCTTCTTGTTTCAGGGACCGTGGTACTAAAGTATTAAAGCAGCACCTGGTCTGAGTTTTGCTGAATCCAGAGGCTGGTAGCATACTCCTTGGTCAAGATATCGACCAGTGTTGTTTCTCAAGAAAACGGTGAAGCAAGCGAGCAGAGGAGTCAGTTATCCTGCCGCCCACACAGAAGTTACGATTTCGTTGGCCAGAGCAGCTCAATCTTATGTATACCCCCCTCAAAAATTGACTCTACATTAAATCAAGAGGGACAGTTATTTGTTTCAAATAAAAGAAACTGTGAACCTTTCCAATATTATTTCCACCAGAAACAAACACTTGAAGTCATGATGACTAACAACAACCTAGCTTGAAAAGCCAGTATTACCTCATAGTACTACATCACAACTTACACACATATTGTAATAATAATATATGTCAATACAAAGATCCTATCTATAAATTGTGTACATACAACTTGTGATTACATTTGATTGTGATTCCTGGTTCACTTTGTAGTTGAATCAGGATATCTATTATTGAAAGGAATTAATACATATTTTAAAAGTTAACACTTGACTTATTAAGATAGTCTTATAGAGTGTTCTATGTATGTGAGTGTCACAGTGTTGTAAAGTATTGTGGATTAAATTAAATTGTTTATCTGTCTGTTGGTTGTTGTAAACATACACTTCATCACTATCATAACCCTAGACATTCAACGTAGTCATCACAATATTCCAAAATAAGTCTGACTGAGGTCTAAATGTGGTAGCAAAGTAAGGTCATCTGTAATACACCACACTTATTAGATACAGATACCTTCACAGCTGATCTCAGTCAGTACACTAAGTCCCCTATAAATATTTATATCTTCCCACTTTACCACATATATTGGGGTCCTGTCCGGGATTTTGAATCTTTTCCTATTATATATATTGGGGGTAATTCCTTTCAGTGAATAATAAAAAATTAAAAGGTATCCTTGGGTGGAAATAAATAAGGTTGAGCTCTCAGTGCTTGTGGTTGTCCTTGGATAAGTAGTTATAGATTGACTTGTTTAAGTTAGACATTGTATAAATTTGCCTGTTAGAAAATGGCCGACCTGGCAAAATTTCGATCTGCTGCTATGCAGGCTGCTAAAGAGTTAGGAATGGACGGGCAAGTTATGATTGCTTATGTCACTACTGAATGTGACAAAATTATTGAACGGGAAGAAAAAAGATTAGAAAAAGAGGCTGAAAGAAAGTTAGAGGCTGAAAAAGAAATTAAGAGGTTGCAGATTGAGGCTGACAAGGAGGCTAGGGCATTGGAGGCAGAAGAAAAAAGAGTGACTGCCGAAAGGGAAGACAAGCGATTAGCTGCAGAGAGGGAAGCAGAAGATAAGAGATTACAAAGGGAACACGAGTTACGACTAAGGGAGTTGGAAATTCAAGGCCATGCTCCTGAAAATGGTGCCAGTCCCTTTACCTCTGATGCCTCTGCTAGTCAGGGAGCCTCAACCTCAGCTATGAACTTTCATTTAGATCATTTTGTTGAGAAAGAAGATGATATCGAGAACTATCTAAATAGATATGAACTATTAGCTACCACGTATGGGTTAGAGAGAGAAAGGTGGAGCTTAAAGTTATCTCAAGGGCTTCGTGGTACAGCTTATGAAGTTTTTGCCAAAATGAGCAGAGATGATCAAGAAAATTATGACATGCTAAAGCAGGCTCTTTTGTTAAGATATGAAAAGAATGGAGAATTTTATAGAAACAAATTTAGGAATGCTAAACTACTGTCAGGTGAAACCTATCACCAGTTCTCTGCACGGTTAGAGACATACTTGGAGAAATGGACTTCTCTGGGGAAAACCCAAGATCTTAAGGAAATGATCCTTATTGAACAATTAAGAGAGTCCATGGCTCCAGACCTGAGAAAGTTTCTCATGGAACAAGGTGCAGAGAGACTGGGTGAGTTACTAAATGTCGCTGAAAGGTATCAGGCAGCTCAAGCAGAGGTAACAAGTAATAAAAAGAAACAGGTAGATAATTTTAAGGCACCACAGAACTTTAATAAATTTGATCCTAGAGATCAGAACAAAGGTAGGCACCAGTTTGATAGGCCACGGTATGACAATAAAAATAAAACCCCACAATTCGATGAAAGGAAATTTGATGAAAGAAAATCTTTCAACCAAGGAAGGAAGTGGTGTACAAAGTGTAAGATGAACAATCATACCACTGAAAAATTGTAGGAATAAAACTCCTCGTTTTGCTGCTATGAAATCTGGGAAGAAGGGAACAAAGGTCAAACCTGAGGAACTACAGGAACCGTACCACCCCCCAGTGTGTGAAGATGTAATCTGTAATGGTGTCACCATAAGGTGTTTATATGATACAGGTTTAGATTATGATTCAGTTGTGAGTTCTCACCTGGTGCAAGCAGATCAATACACCACAGAAACAGTGGAGATTCAAGCTGCAACCAAGGAAGTAGCGACCATGACACTCCCTATCGCTAAGATACATGTAAAAACGCGATATGTGGAGGGAATAATCAAAGCAGCAGTGATAAATGAACCAATCTACCCTCTGATATTGGGGTGTAGATATGTCTTCCTGGGGAATCCCAAGAGACCTGTGATATTGGCAACGGTGCAGACCAGATCACAGTCCAAAAAGGAGGAGGAAAATCCAATAAATACTCATCCAGATGAGATGAGGAAGGCACAGGCGGAGGACAAAACACTCAAGCCGTGTTTCAAGAAGTTGCCCAAATGTCATACACCTCCAGGCAAGGGAGAATTTTATATGAAGAACAAGTTGATTTATAGGAAGGCTGGATCTGAATCCAATGGTCACGGACAGCTGGTCCTTCCCACTTCATATAGGACTAAAGTGTTGGAACTAGGGCATGCGATTCCCTTCAGTGGTCATATGGGGATCAGCGCAACAGGACAGCGTATAGCTTGTCACTATTTCTGGCCAGGGATAACTGAAGATATCAAACGATATGTAAAATCCTGTCCAGAGTGCCAACGAGTAGCACCTAAGCATTGGACTGCACCAGCAACTCTAGGGGAAATGCCCATAGTGGGAACACCCTTTGAGAGAGTTGCCGTGGACATTGTGGGACCTCTCACTCGAACCAAGAGGAGGAACAGCTACATTCTGACTCTGGTGGACACTTGTTCTATGTGGGGAGAGGCGGTAGCCCTGTCATCCATTGACTCTAAACATGTGGCAGAGGCATTACTCACAATTTTCACAAGGTTAGGCTTTCCCAATCAAATCTTGACTGATAATGGCTCTCAGTTCAAGGGGAAACTAACAGAAGAAGTTTTCAGGATCTTCCAGGCCAAACACTTCCATTGTAGTGTGTACCATCCCCAAGGGAACGGCCAAGTGGAAAGATTTAATGGCACGTTGATGTCGATCCTGAGAAAGTTGGCACACGAAAAACCAGATACATGGGACCAGTACCTTCACGCCGCCCTCTTTGCTTATCGGGAGGTACCCCATAGTTCAACCGGTATGGCCCCGGCAACATTATTATTTGGAAGGCCAATAAAAGGTCCACTCGAAGCTCTGTTAAGAACGTGGACTGATGAAAAGGCAGAGGAAAATATTACATCCTCATACCAATATGTGAATGAGCTGACCACTCGTTTAAAAACTGGCTGGAAACTTGCCAATGAAAATTTGAGACAAGCCAGGAAAAAACATGCTGCCTATTACAACAGGAAAGCTAAAGACAGAGATTTGGCTGTGGGAGAGAAGGTACTGCTTCTTCTACCCGGTAGTCAGAATAAGTTACAAATTGGATGGCAAGGTCCATATACAGTTCTAGAGAAGGTGTCTAGAACCAATTATAAGATAGATAAGAAGGGGAAAGAAAAAATCTATCATGTGAATCTCCTGAAGAAATATTTGGAAAGAGAAAATCAGGAAGAGACACACTTGTTGACCTTGTCTGTTGCACCGAAGATGAAAAAGGAACCACTTTCATCATTAAAATATATTTCTGGAAAAACTAACCTGGGAGCGGATTTTCTAAGCCGCCATCCGTGTGATGAGAATCACCGTAAGCACCAGGACTAATATTAAATTTCTCTATGTGTATATAGAATTATAGACTGACATATAATGTCTGTTTTAAGTGGGGAGAATTTGTCGTGAGAAATTCTAATCCACATATATAAATTCGAAAGTAAATGTAAAGCCTAACGAAGTAATTCAATAAAAGGAAAGAAAAATGGTAAAAGAACAGTGCGGTCACAATAGCGTACGCCTGTGTTATAGAACGTCATACTAGTTAAACAAGAAATCCCCTTTTTCTACTTCGTCTGCATAATTGTAACGCTTTCACGTTTGCTAGTAAAGCCTACTGCATCAAATACACGCGTTTCTAAAAATAAAACTGGTACTGTGTTTCTTAGAAAACCTTGTGATAGACACACTGCGTAATGACCTAGATTAATATTACATTAATGTCATTTTATGCACTACGTAAACGAAAAGACAGATGGGCTTAAAAGAGAGAGAGAGAGAGAGAGAGAGAGAGAGAGAGAGAGAGAGAGATGTACGGAGGAACGCATGCAATACTACCACGTCGTCTAGCGATATAAAATTAATGCCACCCCACGCGAAAGGCATGCAGGCTTGATTTTTTTTTTCAAATAAACAGTAATAAAAAACACTACCAATACGAGGTAAGGTTTTAAAAAACATGGTTAATGCTTATTAGGAAACATGACACAATACTGTTTTATGTCTGAAATCCTGACATTAGCCTGACAGTACAGAAGACACCCCATCGTATAGAAGTGAACGGGTGGTAGAAGAAAATACATATTTTGAACAAAGCCACTTGGCTCTATTAAACTTATATATTTGGGTGCCTTAGGACTTGCTGACAAAGAATATGTTAGGTGTTAAGCAAATAGTCTAATAATTAACAAATTATAGCCAAAATACTATAGTGGTGTTGTCTGACAACACAGGATCATATTTGCTCATAATGGCGTGTTTGGACACTGCTTTAGAGGAAATGAGGCCACCACGTTAAATCCGATTTGATTGGCTAGCATAATATGTAAGGCGAAACATGATTAGTCGATTGCAAATACTATTTTTGGTTGTTAATGGAAACGATAGGAAGGGTACATTTTTTTCAAAAGCTTTTGTAAACATGGTCTCATTGGCTAGACCATTTAATATAGTCAAGTAGGAGCGTCTGTTCAGTGCCACTTTTTGAAAATAAACTTTGTAGAAGCAAGTGCGTTGAGAACCAGCTCATATTTTTCTAATAAAAGCCTGGGACAGAGGCAGATCGGAATTGTGCCATAACTCATCGCCAGTCAACGTACTTGTTTAATATTTCCTTGAATTGTGGTAAGCTAGACATATTTGATATCTTTTTGATGAAAATTGAATGTGAATTGATAATGTATGTCTGTATGTGTGTGGTTCAGTAACAAACATGAGGCAAAGCCTAGATATTGTTCCATCATGGAAAAAACTTGTCGGAGAGGAGTATAACTGCATGGGATTGCCAAATAGTACTATGACACCTATCTTATTGAATAGAAGGAAATAATGCTGGAATTGCAGAGGCGTTGTAACCATTAGGGAGAGGAATACTGGTGTATATTGATACATGAGAAGCTAGCAGTTGGCCTACAGCGCTGAACTCGGTGTTTGTTATGTATTGTGCTTCAGTGTGGAAATAGATTATAAATTAGTTCTGAAGTAGGAGGTACAACCTTCTTGTTTCAGGGACCGTGGTACTAACGTATTAAAGCAGCACCTGGTCTGAGTTTTGCTGAATCCAGAGGCTGGTAGCATACTCCTTGGTCAAGATATCGACCAGTGTTGTTTCTCAAGAAAACGGTGAAGCAAGCGAGCAGAGGAGTCAGTTATCCTGCCGCCCACACAGAAGTTAAGATTTCGTTGGCCAGAGCAGCTCAATCTTATGTATACCCCCCTCAAAAATTGACTGTACATTAAATCAAGAGGGACAGTTATTTGTTTCAAATAAAAGAAACTGTGAACCTTTCCAATATTATTTCCACCAGAAACAAACACTTGAAGTCATGATGACAAACAACAACCTAGCTTGAAAAGCCAGTATTACCTCATAGTACTACATCACAACTTACACACATATTGTAATAATAATATATGTCAATACAAAGATCCTATCTATAAATTGTGTACATACAACTTGTGATTACATTTGATTGTGATTCCTGGTTCACTTTGTAGTTGAATCAGGATATCTATTATTGAAAGGAATTAATACATATTTTAAAAGTTAACACTTGACTTATTAAGATAGTCTTAAAGGGTGTTCTATGTATGTGAGTGTCACAGTGTTGTAAAGTATTGTGGATTAAATTAAATTGTTTATCTGTCTGTTGGTTGTTGTAAACATACACTTCATCACTATCATAACCCTAGACATTCAACGTAGTCATCACAATATTCCAGAATAAGTCTGACTGAGGTCTAAATGTGGTAGCAAAGTAAGGTCATCTGTAGTACACCACACTTATTAGATACAGATACCTTCACAGCTGATCTCAGTCAGTACATTAAGTCCCCTTTAAATATTTATATCATCCCACTTTACCACAGGTAGTTCGGTGCGTGTTGGTCGGTAGCTTGGTGTGTGTTGGTCGGTAGCTTGGTGTGTGTTGGTCGGTAGCTTGGTGCGTGTTGGTCGGTAGCTTGGTGCGTGTTGGTCGGTAGCTTGGTGCATGTTGGTCGGTGTGGTTCGTTTCATTAAATTGGCTAATTGTATTATGTGGTTAATGTTGTTTTTCAGCTCACGTTTAATTACTAGATTGCTTCGGTTTTGGTTAACTTCAGTGCATGATCGATCTACTGAAACAATTGGGACTGAAGGGACAGTCCAGAACAAAGGCACTTAAAATGCTCGGCAAAACTGTGAAAAGGCATCGTGTTGCCTGTTTAACACATATAATGGGTAGTGGAATTCAGGACAGTAATTTAAACACAACAATACTTTAACTTTCACAACTGCCTCAAGTTGGTAGAATGAATAAAACCATGAGTAAATTTGGAAGTTGCAATCAAGAGGGAATTGGTTACATTCCCAACGCAGGCGGAACAATCAAAAGAAGGCTGACACTTTGGAGTCATGACCTACGTGGGCCCGCCCCCCTTTTTAGAGTTGACACAAGTATATAGGTGAAAAAAGAGCCAAATACTTGTTTGACACGAGGACTACTTCTGAGGATCAGATTACGCCTCTTGTAATGTTCTGTATATAATGTACTATTATCATCTGTTATTATGTTCCTTGCTGCAGTGGTTGATAGTTTGGTGCACGGTACGTCGGCCTCTTCTTCTCTGACATTCGCTCTCATATAACCCACACGTATCATCTCTATTATAAAACTGGCAGTCTGTCTCATACTTCTCAACTCATTCAATAAAATCGTTCAGTGTTTGCCATAGAAACTGTACATTCAGTTGTATTATATCTTTTGTGTGTGTGTTTTTGTTTTTAATATCGAATTATTTTGTAAATAAAAATAAACTTTTCAGTTTGGCACAGAAACTGTGGAAATGTAAATTGCATCTTTAAAGTGTGTGAGTGTGCGTGTGTGTGTGTGTGTGTGTGTGTGCGTGCGTGCGTGCGTGCGTGCGTGTGTGTGTGTGTGTGTGTGTGTGTGTGTGTGTGTGTGTGTGTGTGTGTGTTTTGGTTAAAAAAGTAGACTTTCAGTTTGGCACAGAAACTGTAAAAAAAAAAAAAAAGTTTTATTTTTTGTTTTTCTTTGTTTTGTTTTATTGGTAATTTTTTTTTTTTACTAGCATTAGGAATTTCAGTTTGGAACAGCAATAGCAAAAAAAAAAAAAGTTTTATTTTTTGTTTTTCTTTGTTTTGTTTTATTGGTAATTTTTTTTTTACTAGCATTAGGAATTTCAGTTTGGAACAGCAATAGCAAAAAAAAAAAAAAGTTTTATTTTTTGTTTTTCTTTGTTTTGTTTTATTGGTAATTTTTTTTTTACTAGCATTAGGAATTTCAGTTTGGAACAGCAATAGCAAAAAAAAAAAAAAAAAAAAATTAATTATATTTTTAGGTTCTTATTGTTTTGTTTTGTACCGGTCATTTTCTTGTGTTAATAATACAAAATAATTTTCGTTTAGCTTGGAAACTAAAAAAGAATGTTGTGTTTGATAGGTCATTTTTATTTTATAGGGCATTGGGGAACGAAAAAGAAAAAGGATGGGGGGGGGGGAGGGAGTGAGTTATAAATGCATTTTTATAGGTCATTTAATAGCAATTTTTAGGTCATTGAAATCCTAGCCCTACTCATCACCATACAGATTTCCCCCCAGCTAGGTTGGAGACTGGCACTCTAACATATTCTTCGTTCAAAACAAAACGTGTTACTTTAGTTGCTCCGTTTGGTTGTTTTAGATGCATTGTTGTATGTTTAATGTTAATTTGTTGGTTGTTTACAATGAGTATGCCATGTCTCATAAGTTTGTGCAGTACATTATATCGTACCCACGCAACGCCGGGTAATACAGATAGTATGCGCTGCAACATACGTTTTTGTTACATGCGGTGTTTTGTGTTCTAATTTCAAAAGAAAAACACAGGAAACGAATGTCGGTCAACATGAGACACACTACGTGGAAGCAGAACGGTAAGGTATGTGAACAAAAAATAAGGTGCTGCCATCAAGGTGTAAATAACGAACCACGATTGGAGTAATGTGGGGTGTGTAGTGTATATGACAGTGAGTGAGTGAGAGGAAAAAAAAATGTGAGAGAACGTTTGTGTCTGAGCTAAAGAGGGCGTGTAAGAGAGACAGTCACGCGTGTTTTACGTTGGAAAGTAAGAACAGAGAGAATATAATGGCGTGACAGAGAGAATGTACATTTGTATCTGACTAGCTGTAAATCGGTACTTGACTTTGAATTAGGGAAGGAAAAGGCAGCGAGGAAGGGAACTGGTCACACCACCTCTCGATGCTGGACCTAGTATGGTGAAATCTCTAACACTTCACTCCCCTAAGGCAGTATATGTTATGGGATTACCTTTACCTGTTATTTGTTTAGGGAGCTACATAACATAATAAACTTGTATATTACCATAACAAGAACGAACACATAACAAGAACAAAAGGGATCGATAAAGAAATAACAAAAACATTTAACAATAATTTTGCCAGCACGTGATATCAGCACAAGAAGTAATAATAAACTACCATTACCAAAAAACTAACAAATGTCCAGTAGATTACTCTTAACATTACATCAACTGCAATAAAAATATTGAAAAAGAAAAAGTAAAACAAAACTTACAAACTATTCAAAACACAACAGGGTAACGAGAGATCAATCCTCTTCCTCTTCTTCGTTCGTCCTGAAAAGGACGTTGGTTGCGTTGTGTCTGTTTACAGCGAAGCTGCGATAATTGCGCCTTTCGGCCGACACATCCGACTTCAGCATGGCATTTTTGGGGACCGGGTTAGCCTTCCCTCTTCGATCCCTACTCTCTCAGCCAGACTGCAGTGATGCAGCCTGTTTCCAGGACCATCACTTGGAGGTGGAGTAGGGTCTTGGTCAGCTCTGATTCGCTGACCTTGACGCAAGCAGTCAAGCTATGGGTCACTGACTGCATTTATCACTGTTGGTGTGTCGTAGGTTCCAGATCAATCTAGGAAATTGGAAGGGGGATACACCATAAACTCCATAGACATTAAACAATGCCACAACAAACGGCAGCTAAATTACAGCCTGCAAGAACCAAAGACATGAAAAGCCATCAATGTAGTATGCTATATAGCATCTTGAACATTATATACCCAAATTATAACCCACGTGGGGTTGAACCGGGTATTCTATGCTCAAGACAAACTTGAGCTTTCATGTGCATGGACCAACATGTACATTTCATAACCTGGCACAAAGGAAAAAGAGTGAAAACTTATAACCTAGCGAATCGGAAACGTCAAAGTGTTCATGGACCAAAAAAATGTACGTTTATTTAAAGGGAGTATTTCCGAAAGTATTATTAAATGAAAGCCTTGCTAACAAGCACTGGCGATCACGTGTCTCCATGGCCTACGGTCTCTAATATCTTGAACCATCAAAGTCTTCGGTCTATTACAGGGGCCGGCATAAGAGAGACCCGCATCTACCGAGGTGCATGCTGGCCACCCTCGAAATATTTCTCGCCATTCATTCACGTGTCCAAGGATTTAAAGTTTTCTGCAAACTGTGATCTTTGTGACCTTCGTTTATTTTCCGGCTTTAATTATAAATTATACATGATTCACTTCTGTTGCACTTGAAGAAACAACCCTACAGGATGTAGAATCAAAGATATACATTGGAAGCAACACAGTTGGCGGGACATATTGATATCATAATAATAATAATACAAACGGTAAGTGGAAGATTTATCGAATTGGAAAATATATGTAGATCAAAAGAAATCAAGCCCAAATAAAAAATCATAATCTTGAATTCAAATGTCAAATCAATCATATTGTATGACTGAAACACCAAGAACAATAAAAAAAAAAAAAAGCTATATACTTTCATAAAGTTCATTGGGGCTGCGTAGAATATAAAGTTGGAAATGGTACGACAAGGTCACCAATGTGGAACTGATGACAAATCAGACAAGTGCCAAAGGAACATGAGATGAGAAGAAGACGCTGGCGATGGATAGGAAACACACTGAAAAAACATGTTGATAGTTTAACAAGGCAGTCCTTGCTCTGGAACCCCCTTGGTAACAGAAGCAGAGGTAGACCAAAAAACGCACGGTGAAGAGAAGCGGAGATAGAAATGAAAATGATGATGAAGACAATGAAAGACCTTGTGTTGATGGCAGTTGATAGTCTGGCGCTCTCTCTTCCAAACCTCTACACCTCAAGGTAGAAGGGGAACGACTAAGTAAGTAAGTTGATAGCAGTTGACATGATGACTTGGCACGCGTTTTTTGAAGGTCTTTGTTCCTTTGGGAGCCGAGAGATAATGAATGAACCACACATAGCTATAGGTACTTGGGTCAACATAAGTCCGAGGTTTAAAACGATGTGTACATTTCATACGCTGGCCTTCATAGCATTTATACAGTGCTTAGATAGCGCGGATTACGCAGGCTTGGCTATTGTTCGTCACATGGAAGATGGTCGCATCCCCAAAGATATTTTATACGGACAACTGGCAAAAGAACAGCAGGGCGAACGCAGTTGAGGTTCGTAGATATGTGCAAGAGAGAGACATTAAGGCATTGGTGTCAGAATAATGTCTATGTATCTAATGCTACATAGCACACACACAGAGCACACCAGACTACTTGTGCTGTGTGTACAAACTCTCTACTGGTACTATGGGTTTAAGACACACTCACACTGGACTCTTAGCTCGCTGTCTCACAGGTACGACCACAGTACACAGTAGCTGACATGAGTAATACAATAACACCTAAGTCAGGTATGATCCCTTTAATAAATACGGTGCACACTTATGAGCCAATACACGGCTAACAATACACATGAAATGCAATACGCCATGTAATGAAAATGTCACACAACTTGCCAAAATCACTAGCACAACATAATAGCACAACAGTCACCGATATAATCTAACCGGCGACTACAGAACGACTATCGCTCACAGGCGACGCCCAATACTGAAAAATGGCAATACATAATTGCGCGATTCTACCATAAATAATATCCAGGAAAGAACTACTAGAAATCACATCACCAATCTAGTAATCTATCAATAATCCTGAACACCTGAAACAATCGGCAAGCAATGAACAAAAATGGCATTCATGTAATCCCAGCGAAACCGCTGACAAAGGGCACAAACGTCCGAACAGGACGGCTGACATCTCAAGAATCCCTTTGCGCCAAAAGTTTTACATCGTCTTCCGTTTTGGCCCAACTCGCCAAACGGGTTTTCCTATTCTAACACTAATAGCGTAGCCACTTTCCAGCGTGACCAACTCAAAATTTCGGCGAATGTCTATCCTGTGACAATTGGGCATAAATCCAGCATCATGGAAGGATGAAGCTGCCTATCGAAACCCATTTTAAGATGCCCCCTACGGCATCGCCTCAAATTGTGTGACAAGAGGCTCATACAACAAGCAGAGGAGAAAAGAATAACTGAAAAAAGCAGCAGGGGTTATCACCTCACGGGTACATCATACCCATAGTCAGTTATGACTTGAGGAAGCTACTAAAATCTCTCAAAGATGACATATTGGTGGTGCTAAATGTTTTTTTTAAACCCCAGTTAAGAGCGTAGAATAAAAAATTATTGGTCTTAGTATGTAAAACTGTGTTGATCTCGACCTTTGACGTTTTGACTTTTTCCAAAAAGGTCGAGGTCAGCACTAAGTGCCAGTTATATGGGGTAGAATGTATGGAACATTTATTTCTTGTATTTTAGTGCACTGTCATGCGGTAGGTAAAGTGTTTTATTGGGCCCGTCTAAGTAAAGAGTGAGTGTTGACAGATACACGAGAATGTGTAGAAAATAGATTTCACTGGTGGTAAGTTGAGGGAAAGATATGTCTCTGGAGTGAGTAGGTTTCTCTCATCCAGCCTATCCGTACAACTGTACTTTGTTAAAAGACAGTCTTTGCCTCCCTATCTAAAATAAGAACAGGTTACTCTACACACACACACACACACAACAATATGTGACAAAAATGACACACAAACGTGAAAAACTAAGGATAAATGGGTATCAACACACAAAGTTAAGTTTTCTTGTTGTTTATTATCACTAAAACTGTGTTTATAACATCAAGGTACTCAAAGATATCAAGAAAAAGCATTTACATATAGAGGAAATAAAGAAGAGTGGTGCGCCTTCACCGCATAAAGAAAAATAACCCAAAGAAAATATTTACCCAAAGGTTGAAGGTTAGCACTAGGTTTACAGAATAAAAATATTGGTACAATAAAAGACCAAGTAAAGTAAACAGAATCAAACCAAACCACCAAAAATTACTAGATAATTTCCAGCAACAATAAATCAACACACGCTCTCTCATTCATGTGGCCACCTCTTACACTCTTACCTATTTTTGTATTTTCTTCCCTTTGATCTGTGGTATCCCTTGGTACATTTATTCCATGAACATATTCCCTATTTTACTGTTGAATAGTGTATCCCCCCCACTCCCCCCCCCTCCCTCAGCTGTCGAGGACACAAATTGGCTCCAGTTCATCCCAGAAAAAAAAACTAATGAGGTGAACGCCGAATAAGTTAAGGTCCACGATGAATCCTGGAAATAATATAAATTGTAAAGGGTTGTCTTCACTGTTCTTAAAAAAAAAACTAGCACTGTTCCTCCGATGTGTGCACAGGGGAATGTGATTCTAGATACAGGAACTACAACTGAACAATTTCGTTGCAACAACTCTTGCAGTGTTGAGGGCGGGCGGGGAAAACAGACTTGTTTCCAGCTCGGCTGGAACGTCTATTTGGATATAGGATTTACTACAAATATTGAATAAGTGAGGGTCCTTGGTGGTTTACCATTTAAGAGAGGGGAACACTTCTTCTAGAGTTCTGGAATAATCCGGTGCTACAAATGTTACAAATGATGATGGTGGATTTTCTATCGGCCGACACTGTGCCAGAGGACCACTCCTGCACAGTGTATAGATTGATACTCTACTGGGATTACAACTGTCAGGTGTTGGGGAAAATAATAATAATGTTTCATGTTGGCTGATAAAATAGTATCCTGGATTTTGTAAGTCCAGTAGGATAATTTATAGTCATACAGTATCTTCGGCTTGTACACGCTTAACCATGGAAATGGAAAAAGGAAAAGAAAAGACCGCTGGTCCGTCCACTTGGGATCAGGTCTGCTAAAAATACAAGAAACATTTTATGGGAAAATGCTACCACTCTATGTAAATATAAATATGTATAGACGGGGACACGATAGTTTCTCCTCTGCTGTGTCAAATTCTGACGAATTTAAAAGATACACGATGTTTTCCCCTACGCCTTACACACAGACACCGCTGGCCGCGGAGGTGGGTCGGACTGAGTCAATGAAGACTCTCCCGCCCCTTCTCGTGGCTGGCAGTGTCGTGGTTGAGTTAGAGTGTAGAGTATTTGTCGAGTTGGACAACTGTAGTGAAATCGACAAGGGATAGTGGACTGACAGAGTTATAGATTACACTTTAGATAAGGTGTAAATAGGAGATGGACTTGAGACAACCTGGAAGAAGATTTATTCAAATGATCTCTCTCTCCAGGCCTCAACTCACTTTTACTGTCTAAGCATCTCCTGCTCTCTGTCTTTTCTCTTATCAAACATAGAGATTATAGTAAAGAGCTAAACAAGTTAATTATGGATGAAAAGGTCGGGAACAGCGCATTAATAAATGTGTAAACTTTATTAAAGAAGAAAAGCATGGGATTAATGCATATCATCATACACAGCATAAATTACATCAATAATCAAATAATCATCAATAGTCATCAATAATGCAAATACACCAACAATGCAAATACACACCCCCAAACACACACACCACCAACTCTCATAACCTGTAGAACACGGAGAAAATAACTAAGCTGTCCGACAGAGGGTCCGCTTTTCGGGGACCAAAGGCGCTAGCTCCAGGAAGTGTCTTACCGATAAATATCCTTCAAGATGACTGAAGTGAAATACCGAAATTTCCTTGTCGGGCTAAACGTTGGTGACCCCTAATTGCGCGAGGGAACACTGGAAGACGTTGTTTATCTCCTGCTGACCAAATACGAACTGAGCGACAGCCTGTCTGTTGTTTTTCGTGGGACCAAATGTGCTAGCTCCAGAAAGTGCATTACTCGTAGATCCTTCGTGAGGGACTAGCCTACAAAACTTTCTTTGTTGGTGCTAAACGTTGGTGACCGCTACTCGCGAGAGGGGGCTGGAACTCTGTCCATAGATGGCTGCTCATACGTGCGAGGTTTTAAGTATCCAGAAAAATACACCAGAAGAAGTCACTTGAGGACAAAGTCCCAGGCGCGCTTATCCGGCGCTAGGCTCTGCTTGGCTGTAAAATCCTGTTTAAATCTGGTTTGGCTGTGGTTTGCTGAGTGCCCCGTTTAGGCACAAAAAAGGCGGGTGATATGGAATTCTGCTATAGGCATGCTGAGCGGGTTTGATATTCTGGAAGCCGCAATGCTCTGGCTGGTAATCCAATAGGCGAGTAGAGAACTACTACTGCGTTTGGCGATTCCAGATTTTGCGTTGGCTCCGTTGCACTGCGTGAGCTTAACTTGGCGTTGACAAAAAGGGGTTTTGATTCAGGAACGGGGTTGACGATTCGTGACGCTAGCGGTATTCAGAGACCCTCTGGATCGAAACATGATAGAATATTTCGTTCTTAGCCTGACTGGAATCTGCTCTAGCGATTCGGTCTCCCTGAAACCCGAACATAGGCAAACACATTCTAGTATTGTGTTAAAGTTTGCCTTATCTCATAATGGTCATCTACGGGCCAGGAATATACACGAATGTCTTTGTCTATTAAAACCAGTCTACTCTTATAGATCACATAGGGTGCTCCCCCCGGACAACCTGGCCTGCATATTTCTACAGAATTCGGTTGAAAGACGTAATCTAGAGTAAGACAAAAGAAATCGTTTGCGAAAGTTAAGGTAGAAAAATGCATAACATTATGCTCTATCTTTGTCTTAAGGGGGGTACAAAAAACCCAAAGACTGACCGCGGTCTTTGGCTCCCCCATGTTTCCAGGATGCATAATATTTGATCCGAATTTGTAAAAGCAGCGTTGAGATCCAGCCAAACACAGGGGACCCTTTCGCTCGTGATCAAAAGGCTTTAAACGTAAGAGATATCCCCTGGTCAGACGGTGCGGCTTAGTTTATAATATTATCGTTCGCTGACCGCTAAGCCGGAGACGTAACCAAATTTGATATCTTTTAGATGAAAATTGAATGTGAATTGAAATTTATGTCTGTATGGTGTGGTTCAGTAACAAACATGAGGAAAAGCCTTTTTGGCCAGAAAAACTTGTCGAGAGGTAGAAAATGAATGAAAAAGCCCAAAAGTACAAAATGTCCAGAATAGAAAAAATGCAGAACATTTAAAGGAGTAATCAAATTATGGACAAGATGGTAAAATAGATTATCGGTCACGTGACAGGCAGTCACACGTACAGTGTGTTATTTATTATTTTCTTCTCACAATGCGCCACGTACAAATTATCACCTATCATTTAGTATCCAGTAAATTGTTTCAGGTTACCTGTCTAAATTTTAAAAAAAATAATAGCACGCTGGTATTAACTGAAAATTTAAAATGCTGAATCCAGAGGCTGTATTCATACTCCCACTGTCAAGGTATTCGACACTTTCTAGTGTTGTTTAACAAGTCTAACTGTAAAAGCGAAATAGGAGCCTCGTTTCCTGCCGCCCACACAGAAGTTAAGAACACGTTGGCCAAGTTGGATCTCAATCTGGTTATGACCCCCCTCTAAAAGTTAAACCTTAAATCATTGAGGCCTTGCTTAGCAAAAAAAACTGTAACCTTTCCAATATTATTTCCAAAGAAACTAAACCGTTGAAATACTTGATGAACAACTTAACATAGCTAATAGCCAGTATTACCTCATAGTACCAGAACTACTTACACAGAATATTGTAATCTCCACGAATATATGTTATACAAAGATCCTAAAGATAAATGTGTACATACAACTTTGTGATTTCATTTCTTGTGATTCCTGGTTCACTTTGTAGTTGAATCAGATATCTTGGGTTATAAAACAATAATACATATTTTTAAAAGTTACACTTGACTTATTAAGATTCTCGTTATAGATTTCTATGTATGTGAGTGTCACAGTGTTGTAAAGTATTGTGGATTAAATTAAATTGTTTATCTGTCTGTTGGTTGTTGTGAACCTACACTTCATCAAAATTCAGAAGCTAGAGGTATCAAGATGAAAGGCTTACAGTTCGGTCTTCCAGAGGTTCTCGTCTGCAGCTTTGACCGACATCAAAGACTTTCTGTTCTAGCGGTTTTACCTGTGGAAAGCTAATGTTCCGAGATCCAAGGATATTAGGGATTTTTTAAATTTCCCCTGAGCAACTTCAAAGAAGTTTGTTATCTCTCTCTCTCTCTCTCTCTCTCTCTCTCTCTCTCTCTCTCACACACACGTGCTGTCTGTCAAGTATTATATGATTGACAGATAAGCTCGCGTGAGTGGAATGCGGTAAAACAAAGCGTGATTTGTTTCCTGTTATGACTGACAGGTCAACGAAGATGGTAAACACTGCGTTAGCCCATGTTTACAGAAAAGAAGGCGGGGACAAAATGGTACGTTGCAGAAATAGACAGTTGGTATAATGCATGTTTAGCTAGCAAATCAGAGAGCAGCTATAAGGTTACAATAAGCTGTCAGATTACTGTAGGCTCTTTTCCAGTATACGTCACATCCACGAAGAAGCAAACGTTTACTTGTGTTATGATTTTAAGTCACGAAGCTTTTTATTTTTATTTTGTGTGAACAATAATTTATTTCAAATACATACTCAAATGATGCCAATCTTGTCTGCAATATCCAAGGCATTATAATTAGAGGCTATCCGCACGGCAGCCTCTTTCTCGCATTCAGGGCGAACCAGTGTATAGGCTTTGCCAACCTCGATATTGAACAGCTTCTTGACAACCATCTTGATCATAAGTTTATTGACCCCAGGGGCGTCTTAACAGCATGGTAGGCCATAGGAAAAGCAATGCACTGGGCCCCTACCAGCGCTACCCACCCACGGGAATAAAAATGTAAATGTCAATAAAATTAAACCTATAGATTTATAATTTAATGGAACTGTCAACAAAAATGTTGTTACAAAATCAATGTTTAAACATAAACAAACATGCTGTATGTAAAGCGAGGATTAATCAACACAACCTATAACAATATAACATAAGCCTTGAAAAACACAAACATATAAACGATAATTAATTGGTAAACCGTACAGACGGAGATGGTACAGTATGAACAATATGGCAGCATCTCAGCATGGGGCCCCTAGAATCGTGGGGTCCCTGGGCACTGCCCAGTGTGCCCATGCCATAAGACGGCACTGATTGACCCTTCTGTCGACGATGAAGATAAGTGTGTTGCTGTCCTCAGTCATCTTCGTGGCAGACTCAGTGGTCAACGGATATTTGATCAAGCAGTACTGGTCGAGCTTGCTAGTCATGTTTACACCCTTACGGGGATATTTAGGAAGCTTCAGTGTCTTGGAATGACAGAAGTTAACTATGTCCTGATTTTGCGGAAACATGCTTCAACAAGTGCACAGTCCAGTGGATACCAGACCATTGCAACATTCCAGGCAACGAAGAGGCAGATAAACTTGGAAAAGAAGGGGGAGCCCTGCAACAAAACGATATAGAGACAACTTATGAAATAGCTAAAACAACTATAAAACCCATATTCAAGTCCAAATGGGACAGAGAACACCCAGGTCACATAAAAGATGATGCCTATCACCAGCTATTTAGGCGAGACCAGGTCATCATTTTCCGCTTACGCACTGGTCACAATAGGTTGAGGTACCATATATATCACAAGCACAGCACTGGCTAAACAAAACTCTGCTTCTGTGGCACCAGCCTCATGACAGCCGAACATCTGATCCAGTCCTGCCCATCTTTCGGCACTGAACGGAGTGGCATATGACAATAACCCACATCTCTCCACGAAAAACTGTTTGAAGATATCAGGAACCTTGACCTAACTATTACCTTTATTAGAGTCATTAATGTAGAAGTCTGAAGGTGAACGCAGAAGAATTGTGCGATTTTTGTTTCTTCTTTTTTTTTGGTTCGTGAATTCCACGAACAACAGATTTCTTTGCCTTCAATGTCTTTTCTTTGGCCATGACTACGCCTGAGTCAACTTTCGGTGGTGCTGAAACCTTGGCCTGTGCAGTCTTTGCTGCTGCTGAAGTCTTGGCGGATACAGTTTTAATAGGTGCTGCAGCCATTTTAGGTGCTGTTTCGTTTTTTTTTTTTTTAACAGGTACATTTTACACGAAATACAAAATAGGTCTGTTAGACAAGGGTGCCCACTCTCACCTTTGTTATATGTACTTTCAATAGAACCCGTGTTAGAGAAAATTAGACATTTCTTACGAGTGCCTGAGAACATACCTGTACGTTCGTTTAATATTTATTTACAGTTTTCATTCCAGGACAAGGTCAAAGAAAATTAGCCGCCTACGCTGACGACACGGTATTTTTCCCAACCAAAATTTCATCCATTCAAAATATTTTAAACACTTTTAATGAGTTTGGACGAGCCAGCGAAGCAAAATTAAACATTCATAAATATAAGTTAATGGGAATAGGTAAATGGAGATGTGGTAAAGTGGGATGTTATAAATATTTATAGGGGACTTAGTGTACTGACTGAGATCAGCTGTGAAGGTATCTGTATCTAATAAGTGTGGTGTATTACAGATGACCTTACTTGCTACCACATTTATACCTCAGTCAGAATTATTCTGGAATATTGTGATGACTACGTTAAATGTCTAGGGTTATGAAAATGATGAAGTGTAAGTCACAACAACAACAGACAGATAAACAATTTAATTTATTCCACAACACTTTACAACACTGTGACACTCACACACATATAACACTCTATAAGACTATCTTAAATGAGTCAAGTGTAAAGTTTCAAATATATATGTAATAATTCTTTTCAATAATGGATATCCTGATTCAACTACACAGTGAACCAGGAATCACAATCAAATGTAATTACAAGTAGTATGTACACAGTTTATAAATATAATCTTTGTATTGACATATTTTATTATTCTTATCCTATGTGTGTAAGTTGTGAAGTAGTAATATGAGGTAATACTGGTTTTGTTTTTCAAGCTAGGTTGTTGTTTGTCATCATGACTTCAGTGTTTGATTATCTTGGAAATAGTATTGGGAAAAGTTCACAGTTCCTGTCATTTGAAACAGTTTATTGTCCCTCTGTGTTAAATATACTGTCAATTTTTGAGGGGGGGGGGGGGGGCACATAATGTTGAGCTACTCTGGCCACAGAAGCTTATCTTTCGTGATGGCGGCAGGAAAAGACTCCTCTGCTCGATTGCTTCCTGTGTTCTGGAGACACCTCACTGGTCGCTATCTGGACCAAGGAGTATGCTGTCAGCCTCTGGATTCAGCAAAACTCAGACCAGGTGCTGCTTCAATAACTTAGGACCACGGTCCCTGAAACAAGAAGGTTGTACCTCCTACTTCAGATCTAATTTATAATCTATTTCCACACTGAACACAATACATAACAAACACTGAGTTCAGAGCGGTAGGCCAACTGCTAACTTCATCTGAAACAATTTACACCAGTATACTCCTCCCTAATGGTTACTACGCCTCTGCAATTCCAGCATTAGTTCTTTCTAGTCAATAAGATAGGTGTCAGTGTACTGTTTGGCAATTCCATGGAGTTTTCTTTTCTCCGACACGTCCTGTTCAGGTTGGAGCCGTATCTAGGCTTTGCCTCATGTTTTCTACTGAACCACACACATATACAGACATAAATTATCAATTTACATTCAATTTTCATTAAAAAGATATCAAATATGTCAAGCTTACCACAATTCATGGAAATAATACACAAATACGTTGACTGGCGATGAATATGGCACAAATTCCGATCTGCCTCTGTCCCAGACTTTTATTTAGAAAAATATGATCTAGATCTCAACGCACTGTTTCTTAGTAAGTTTATTTTAAAATGTGGCACTGAACTGACGCTCCTAATTGACTATATTGGCGGGTCTAACCAATCGGGCCATGTTTACACAGCTTTTCAAAAAATTTTATCCTTCTCACGTTTCCCCTAACAACCAAAATTAGTAGTTGTAGTCCGACTAATCGTGTTTAGCCTTACATTTACTTCTATCCAATCAAATAGGATTTTACATGGTGGCCCATTTCCCGTAAAATAGTGGTTTCAAAACATGCCACTGTGCGATTATTATTTGGTGTTGTCTGACACCCTCACTATTTTCTTTTGGCTATAATTTGTTAATTCATAGACTATTTGCGTAACACTTAACATATTCTTTGTCAGCAAGTCCTAAGAAACCCAAATATATAAATTTAATGGGGCTAAGTGGCTGGGTTCAAAATATGCATTTTCTAGGATAGTCGTGTATTTTTTATTTTTTTTTATGTTTAGAACCGCCACCTGTCCTGCCTTTTCGACTGTTCTGTTATACTAATGTCAGGATTTCAGACATAAAACAGTAGAATGTCATGTTTCCCAATAAGCATTTTACAGGTTTTTAAACCTAACTCTCGTAGTTGTAGTGTTTTTTATCACTGTCTATTTGAAAAAAGTTAGTGGTTCTGGCCTTACGCTTGGGGTGGCATTAATTATGTATCGCGAGACGCGCGTTAGTGTTGCATGCGTTCCTGCTTTCAGCCCTCACTCTCTCTATCCTAATTCCATCTGTCCTTCCGTTTATGTTAACGTAGTGTATAAAATGAAATTAATGGAAGTATTAATTTAGGTCATTACGCAGTGTGCCTAGCTCAAGGTTTTCTTAGAAATACAGTACACGTTTTATTGTAGAAAGCGTGTAGTGATGCAGTAGGCTTTACTATCAACGTGAAACGTTACAATTTGCAGACGAAGTAGAAAACAAGGGGGATTTTTGTACGCAATTGTGACAGCACTGTACTTTTACCATTTCTCTTTCCTTTTATTGAATTTATGTGTTAGGCTTTACATTTACCTTTTAATTTATATATGTGGATTTAGAATGTTTCACGACAAATTCTCCCCTCTTATAATAAGAGTAGTATATTATATATATAACCTTACTTGCTACCACATATCTATATATCTCAGTCAGAATTATTCTGGAATAGTGTGATGCTACGTTATGTGTCTAGGGTATGTGTATGGTGAAGTGTAAGTCACAACAACAGACAGATAAACAATTTAATTTAATCCACTACTCTTAACAACACTGTGACACTCACATACATATAACACTCTATGAGAATATCTTAAAGAAGTCACTAGTAACGTTTCAAATAACAATATGTATTCATTACTGGCATGAATGAATATGTGTCCTGATTCAACTACAAGGGAACCAGGAATCACAATCAATTTAAATTACAAGTTATGTACAGAATGTATTTAATATGAATATTGTAGTGACATATATTATTACCAATGTTCTATGTGTGTCATTTGTGTAGTGGTAAAATGAGGTAATACTGGTTTTGTTTTGTTCAAGCTCTGTTGGTATTTGTCATCATGACTTCAATAGTTTGTCTTTAGGGACCATTATTGTAGATGTTCACAGTTCCTGATTTTAAGACAAGTAAATTCCCCTCTGAATAGTATTTTTATAAAAGTTATTTCAAGATGAGGGGACATAATGTTGAGCTCAGCTGGCCAATTCGCTTATCTGGCGTGATGGCGGCAGGAAAGGACTCCTCTGCTCGAATTCTCCTCTGGGCTCAGGAGACACCTCCCTGATAGCTAAAAAGACCAAGGAGTATGCTGTCCGACTCTGGATTCAGCAAATCTCTGACCAGGTGCTGCTCACTACCATCAAGACCACTGTCCCTGAAATCAAGAAGGATGTACCTTCTACTTCATAACTAATTTATATTCTCTTTTACACTGATCACAATACAGCACAAACATTGCGTTCAGAGCGTTAGGCCAACAGTCAGCTTCATTTGAAATACTTTATTCCAGTATTACCCTTCTTAATGGTTACTACGCCTCTGCACTTCCAGCATTATTTCTTTCTAGTCCATCATCCAGGTGTCAGTGTACTATTTGGCCATTCCATGCCGTTTTACTTCTCTCCGACACCCTCTGTTCAGGCTGGAGCATTATAGGCTTTACCTCACGTTTGCCACTGAACTACACATATATATACAGGCATAAATCAACAATTCACATTCAATTTTTCATTAAAAGATACTGAATGGTTCAAGCTTACCACAATTTCATGGAAATAAACACAGATACGTTGATTAGCAATGAATTCTGGCACAAACTGGCACAAATTCCGTTCTGCCTATGTTCCAGGCTTTTATTTTAGCAAAAATGTGAGCTAGCTTCAACGTACTGTCGCTTTATCAAGCTTATTTGAATTAGTGGTCTCGAACTAACGCTCCCAAGTGTGTATATCAGCGAGACTGGCCAATGAGCCACGTTTCGACAAGTGTTTGAAAAAAATGTTATCTTTTCCCGTCTCCCCCAACAACCAAGATAGTATTTATAGCCCGACCAATCGTGGTTAGGCTTTCATTTGTTGCGCTCCAATCAATTTGGAGTTTACATGGTAGGCTATTTATGTAACGTAAGGTTTTTTCAAACACGTTATAAAAAAAAAATTTTATGAGCAGAAATGATTTTATGCTGTCAGGCACCCCCAATATTTTATTTTGGGTATAATTTATTAATTCCTGGACTATTTGCGTAACGTTTTACATATTATTTGTCAGCAAACCCTAAGGAACCCAAAAATACTAATTTAAAGGAGCTACGTGGCTGCGTTCAAAATATGCAATTTCTTCTATCTCCTGTTTAGAAGATGTGCTGTCTGGGTACTGTTATGTGTTCAAACGTAAACCCATATAATGTTGTCTTTTCTAATAAGAGTCTGTTATGATTTATAAACCTAACTCTGGGAAAGGGTAGTGTATTTTATCACTGTCCGTCTGAAAAAAAATTAGTGCATGTAGACTTACACGCGTGATGGTAGTAATTGTGTATCGCGCGAAGCGGGTTTAGTGTTCGGCTTTCTGCCTCTCCCTTCTCTTTTTATCCCTTTAGTCCATCTGTTCGTTCGTTTTGGTAACGCAGTATAATTAATGTTAGGGTTAATTTAGGTCATTACGCAGTACGTCTCAATGCTTTTCCAAGAAATACAGCACACGTTTCATTGAAGAAGGCGGGTAATAATACAGTAAGCTTTACTATCAACGTGAAAGCGTTACAATTTGCAGACGAAGCAGAAAACAAGGGGGATTTCGAGTACATTCTTTGGGACAGCACTGTCATTTTACCATTGCTCTTCTCTTTATTAATTTTATTTGTTAGGCTTCATATTTACCTAATAATTTATATATGTGGATTAGAATATTTCATGACACTTCCCCTCTTAAAACAGACATTATATGTCAGTCCTTTATTCTATATACACATAGAGAAATTTATTATTATTTCTGGGGTTTACGGTGATTCTCATCACACGGATGGCGGCTTAAAAAATCCGCTCCCAGATTTGTTTTTCCAGATATATATTCAATGCTAAAATTATATGGAGCCAGAAGCAAAGACCATCGGAGTAACCTAGAGTTCTCATGCTTAGCCTGTGCTAAAAACGATAAAGGTTTGTGGTCAGTTTGCAACTTAAATGCCTTCCCATATAGATAAATATTGAATTTCTTTATTGCCCATATTACTGCAAGACATTCTTTTTCGCTAGTTGAGTAGTTGATTTCAGCTTTATTCAACTTTCTGCTAGCATATGCCACTGGGCTTAATTCCCCATCCAATGCATCTGATTTCTGTAGTAAAGTTGCACCTAGCCCAATATTACTTGCATCCGTCCTTACTATGAATTCTTGACTTAAGTCAGGTAATTTCAAAATGGGTTTACTTGTGAGCTTTTCCTTCAATTCTTGGTAAGTCATTTCACATTGTGGTGTCCATGTAATGCGATCTGGAAGTCCTTTACGTGTCAATTCCGTTAAAGGTGCACATATGGAATTAAAGTTTTTGATATACTTCTGGTAGAAACCACATAATGAGACAAAGGATCTCACGTCCTTCTTGGTTTGTGGTCTCGGGGCTTTCTGTAGTTTCTCTAAATTCTTTGGGTCAGGGGTCATGTTTCCCTGATAAACTGTGTGTCCCAAAAATTCCAATTCTTTACATCCAACGCAACATTTGGTTGGTCGGGCTGTTAAATTTGCCTCCCTAAGTCGATCAAACAGCATGTTCAGAGAGTCAATGTGTTCCTCAAATGTTTCTGTTGCTATAAGGATATCATCCATAAAATTTGTTATACAGGGATTATTCAGAGGATCCAATAATTTTCTCATCATTCTAGAGAAGACACTAGGCGCATTCTTCAATCCAAATGGCAATCTATTAAACTCATAGTGTCCTTCTGAGGTACTAAAAGCTAGGTATGGTCTAACCTCAGGCTTTACTGGAATCTGATAGTATCCTTTACTCAGATCCACTTTTGAGAAATATTTAGCTTTATTTAGTCTGGCAAACAGCTGATTTGTATCCGGCAATGGATCCACCTGTCCTTCTGTAATAGCATTCAGTCTCCTGTAATCTATACAGAGTCTATGTTCTCCAGAGGGCTTCCTTAAAAGTACAACACCGGAACTATACGAAGACTCACTGTGCGAAATAATTCCTTCCTTCAATAGATAGTCTATCTCTTCCTTCAAAGCTTTTTCCTTAGCAAACGGAATCGAATATGGTTTCATACAGACAGGTGTGGAGTCTATGAGTTTCATATCATATTCCAATAGGTTTGTATGTCCTGGTCGGTCTGTTAACACCTCTGCATGATTATTTAGAACCTGTTGCACTCTCTCTTTCTGAGTTTTCGTTAAATGTGTACTGATTTTCACCTGTGCTGCTGTCTCACAGGGGTGTAATGGATATTCAAATGATGAAAGTGGTTCCTTTTTCATCTCCATGGCGATGGACAAGGTCAACAAGTGTGTCTCTTCCTGATGTTCTCTTTCCAAATATTTCTTCAGGAGATTCACATGATAGATTTTTTCTTTCCCCTTCTTATCTATCTTATAATTTGTTCTAGACACCTTCTCTAGAACTGTATATGGACCCTGCCATCCAATTTGTAACTTATTCTGACTCCCGGGCAAAAGAAGCAGTACCTTCTCTCCCACAGCCAAATTTCTGTCTTTCGCCTTCCTGTTATAATAGGCAGCATGTTTCTTCCTGGCTTGTTTCAAATTTTCATTGGCAAGTTTCCAGCCAGTTTTTAACCGAGTGGTCAGCTCATTCACATACTGGTATGAAGATGTAATGTTTTCCTCTGCCTTTTCATCAGTCCACGTTCTTAACATAGCTACATATGGACCTTTAATTGTGTGGACCTATTTGTCCATGCACCGGTATGGTCTCTTCCACTTGAAGCTTTATAGTGATGATTTTTCCTCCCAGAATTATCATTCACAAAACGACCGCTACCAATTTTTCTTTTGGGGCTTTCTCCCCTCTTAAAATTCTTGATGAGAGATTTCCTCTCTACATCTTCTTCCTCCAGTTTGTTTAAGTCCGATTGAGGGATTGTCGGCTTATCCTGGGGTAAGACATCTTTTTGCACTCTCCGCATAGTGGCCATTGTAAAACAGTTAAGTGAAGCTTGTCCGTGAAAAGGGGCTTCCCATTCCATTTGGTCCACTTTATCAAATCTATTTTTCCTTTTATTGTCAGGCCTGATTTTGCCTCGGGGCGTGTCCAGGTCCTGATCCATGTTCCCACTTGTGGGTGTTCCCTCATGTGCTATGCTACACCTTTCTACAAAATTTTCAATGTCCCATCTTGCTTTGGGCCAATAATAATTGTGAGCCACCTTTTGAATGATGGTACCTATCTTCTCATGGTCCCCATCTGGTTTCACATGTAGGCTCCTTATTAATTCTGTCCTATATCTTTTTGGAAGAACCAGCTGTCCGTGACCATTGGATCTAGCTCCAGTCTTCCTATACATCAACTTGTTTTTCATGTAAAAATCTCCCTTGCCTGGAGTTGTATGACAAGTTGACAATTTTCTGAAACAAGGCTTGAGTGTTTTATCCCCAGCCTGTGCCTTCCTCATCTCTTCTGGAGTGGTATCTAACATAATATCCTCCTCCTGTCTTGAGGTCGACCTGACCTGAAGGGTTGCCATATACACAGGTTTCCTTCTGCAACGGTCAGTGTCATGATTGTCCATCTGACAATTCTTACACCACCTTTTTCCTTGGTTGAAAGATTTTCTTTCATCATATTTCCTTTCATCGAATTGTGGGAATTTATTTTTATTGTCATACCGTGGCCTATCAAATTGGTGCTTACCTTTATTTTGATCCTTAGGATCAAATTTATTAAAGTTCTGTGGTGCCCTAAAGTTGTCCACCTGTTTCTTTTTATTACCTGTTACCTCTGCTTGAGCTGCTTGATACCTTTCAGCAACATTTAGCAACTCACCCAGCCTCTCTGCACCTTGTTCCATGAGAAACTTTCTCAGGTCTGGAGCCATGGACTCTCTTAGTTGCTCTATAAGGACCATTTCCTTAAGATCTTGGGTTTTCCCCAGAGAAGTCCATTTCTCCAAGTATGTCTCTATTCGTGCAGAGAACTGGTGATAGGTTTCACCTGACAGTAGTTTAGCATTCCTAAATTTTTTCCTGTAAAACTCTGCATTCTTTTCATACCTTAACAAAAGAGCCTGCTTTAGCATGTCATAATTTTCCTGATCACCTCTGCTCATTTTTGCAAAAACTTCATAAGCTGCCCCACGAAGTCCCTGAGATAACTTTAAGCTCCACCTTTCTCTCTCTAACCCATACGTGGTAGCTAATAGTTCGTACCTATTTATATAGCTCTCAATATCATCGTCTTTCTCAACAAAATGATCTAAATGAAAGTTCATAGCTGAGATTGAGGCTCCTTGAGTAACCGTAGCATCAGAGGCAAAGGGGCTGGCACCATTTTCAGGAGCATGGCCTTGAAACTCAAACTCCCTTAGTCGTAACTCATGTTCCCTTTGTAATCTCTTCTCCTCCTTTTCTGCTTCCCTTTCTGCAGCTTGTCTTCTTTCCTCGGCTTCTCTTTCTGCAGCTAATCTTTTGTCTTCTCTTTCTGCCTCCAATTTCTTAGCCTCAGCCTCAATCTGCAACCTCTTAGTCTCAGCCTCAGCTTGCAACCTCTTAGTCTCAGCCTCAGCTTGCAACCTCTTAGTCTCAGCCTCTAACTTTCTTTCGGCTTCTTTTTCTAATCTTCTTTCTTCGCGTTCAATAAATTTGTCACATTCCGTTGTGACATAGGCAACCATAACTTGCCCATCTAATCCTAACTCTTTTGCAGTCTGAACCGCAGCAGATCGAAATTTGGCCAGGTCCGCCATTGTCTATCAGGTAACTTAATACAATGTCTAACCAACAATTCAATCTCTAATGGACAAAACAGGCACCGTGAGCTCAACCTTATTTAATTCCACCCAAGGATACCTTTTAATTCTTATATTCCCTGAAGTGAATTACCCCCAATATTTTTAATAGTTAAAGATTCAAAATCCCGAGAGCGAGACCCCAATATATGTGGTGAAGTGGGATGTTATAAATATTTATAAGGGACTTAGTGTACTGACTGAGATCAGCTGTGAAGGTATATATATATCTAATAAGAGTAGTATATTATATATATAACCTTACTTGCTACCACATATCTATATATCTCAGTCAGAATTATTCTGGAATAGTGTGATGCTACGTTATGTGTCTAGGGTATGTGTATGGTGAAGTGTAAGTCACAACAACAGACAGATAAACAATTTAATTTAATCCACTACTCTTAACAACACTGTGACACTCACATACATATAACACTCTATGAGAATATCTTAAAGAAGTCACTAGTAACGTTTCAAATAACAATATGTATTCATTACTGGCATGAATGAATATGTGTCCTGATTCAACTACAAGGGAACCAGGAATCACAATCAATTTAAATTACAAGTTATGTACAGAATGTATTTAATATGAATATTGTAGTGACATATATTATTACCAATGTTCTATGTGTGTCATTTGTGTAGTGGTAAAATGAGGTAATACTGGTTTTGTTTTGTTCAAGCTCTGTTGGTATTTGTCATCATGACTTCAATAGTTTGTCTTTAGGGACCATTATTGTAGATGTTCACAGTTCCTGATTTTAAGACAAGTAAATTCCCCTCTGAATAGTATTTTTATAAAGTTATTTCAAGATGAGGGGACATAATGTTGAGCTCAGCTGGCCAATTCGCTTATCTGGCGTGATGGCGGCAGGAAAGGACTCCTCTGCTCGAATTCTCCTCTGGGCTCAGGAGACACCTCCCTGATAGCTAAAAAGACCAAGGAGTATGCTGTCCGACTCTGGATTCAGCAAATCTCTGACCAGGTGCTGCTCACTACCATCAAGACCACTGTCCCTGAAATCAAGAAGGATGTACCTTCTACTTCATAACTAATTTATATTCTCTTTTACACTGATCACAATACAGCACAAACATTGCGTTCAGAGCGTTAGGCCAACAGTCAGCTTCATTTGAAATACTTTATTCCAGTATTACCCTTCTTAATGGTTACTACGCCTCTGCACTTCCAGCATTATTTCTTTCTAGTCCATCATCCAGGTGTCAGTGTACTATTTGGCCATTCCATGCCGTTTTACTTCTCTCCGACACCCTCTGTTCAGGCTGGAGCATTATAGGCTTTACCTCACGTTTGCCACTGAACTACACATATATATATACAGGCATAAATCAACAATTCACATTCAATTTTTCATTAAAAGATACTGAATGGTTCAAGCTTACCACAATTTCATGGAAATAAACACAGATACGTTGATTAGCAATGAATTCTGGCACAAACTGGCACAAATTCCGTTCTGCCTATGTTCCAGGCTTTTATTTTAGCAAAAATGTGAGCTAGCTTCAACGTACTGTCGCTTTATCAAGCTTATTTGAATTAGTGGTCTCGAACTAACGCTCCCAAGTGTGTATATCAGCGAGACTGGCCAATGAGCCACGTTTCGACAAGTGTTTGAAAAAAATGTTATCTTTTCCCGTCTCCCCCAACAACCAAGATAGTATTTATAGCCCGACCAATCGTGGTTAGGCTTTCATTTGTTGCGCTCCAATCAATTTGGAGTTTACATGGTAGGCTATTTATGTAACGTAAGGTTTTTTCAAACACGTTATAAAAAAAAAATTTTATGAGCAGAAATGATTTTATGCTGTCAGGCACCCCCAATATTTTATTTTGGGTATAATTTATTAATTCCTGGACTATTTGCGTAACGTTTTACATATTATTTGTCAGCAAACCCTAAGGAACCCAAAAATACTAATTTAAAGGAGCTACGTGGCTGCGTTCAAAATATGCAATTTCTTCTATCTCCTGTTTAGAAGATGTGCTGTCTGGGTACTGTTATGTGTTCAAACGTAAACCCATATAATGTTGTCTTTTCTAATAAGAGTCTGTTATGATTTATAAACCTAACTCTGGGAAAGGGTAGTGTATTTTATCACTGTCCGTCTGAAAAAAAAAAATTAGTGCATGTAGACTTACACGCGTGATGGCAGCATTTGCGTATCGCGCGAAGCGTGTTTAGTGTTCGGCTTTTTGCCTCTCCCTTCTCTTTCTATCCTTCTGTCCATCTGTTCGTTCGTTTTGGTAACGCAGTATAATTAATGTTAGGGTTAATTTAGGTCATTACGCAGTACGTCTCAATGCTTTTCCAAGAAATACAGCACACGTTTCATTGAAGAAGGCGGGTAATAATACAGTAAGCTTTACTATCAACGTGAAAGCGTTACAATTTGCAGACGAAGCAGAAAACAAGGGGGATTTCGAGTACATTCTTTGGGACAGCACTGTCATTTTACCATTGCTCTTCTCTTTATTAATTTTATTTGTTAGGCTTCATATTTACCTAATAATTTATATATGTGGATTAGAATATTTCATGACAATATACACATAGAGAAATTTATTATTATTTCTGGGGCTTACGGTGATTCTCATCACACGGATGTCGGCTTAAAAAATCCGCTCCCAGATTTGTTTTTCCAGATATATACTCTATGCTAAACTCAAATGGCTGCATCAATAATGACCATCGGAGTAACCTAGAATTTTCATGTCTAGCCTGCGCTAGAAACGACAAGGGTTTGTGATCCGTCTGCAACTTAAATGCCTTCCCATACAGATAAATATTGAATTTCTTTATCGCCCTTATTACTGCAAGACATTCTTTTTCGCTAGTTGAGTAGTTGGTTTCAGTTTATTCAACTTTCTGCTAGCATATGCCACTGGGCTTAATTCCCCATCCAATGCATCTGATTTCTGTAACAGGGTCGCACCTAACCCGATATTACTGGCATCCGTCCTTACAATGAATTCTTGACTTAAGTCAGGTAGTTTCAAAATAGGTTTGCTTGTAAGCTTTTCCTTCAATTCCTGGTAAGCCAATTCACATTGTGGTGTCCATGTAATTCGATCTGGATTTCCTTTACGTGTCAAATCAGTTAACGGTGCACATATGGAATTAAAGTTTTTGATATACTTTTGGTAGAAACCACATAATGAGACAAAGGATCTCACGTCTTTCTTGGTTTGTGGTCTCGGGGCTTTCTTTAGTTTCTCTAAATTCTTGGGGTCAGGGGTCATGTTTCCCTGATGGACTGTGTGTCCTAAGAATTCTAATTCTTTACATCCAATGCAACATTTGGTTGGTCGGGCTGTTAAATTTGCTTCTCTAAGTCGATTAAACAGCATGTTCAGAGAGTCAATGTGTTCCTCAAATGTTTCTGTTGCTATAAGGATATCATCCATGAAATTTGTGATGCATGGATTATTCAGAGGGTCCAATAATTTTCTCATCATTCTAGAGAAGACACTAGGCGCATTCTTCAATCCAAATGGCAATCTGTTAAACTCATAGTGTCCCTCTGAGGTACTAAAAGCTAGGTACGGTCTAACCTCAGGCTTTACTGGAATCTGATAGTATCCTTTACTCAGATCCACTTTTGAGAAATATTTAGCTTTATTTAGCCTGGCAAACAACTGATTTGTATCCGGCAATGGATCCACCTGTCCTTCTGTGATAGCATTCAGTCTCCTGTAATCTATACAGAGTCTATGTTCTCCAGAGGGTTTCCTTAAGAGCACCACACTGGAACTATACGAGGATTCACTGTGTGAAATAATTCCTTCCTTCAACAAATAGTCTATCTCTTCCTTCAAAGATTTCTCCTTAGCAAAAGGAATCGAATAGGGTTTCATACAGACAGGTGTGGGGTCTATCAGTTTCATATCATATTCCAATAAGTTTGTATGCCCCCGGTCGGTCTGTTAACACCTCTGTATGATTATCTAGAACCTGTTGCACTCTCTCTTTCTGATTTTTCGTTAAATGTGTACTGATTTTCACCTGTGCCGCTGTCTCACAAGGGTGTAATGGATATTCAAATGATGAAAGTGGTTCCTTTTTCATCTCCATTGCAATGGACAAGGTCAACAAGTGTGTCTCTTCCTGATTTTCTCTTTCCAAATATTTCTTCAGGAGATTCACATGATATATTTTTTCTTTCCCCTTCTTATCTATCTTATAATTTGTTCTAGACACCTTCTCTAGAACTGTATATGGACCTTGCCATCCAATTTGTAACTTATTCTGACTACCGGGTAGAAGAAGCAGTACCTTCTCTCCCACAGCCAAATCTCTGTCTTTAGCCTTCCTGTTGAAATAGGCAGCATGTTTTTTCCTGGCTTGTCTCAAATTTTCATTGGCAAGTTTCCAGCCAGTTTTTAAACGAGTGGTCAGCTCATTCACATATTGGTATGAGGATGTAATATTTTCCCCTGCCTTTTCATCAGTCCACGTTCTTAACAGCGATTCATATGGACCTTTAATTTTGTAGACCTATTTGTCCATGCACCGGTATGGTCTCTTCCACTCGAGGCACTGTAGTGATGATTTTTCTTCCCAGAATTATCATGCACAAAACGACCGCTACCAATTCTTTTCTTAGGGCTATCTCCCCACTTAGAATTCTTGATGAGAGATTTCCTCTCTACATCCTCTTCCTCCAGTTTGTTTAAGCCCGATTGAGGGATTTTCGGCTTATCCTGGGGTAAGACATCTTTTTGCACTCTCTGCATAGTGGTCATTGTAAAACAATTAATTGAAGCTTGTCCGTGAAAAGGGGCTTCCCATTCCATTTGGTCCACTTTATCAAATTTATTTTTCTTGTCAGGCCTAAGTTTGCCCCGTGGCGTGTCCAGGTCCTGATCAATGTTCCCACTTGTGGGTGTTCCCTCATGTGCTATGCTACACCTCTCTACAAAATTCTCAATGTCCCACCTTGCCTTGGGCCAATAATAATTGTGAGCCACCTTTTGGATGATGGTACCTATTTCCTCATGTTCCCCATCTTGTTTTACATGTAGGTTCCTTATTAAGTCTGCCCTATATGCCTTTGGAAGAACCAACTGTCCGTGACCATTGGATCTAGTTCCGGCCTTCCTATACATCAACTTGTTTTTCATGTAAAAATCTCCCTTGCCTGGAGTTGTATGACAAGTTGACAATTTCCTAAAACAAGGCTTGAGGGTCTTATCCCCAGCCTGTGCCTTCCTCATCTCTTCTGGAGTGGTATCTATCAGAATATCCTCCTCCTGTCTTGAGGTTGACCTGACCTGAAGGGTGGCCATAACTATAGGGTTCCTTCTGCAACGGTCAGTGTCATGATTGTTCATCTTACAATTTTTACACCACCTCCTGTTTTGGTTGAAAGATTTTCTTTCATCATATTTCCTTTCATCGAATTGTGGGGTTTTATTTTTATTGTCATACCGTGGCCTATCAAACTGGTGCTTACCTTTGTTTTGATCTCTAGGATCAAATTTATTAAAGTTCTGTGGTGCCTTAAAATTATCTACCTGTTTCTTTTTATTACCTGATACCTCTGCCTGAGCTGCTTGATACCTTTCAGCAACATTTAGCAACTCACCCAGCCTCTCTGCACCTTGTTCCATGAGAAACTTTCTCAGGTCTGGAGCCATGGACTCTCTTAATTGTTCTATAAGGACCATTTCCTTAAGATCTTGGGTTTTCCCCAGAGAAGTCCATTTCTCCAAGTATGTCTCTATTCGTGCAGAGAACTGGTGATAGGTTTCCCCTGACAGTAGTTTAGCATTCCTAAATTTTTTCCTATAAAATTCTGCGTTCTTTTCATATCTTAACAAAAGAGCCTGCTTTAGCATGTCATAATTTTCTTGATCACCTCTGCTCATTTTGGCAAAAACTTCATAAGCTGCCCCACGAAGCCCTTGAGATAACTTTAAGCTCCACCTTTCTCTCTCTAACCCATACGTGGTAGCTAATAGTTCATATCTATTTAGATAGCTCTCGATATCATCGTCTTTCTCAACAAAATGATCTAAATGAAAATTCATAGCTGAGGTTGAGGCTCCCTGACTAGCAATTGCATCGGAGGTAAAGGGACTGGCACTATTTTCAGGAGCATGGCCTTGAAACTCAAACTCCCTTAGTCGTAACTCATGTTCCCTTTGTAATCTCTTCTCCTCCTTTTCTGCTTCCCTCTCTGCAGCTAATCGCTTGTCTTCCCTTTCTGCAGCCTGTCTTCTTTCCTCGGCTTCCCTTTCTGCCTTTTTTTCTTCTCTTTCTGCCTCCAATTTCTTAGCCTCAGCCTCAATCTGCAACCTCTTAATTTCTTTTTCAGCCTCTATCTTTCTTTCAGCCTCTTTTTCTAATCTTTCAGATTCTAATTTTCTTTCTGCCTCTTTTTCTAATCTTCTTTCTTCCCGTTCAATATATTTGTCACATTCAGTAGTGACATAGGCAATCATAACTTGCCCGTCCATTCCTAACTCTTTAGCAGTCTGCACAGCAGCAGATCGAAATTTGGCCAGGTCCGCCATTTTCTAACAGGTAAATGTATATAATGTCTAACTAAACAATACAATCTGTAATTAATTATCCAAGGACAACCACAGGCACTGAGAGCTCAACCTTATTTAATTCCACCCAAGGATACCTTTTAAATTTTTATTATTCCCTGAAGTGAATTACCCCCAATATTTATAATAGGGAAGGATTCAAAATCCCGGACAGGACCCCAATATATGTGGTAAAGTGGGATGTTATAAATATTTATAGGGGACTTAGTGTACTGACTGAGATCAGCTGTGAAGGTATCTGTATCTAATAAGTGTGGTGTATTACAGATGACCTTACTTGCTACCACATTTATACCTCAGTCAGAATTATTCTGGAATATTGTGATGGCTACGTTAAATGTCTAGGGTTATGAAAATGATGAAGTGTAAGTCACAACAACAACAGACAGATAAACAATTTAATTTATTCCACAACACTTTACAACACTGTGACACTCACACACATATAACACTCTATAAGACTATCTTAAATGAGTCAAGTGTAAAGTTTCAAATATATATGTAATAATTCTTTTCAATAATGGAGATCCTGATTCAACTACACAGTGAACCAGGAATCACAATCAAATGTAATTACAAGTAGTATGTACACAGTTTATAAATATAATCTTTGTATTGACATATTTTATTATTCTTATCCTATGTGTGTAAGTTGTGAAGTAGTAATATGAGGTAATACTGGTTTTGTTTTTCAAGCTAGGTTGTTGTTTGTCATCATGACTTCAAGTGTTTGATTATCTTGGAAATAGTATTGGGAAAAGTTCACAGTTCCTGTCATTTGAAACAGTTTATTGTCCCTCTGTGTTAAATATACTGTCAATTTTTGAGGGGGGGGGGGGCACATAATGTTGAGCTACTCTGGCCACAGAAGCTTATCTTTCGTGATGGCGGCAGGAAAAGACTCCTCTGCTCGATTGCTTCCTGTGTTCTGGAGACACCTCACTGGTCGCTATCTAGACCAAGGAGTATGCTGTCAGCCTCTGGATTCAGCAAAACTCAGACCAGGTGCTGCTTCAATAACTTAGGACCACGGTCCCTGAAACAAGAAGGTTGTACCTCCTACTTCAGATCTAATTTATAATCTATTTCCACACTGAACACAATACATAACAAACACTGAGTTCAGAGCGGTAGGCCAACTGCTAGCTTCATCTGAAACAATTTACACCAGTATACTCCTCCCTAATGGTTACTACGCCTCTGCAATTCCAGCATTAGTTCTTTCTAGTCAATAAGATAGGTGTCAGTGTACTGTTTGGCAATTCCATGCAGTTTTCTTTTCTCCGACACGTCCTGTTCAGGTTGGAGCCGTATCTAGGCTTTGCCTCATGTTTTCTACTGAACCACACACATATACAGACATAAATTATCAATTTACATTCAATTTTCATTAAAAAGATATCAAATATGTCAAGCTTACCACAATTCATGGAAATAATACACAAATACGTTGACTGGCGATGAATATGGCACAAATTCCGATCTGCCTCTGTCCCAGACTTTTATTTAGAAAAATATGATCTAGATCTCAACGCACTGTTTCTTAGTAAGTTTATTTTAAAATGTGGCACTGAACTGACGCTCCTAATTGACTATATTGGCGGGTCTAACCAATCGGGCCATGTTTACACAGCTTTTCAAAAAAATTTTACCCTTCTCACGTTTCCCCTAACAACCAAAATTAGTAGTTGTAGTCCGACTAATCGTGTTTAGCCTTACATTTACTTCTATCCAATCAAATAGGATTTTACATGGTGGCCCATTTCCCGTAAAATAGTGGTTTCAAAACATGCCACTGTGCGATTATTATTTGGTGTTGTCTGACACCCTCACTATTTTCTTTTGGCTATAATTTGTTAATTCATAGACTATTTGCGTAACACTTAACATATTCTTTGTCAGCAAGTCCTAAGAAACCCAAATATATAAATTTAATGGGGCTAAGTGGCTGGGTTCAAAATATGCATTTTCTAGGATAGTCGTGTATTTTTTATTTTTTTTTATGTTTAGAACCGCCACCTGTCCTGCCTTTTCGACTGTTCTGTTATACTAATGTCAGGATTTCAGACATAAAACAGTAGAATGTCATGTTTCCCAATAAGCATTTTACAGGTTTTTAAACCTAACTCTCGTAGTTGTAGTGTTTTTTATCACTGTCTATTTGAAAAAAGTTAGTGCTTCTGGCCTTACGCTTGGGGTGGCATTAATTATATATCGCGAGACGCGTGTTAGTGTTGCATGCGTTCCTGCTTTCAGCCCTCACTCTCTCTATCCTAATTCCATCTGTCCTTCCGTTTATGTTAACGTAGTGTATAAAATGAAATTAATGGAAGTATTAATTTAGGTCATTACGCAGTGTGCCTAACTCAAGGTTTTCTTAGAAATACAGTACACGTTTTATTGTAGAAAGCGTGTAGTGATGCAGTAGGCTTTACTATCAACGTGAAACGTTACAATTTGCAGACGAAGTAGAAAACAAGGGGGATTTTTGTACGCCATTGTGACAGCACTGTACTTTTACCATTTCTCTTTCCTTTTATTGAATTTATGTGTTAGGCTTTACATTTACCTTTTAATTTATATATGTGGATTTAGAATGTTTCACGACAGGAGAAACAGATCAGACCTTCCTTTTCAGTTGCTCCAAGTAAATAAAATAAAAATTTACGGTATTACATACACTGCCACACCAACACAAAGAAACACAGAGAAAATGCAGACTAGAAAGATATAAATACAATACTACTACAATTTTCGGAAGATCGGTTTTAATTAACACTTTTATTTTACCTAAATTGATTTACATAGCAAACGTCCAAACCATTCCTCAAGAAATTATTACACGAATAAACAAACTCACAAGAACATTCTTATTTCGCAACACTTTACATTGTATAAAACCTAAAACGTTAATACAACCCAAAGATAGAGGGGGAGTATCTTTACAAGATATAACAACAAAAATAAAAGCTTTATGAATCAAGTACATAGGAGAAATAGTAAAAAATCCTGAACTGTACCCCCTGGCTCATTATTATTGTCGTAATTATTGATAAGATAAGACTGAGGTAATAATGGTCCCTTTCTAGTAAAGGTGATAGTAAGAACTAGTGAGAAGAAGGTGAAAGAAATAGTTCCTGTTTCACGAGGAGAATTGGTGTAAGAGAAAGAACAGTCATGGATTGAGTGATTGCTCTAATCCATCCTATCTTTTACTCTATTTAAAGTAGACGCGCTTTCTCACTTGATACAGATTCAATTTACACTATCCTCACGTACCCACAATTTTGTGACAGAAATACGTACAGACGTGAAAAACATACATAAACTATGGATCACATATATGGCAGGGGTTTTTGACCAACACTAGGGCTTAAGGTTTATTAAGTTTATTTTTCACTAGAAAATACCACATCAAGAAAAGAATTAATCAATAAATTTTAGTTACATAAGAGAAATGAAAATAAAATCTAATAGTCCCTCTCTCTTGTATTGGGAAGCTAGGAAGGATCCCGACAGAGGTAATTTACCCAAAAGATCAAAATAATTAACAATGGGGTAGGGGTATGAATTCGAATACTTAGGATCAATCATTAACAGCTCTGGCGACTGTGCAGTAGAAATTAAAAGAAGACTTGCAATTGCTTCACATAAGCTAATACAGATGAAAAACCTATGGCAAGGCACAAGCAAAGAAACAAAGTTACAACTGATCAGAGCATGTATATTCCCAGTAGCAACATACGGCTGCGAGACTTGGACACTCAATAAAACAGTTGCAAAAAAGATTACATCATTCGAAATGAAATGCTACAGAAGGATGTTGAGAATACCCTGGACAGAAAAAAAGACCAACAGAGAAGTACTGCACTCACTAAATGTACAGGAACATTGGCTCCCAAATACCATCGCAATAAGGAAGCTGAAATTTTTCGGTCATATAAAAAGACATAATAGTCTGGGAAAAAACAGTGATGGAAGGCATGGTCCCTGGAAAAAGGGGAAGGGGTCGACCTAGACGACGGTGGACCCAGGACATCACAGAGAGTCTGAACTTGTCTTTGGCTGATGCAGGTCGACTTGCCCAGAATCGTGATGCGTTCAGAGCAGCTGTAATGGAGACAACGTTCTGGAAAGAATACGTCACATGATGAGATGAGATGAGGGGTATTTCAGGACCGGTAAAGAATAAGTTCTTAATGTAACCTATCCTGGGGACACTCAGATTAGTGAGAGATAAAATACAAGAAGAATGGTAAATTAGTGGTAACTTTAAGAAAATAAATTCTTCCGTTCCGTTCACACACTACACACATACAGTGAGCTCACTATCAGATTTGCTTACCCCTCTGTCGACGCTGCATACATTCCATGGAATTAATCAAACAGGTAATTAAGACTAATTTGAGTCCTAGTATTTGTCCAGTTCAGCCCCAGACTCTCCGTTTATGCAACTGCTATTGTTCGGGAGTCGCTGAATTGGTACGTTGATTTTTTTTTCTATGTAGTGGCACTGTCATGGAAATTTTTAAGTTAATATAATTTCTCTGGGGTGGGTCTAGCCTCCAGTGGCTGGGACTCTCTCTGTCGTAATGAAATGTGTACTAAACAGAATGTTACTCCTGGGCTGTTCTCGGAGGGAAATAACCGAGTATGACCCGTGAACTCTCTCTGTATAATTCCGTGGTAAGAAATCGTTACTGTCAAATGGTTTTAAAATAATAGTGCTGTAAGTTCTGCCACATCAGGACAGTAGTATTTATATATGTATCTAGATGGAAAAATCTTCTGGTATAGTCCCGTTACCGTTAACATTTAAAATTTAAATTGTAGTGTCTGTTTATTTAACCACTCTCATGGAGGGAGAAGGTGGACCGCACCGGGTCACAAACATCAGATTTTTCACCAACAATTGTCTGGATGTTTAGTAACAATGGACCCTCATGCCATAAGACATAAGACCAAAAAACTCTTAAAAAATCGCTGGATCGCAATGGTATGACCAGCCTATTAAAAAGGAAGATAAACATGAAATCATACTATAATCATATCCTAACACACGCGTTTAGGTAAGACCTGTAAATCACTCCGGTATTTAATTATATTTAAAAAAAAACACCACGAGTGTCTAGCTAATATATCGCTTTAACACTAGCTATGAACCCTAGTCACTTCAAATTTACACATGGTGAAAATATAAATAAATGGTATCTCGACAATATTAATCGCCTAGCGTCTTAAGATTATTTAAGTCTCTCTTACTGGGGAATAACAAGAAATTAAATTACGTTACGGCTGGAGAAATTTAGCTATAAGTTTATTTAATACGTTATTCAACTTAACACAAAATCCAGTTTAATATAATGGAGAACTTTAACAATTAAATCACTCAAAACTCTAATATATTATTCCCGCAGCACACAAAAAATGAATTAATCTCCACGCATAAGTAAGTCCAAAATGGTAGTAAGGCTCTCCTATGCGAGCTAGGTACTTTCTTCAAAATCTCTGGTGCTACTGATACCTGAATTTTTAAGAGGTCTCTATATATATTAAATTGACTTAATCTCGCTTATGTCTGGCAAAAATCGCACCTCGAACGAATTCTTCGGCCAATTCCTAAATCAAAGCTAAATTTGACACTTATGCCGACAGTATTGCCGCTTCAGGAAGAAATTTATTCTCCGCGTAACGGTCTTCGTCCGTTCTATTACCAGGTGTTAATCAGAGGTTTCAGATCTCGGCTCTCTCTCTCTCTCTGGAACTTCAAAGAAGTCGTAACCTGACACCCGATGGCCGCCCCTGGCCCGCCTCTATTGAAAGAAAGACAGTTAGAGATATGAATATCTGCATCAATAGTGCTTGAAACAAAGACAGGTAGGCGTGGCTAAACTAGAAAATAAGACAGATAGCGAAAGAGGCCTTGCTTACACGTACTTCACTTACATGTTAATTAGGAAGCGAGGGAAACACACGTGGAATCGAGTTGATTGCAAAAGAAAGAGGGGTGACGGTGAGAATAAAGTGGATCGATCAAGGCTGCTAAATTTTCATCTGTCACAATTATATTGGTTTAAGATTATCTAACGTGTGTCGTTACAACAATAATCAACCTCATTATTTTGTCACTTTACCTCGGTTCTAGAAACAATGCAAACAAAGCATATAAGGAAACATACCTTTATTACATCAAAACACACGCTCCATTTACAGAAGTCTTATTCGTGACAAGGATAAAACGTAGGTACAATTATGTCATAAATGATTACCAACCTATTTTTAGGAGCCTACACGAGTTACCTGTTGCTCCACCCGCAAAGGAAGTCACCTTTAGATTACTATATAGCATGACACCCATTAGGCAAAAACTTTGTTGCACAATGGAAAAACATCCCAAAATGCAAATGAGGTGCTGCTTCGAAGCATACTAGCCCTTAAGGATCCACACAATTGTTATTGGGCGGAAAATAGGGAATCTATTTAAGTATTACGTGCACAAAACACATATCTGAGTTATAATTTTATTTTGCTTTTAAAATCTGCATATTCTTCTTCTTCCTCGTTTGTCCTGAAAAGGACGTTGGTTGCGTTGTGTCCGTCGTTTACAGCGAAGCTGCGGTATTTGCGCCGTTCGGCCGACACATCCGACTTCCACACGGCATTTTTTGGGACCGGGTTTGCCTTCCCTCTTCGATCCCTACTCCTCAGCCAGACTGCAGTGATGCAGCCTGTTTCCAGGACCACCACGTGGAGGTGGAGTAGGGTCTTGGTCAGCTCTGGTTCGCTGACCCTGACGCAGGCAGTCAAGCTATGGGTCGCTTACTGCATTCCTCACTTTTGATGCGTCTTGGGTCCCAAATCTGCATATATGTCTAACAATAGTAAAAACAAGTGAAAAAAAAAATGCTTTGTCTATTGCAGTAAAATTTTGCTTGATGTATTTATTTCTAACATAGGAAAATGGAAATTTTTTTTTTTAATGTGTAAAACAAAATAGTTTTTTTTTTATTTTTATTTTTTATTTTTTTTTTTAAATTGATTATTTTACTTGTCACAAAAATATTACATCCCTTTATAAGATTATTTTCCACTTTATTATTCTTTTGGAGCTTTGGATCAGCTCTGGAGTTAGCCTTCATTGAAGAAACATGTATTTACGTTATGTGTGTTTGCAGTAATGCTTCAACAATTTATTTTACACTATGCAGTTGCGGGATACGAAATTCACGCTGCTCTCGAGTGGATTCCAGAGTCAGACGACTAACCAAGGTCTCAAGCCCATCAACGTGGTGTATCATGGAAACTGGCAACTTCGAGTTGTCTTGCAAACGATTCATGGATCGACTAGAGTGACCCACCATCACGATTCCCCCTGCGGTGAAACATTTTGAGAACTCAGCACCGCACACTAAGCTTGGGGAAATCACTTCAACCTCAAACTAAACTCCGGTTTATATCTGCTTGGCAGTGTTTAGAAGGATTACACAATTGATATGTGACAGGCAAAAGAAGCTGGAAATTGACTCTGAGAAGGACGTGATGATTTCTTGGCAGAGCCCAGAACCAGAGCAAAATAATTTAGCCCTTCGTATCTGGATGACGGGGAACGCACAGCATGCCACCCTTCTTACTCCTTCTAGCTTGAAATCAGATTGGAGAATCATTTAAATGCATGCCAGGCTAGGACAGAATACTCGAGAAAGAAACAGGTGCCCGTGACTCCAACTGAACAAGTTTCGAAATGATAGAAGAGCAACAAGAAAAGCATATATTTGCAATGCAGAAAATACCAAGGATTCTTCAACTGTTTTTCCCTGTTAAAGACCAACAATCTTATCAACCTTAGTTAAACAACAAAACATTAACAACAACAACAACTATGCAGTTGCCAGCTCTATGCACAGCCACGCCTTATTCGCCTCTCACGCCATACAGCTGTGGTTATAATCTTACTTCTCATGAAGTTAGCCGAAGCCGCGGTTTTATAGACTACAACCAGGAACAAGCTATTTTAAAATAGAAGAACTCTAGAGTTCACAATGTCTGCACGACAGTAATATAGAGCAAGGGTTTTCAACCTCTTTTTGCCCATGGACCCTCTTCAGAGCATCATTTACTCGGTGGCCCCCTTCATAGCCGAAATATGGCATGGTCCACTGGTTGGGGTGTGCGCATGTGGCCTACGTTGAGAACCACTGATATAGAGCAGCCTGTACTGACAGTCTAAGAGATTTGTACAATAAAGAATCCAAATATTGCACTGTTTATTGTCTAGCACATATTTTCTCAAACGGTGTGCCGCGAGAGACAGAGGTGGGCTGCAAAATTTTGATACTAAAAATATTTGTATCCAAATTACAGCGCACTTTTGCCTATTTATACAAGAGTGTGTTTGTGCAATATTCCTACACGAATAAAGAAGATCTGTGCCTCCAAGCATTTCATAATGAAAACAAGACACTTGCATAATAAAATTTCAAATCTCTCTCAATTTTTATTTATTTTTATCATGTCTTACTATTAAAATATATATTGTAACAGAATTTGAAATTAGTAAATGTAGTGTAAACCGTAAAATACGATAAATTTACGGTTAATTACACGATAGCCCAGCATTAAGAACACAGGTGTGCCACGACATAAATTTGCATTGGTAAGTGTGTCACAGTCTGAAAAAAGTCAGAAACACTATGGTCTAGCAAATCTCGTGTAGTCCCCGGGATCTCTGATGAAACAAAGCAACAACAGGACTACAACTCCCTGGCGCGTGCCGTATACTAAGACTAATATGAGGTTGTGCATGAGACTGCCAACCTCATCATGTACAACAAAATGGAGTATTTCTATTCTGTCTTTGCATCTTCAGAGACCCGTGAGACCTACACTGGAATATAAAGAAATCAAGTCCAACACAAAAATAAACTCAAATGTCATGTCAGTCCTATTGTATGGCTCTGAAACATGGAGAACGACAAAAACAACCACCAAAAAGTTACAGAATTTCATAGAAGGGTCCTTATGTAAGAACTAGCACAATGATTAAAACAGTAACACAAGATCACTAATGTGGAACTGATGACAAGAATCAGACAAGTGCCAGTGGAACTAGAAGTGAGAAGGAGACGCCGCTGGAGTTGGATAGGACACTCATTGAGGAAACTTGTAGATAACATTGAGAAACAATAATATAAATAGGGTACCTATCACCCGTGTTTTCTTTAATTTATTTTTACAAGTGCGTCTTTGGCAGCGTGCAGTGTTTCATAGTTTATTTGTGTAAAATTGGCTTCGATCTTCCTAAAAAGGCGCAGAATTTTGTTGTTGTTGTTGTTGATTGTAATTTAGTTTTATTACAATGAACTCTGTCTTGTCTGTGCACGAAGATCAGTCAAACAGTTCAAAGCCCATGTCCTCATCAGATTCTTCCTTCTTCTTTTTCTCTTTCTTTGCCTCAGCTTCAGCTGGTTTCCCAGCAGCAGAGGCGGCAGCAGCACGCGCACTACCAGCAACAGCAACAGATGCAGCACCAGCAGAACTTCCTACATTGGGGATCAACTCTTTCACATTCAAGCCATCCAAGACCTTGGCAAAAAGACCTGTCCAGTAAGGCTCAACAGAAACATTAGCTGCCTTGAGAATTGTTGCAATTTTATCACCAGTGATTGCCACTTGATCATCCGATAAAATAAGGGCAGCAAAAACACATGCAAGCTCGTCTGTGTCAGACATCGTGTTTTAAACTACAAAAAAAATTTTTAAAAGAAATTTGACACCCCTTTTGGGGCGTAAAGTGAGATCTATGACTTTATTATGTAAAATTTGTGTGATCTCGGCACTAGCTAAGACACTTTGATCTTAGCCAAAAGGCCGAGAAGCGATAATTTACAAAATTGATATAAAATGATCGTGCGGCCCAATCGTTTGAGTAATCTTTTTTTTTTTTTAAGGTAAAACTTTTGCCTCGTTTTGGCGCGTCCCGTTCAACCTAGTCGGTTATATTAGGGCGCATGTTCAAATATAATTTTTTATTTTTTCCTCGCATGAGGTCGCATTTAACTCGCGTGAGCCGCATTGTAACACGCCCAACATAAACGCATGTCCCAACACAAAAAGACCCAGTGACAAACAAGTGTCTGTAATGATCCTCTGTGTTTTCACTTTTTTTTTTCCCTCGCATGAGGTCGCATATTTTTTCCTCGCATGAGGTCGCATTTAACTCGCATTGGAACACGCCCAACATAAACACATGTCCCAACACAAAAAGACCCAATGACACACAAGTGTCACCAATGAGCCTCTGTGTTTTCACTTTTTTTTTCCCTCGCATGAGGTCGCATATTTTTTCCTCGCATGAGGTCGCATTTAACTCGCATTTGGAACACGCCCAACATAAACGCATGACCCAACACAAAAAGACCCAATGACAAACAAGTGTCACCAATGATCCTCTGTGTTTTCACACAAAAGATCTAATGACACATAAGTGCTACTGCATTGATCTTTCGTGCCGGGTACATGGTTATATTAGGGCGCATGTCCAAATATAAAAGTTTTTTTTTTTAAATGTTTTTCCCAATTAATTTTTATTCATATAAATCTTCTGTGACATGTAAAAACTTCCAAATCAAGAGAACATGTACAAGTTTAAACAAAGGTGGTATATTTTAAATACACAGAAAAATTACATTGGAAAAACCTGCACACCCACACACACTCTCAGAAAAATAACAGAAAACGCTAGGTAGACGTGCGGCTGTTAGAACATAGGCGCCTAGAGGTAAGATTGGCAGAAAGGGGTGTGAGACACCATTGAAAGCCCCGGGTAGGAGAGCAGTCCGTGTTACATCCTGCTTTTGTGGGCAGGTTCAACTAAAGCCTTTCAAGAGGCTAGCACGCACTGACACGAAGAGGAGAATAGAAGTAAAGGGGGGAGGTTTTATAGCGTTTAGGCACTACCTTAAGTTGGAGGAGGCAGAGGAATGTTACTCTGCCGTACGGTAAACGCAGGTGATATTGACGCTGCCTTTTGGAGAAAAACAGTTAAAAATATATGGGGATTAAATTTATTTATTTTTTTTTTATGCCCCTTCTGGGGTTCAAAATGAGGTATATAAGACTTTATTGTGTTTAATGTGTTAAGGTGTGTGATCCTGGCCCTGTCTAAGACCCGACATACTCCCGGCCCTGTCTAAGACCCGGCATACTCTAGAAATGATCCCTAAGAGTATGACACTTTGATCTTAGCCATTTTCTTTCTTTTTTTTTAAATTTGTTATCCAAATATAAAAGACTTTTAGGTCTGGGATACATTTTGTATGATTTAGTAATCAAACATATTCTAAATCTGTTCTTTTCTTTCTTTGGGTCTAATATTTTGCTGTGATACCCTGTTCAACCAAAACCCATTGAAGGGTTGCAAACGGTTATATTGGGGTATTCTAAATCTGTATAAGTATTGACTGTACAAAATGCCCCTCTGTGTTGTAATTTTATTTTGCTTTTAAAATTATCTACAAATGTGCAACAAGTACAACAATAATTCATAAATTGTTCTAAATATTGCACAACAAATTTACTTTTTTACACTTATTTCTAAATAACAAAGAGATATTACTAAAAGTAAAGTGTAAAACTGTAAATAGCAATTTTTTCTTGCTAAATTGATTATTTTCCTTAGAAAAAATTACTTCCCTTTATAATATTACTTTGGAGCCTTCAACTAGTACTGGTGTTTGCCCGTATAATCGTTCACAAAACATTCATTAACTGTATTGGTTATGGCAGTAAGATTTTCTTTCTTTCTTTAATTTAGGGAAGAAAACGACAGCGAGGAAGGGAATTGGTCACCCCCACCACTCAATGCTGGACCTAGTATGGTGAAGTCTCTAGCACTTCGTGCCCCTACGGCAGTATTTGCTATGGGACTAACTTTTTTTCTATACTTTCTTTAACAATTTGTTTTACACTATGCAGTCGCGGGATGCAAAGGCATTGACTCTGCTCTCGAGTTAATTCCAGAGTTAGACCACTAACCAAGACACTGAAGCACATCCAAGTGGTGCAATAAAAAAATGAAAACCTTCGAGATGTCTGACCAATACTTCAAACGGCCTCATACCCTATGGCCCGACATTATTCGGAACTGTAATGATAATGAATTACTGTAATGATAATCCCACTATTATCCTGTTTATAGGTTCCAAGCACTTTGTGGTTTCCAGTATTATAAAGTTAAGTTTTCTTGCAGATTAATTTCAGTAGATCCTCAACACTTGGTCCAATCCTCTTTCTTTAAATCCTATATTTCTTCGGTCCTGGCTAAACTGAATGTGTCGTCTTGACTCAATGGAATACACTGCTGGAGTCTGAAAATGTGCTACATTTTATGGGTCCTTTCGCCCACGCTCTGTAAGCTTTCTTACTCTGTGAAAATCGTCAATCAAACGTAGTCCATTTTAATATTTCTTGGCTAGACCAAGCAAATTTAACAGTTGGACTATACTATATATCTACTCATCCTTCTTCTCATGAAATTTCGCATGACACCGGTAATTTCAAACGCCTCCATTTGTCACAGAAAGACCTCGAAACTTTTCATTTCTTGTGCCATCCCGTAATTAATTTGTGCTCTTCACGTTCTATTTTCCTACTTCGGACAATATTTGGTATTTTCGAGTCACTGTTTACACTTCTTCCTGTAATTATTCGTCATGTTTGTTTACCTGCCCATCCTTACTGAGAGTTATTATAGGTAAGACCAGATTGGCCGCCACTCATTTTCGTGTAGTAGCACCCAGTGTTTGTGTTTGCACATGGATCGCCGATCATATGACAGTCCCACCTGAAGACGACGGAAATGTTGTAATCGCTTCCAGACAGAATTGTTACGAAGACATTATTTGTGATAATGTAGGAAGTCGTTTGTGTAAACAGGAACGATAATCGACGGAAATAACAATTCCTTATATGGAAAGGGACTTTTTAAAAATCGCGCAGAATTTTCCTATGAGGAAATTGTTGGGATAAACCCCATCATAATACGCATGATTGAATACAATTGGCTGGGTAAGTCTAGATGTTAAAAACAACATTTATGATTGAAGCCTGGTCAGATAGTAACAACCACGTGCGTGGGACGAAATTTGCAATACAATCTGGCACTTTCGATGGTTTAGAGGACTGTGAAATTCACCTCGTCAAGAAGACAACCAGCAGGCCAGAGTACGGAATAGGATCAGAATTCCATTTATCGGACCGGACCTGGTTTGCGCATCTTGTGGACTTATATCCCAGGAAACCTTTACTTACATTAACACGGAAAGCCGAAATCTTAGGAATCTGAAAACACAAAGTCATAGTGGGAGCTTAGTGTAAAGTAAAACCCCAGACCGCGTGTAATAGGCATCTTAAACATGTTGCCTTAACTATTGCTCTGAGCCAGTAGTCAGTATTCCTGAAGAGATTTTAGGGTGAGTTGTACATTTTAAAATTTTATATTTTGCATTTATTAACATGTTAAAATTGCTAATGGATGTCAAATCAATTCATATGAGGCCGGCAACCTCAGCAGATAGAATGGTGGTTTCATGATGCACCACTGCAAGAGCTGGTGACTGCTTTATGCGGGTTTCTCATAGAGAACCAAAAGCAGAGGAAGTCCCAAGATCCATATGGAGCAGGGAGTGGATGATGATAGAACTGATGTACATACTTATTATATTAATCACCTTTTCAACTAGTGCAAATGTAAAGATATTCAAAATAAATGTAAAGAATGTTTTCCGCTCACTGGGATTAATATTAATGCTCAGAGAGGGTAAAGTTCTGAAGTAGATGGGATGGTGGAATGAAAAGGGTAGCACATGATTGTGCGGCAGGAAACCCAATACTCAGGAGGGTATTTGTTTATCTTCTTTCATACTACTAGTCGGTGGTACCAGTTGAGGGTGCTATCTCTGGAACAAAGTGTATGGTATAAGTGGTCTGCTGTTAACGTTAGACACCATCATCAGTCGTGTCTTGAAGACGCTGGACCAGCTTCGTGATTACTCCCTGTTATTTCTTGGAACGTGTCACAACCTGCAGACTTGATCAGTGACTAGAGTGAATCAGTGAACCATAACCTGCAAAGAACCAACCATCGGTACAAACTTAAAAGCTGCCAAGTGAACTTTCAGACAATTCCCTCAATACCCATAACATCACCCTGTGATGATTACCTTTGTTTTAAAGAATTATTCATTTTACATTATTCAATATAATTGATTATTACATTTGTTATTTGTATATTTACACATTTATAGTTGATTTAATACTTTTGGGTGTCCTGCACCTGTATGTCTCAATCACCTTAAATACACTTTAAACAGAGCTACTAAAATAAGATTTCACTGAATTAAATCAGCTGGGGGCTTGAACGAGATAAATCATACAATATACCTCTTCACAAAAGTTGTCGGGCAGATAATAAGTTAACTGTGCTAAGATACATTCAGCATTGTTCTTGATTTCCAAAAATCTTGTGAATACTACCTCAAGGTAGAAGCATCATCATCCTTCTATTAGGATCTCTGCCAAGAGTAATCTTGTGCGAAGGTAGATACTTTTGAAGACCCACATTAGATACTCTAGGTTTTGGCCATTGCTGAACCATCACTGCATAGCAAAGGGGAGGCAACCCGCGACAAATTGTGGTCTCGTCTTAGAGTTAGTGAAATCGGACAAACATTTGTGATAAAACATAAATTGGTGTCCCGTCCGCGAAAATAGAACCTGTCTAGTTAATCCCTTAGACTTGACTTACATAAATTTCAGATTTACTGGAAGAATATTGTCAGAGTGTATTTTTTTGATAAAATTGAGCGTACGGTGCATTCATAAATAACAGTAAAATAATTTTACAGCGAATAACTGAATAATTGCAAAGAAACAAAATAAAAGTTTATGTCAAAATGTTAAGTCGAAATAAGAAGTTCACGTAATCACAGGTCTAACCCTTGTTTTCTCAGAGGTCTGCGCCTGAGTTCATTTTTCCTCTTGTAAACTTTCGTGGGATTTCAGTGCTGCTCTGTGAATATACCGACAACATCATAATTTCTTTGTCATATACCAAAAATAATGATTTCCCACTACCATAATTACATGTATTTGTAGTTTCTGTTCAAATCTAAAAAAATAATAATAATATCCTGTTAAGTGCATGTCGTAAATTTATTTTGAGAGAAAGAGTCTCAGAAATAGTAGTCCGGTTTAGAGTGTAGAATGATGGTGAAAAAAAGCTCAGTGATAGAAATGTAGAGATTAAATATGATGCTCCACAGAGTGCTGGAGGAGAGTAAAAACAGACTTATTTACGACAAATCGTTTCTCTCAATCTTCTCTTCCACTCTCCTGGTCAAACAATTATTTGCCAGTTTTCCAGACACACATCTGCGCTCACACCGATTTGGTGCTTCAAACACACAGACGACGTGGATACAACTATCTTAAACAAATAGGGGAATTTTTATGGGCTTTGGGTAGTCCAACACCGTAACGATTAAGTTTATGTTGTTTATTAAAGTTAAAAAAGACAATCACTAAAAATAATCAATTGTTTACAACAAGAATTATCAAAATTTACAGAAAAATGCAAATAACAAGGTAGGGAGGGGGGTGAAGAAGATTGGTATCGACTAAGCCCGTCCCGCTTATTAGACAAAGATAAACCCAGTCCAAAGATAGATAGTTATCAGGAACGTAGGTAAGTTAACCTAACAGTAAAGTTAATTACTCTGAAAAGAGGTGTTACAAAATTAGGTATAGGTGGTAGAAAGAAATCCTGTTCTTCCCAATTGTTCTTCCCTTTACTAAGCAAATGAAAAGGAGGGGGTTTTAAACAGAGTTAACAAATTATCAACTATCCCACTTAAAGGAACAATGTAGGGTATACAGAAAAGATATATATTACCAGGTAAGCAAGTTAACAAAATGGTTACACAAAAGATTTAATTTCCTGTCATTCACACACGCGCTAGTAAAGGCCTTCACTAAACTTGCTCTCACTTACCGATTGTGAAAAAATCTTGCACTCCATAGAATAACACAACAGCAGTTACACCTCAAACTAAATGTATGAGTGTTTGTTCAAGTTCTTGCCCCAGATTAGCGGGTAGGCGGTCAGCACATAACAGGATCCCGTAATCGCTGGAAAATGAATCTGTAATTGTGTCTCTTTTCTTAATAACAGTTTCTATGGGAGGGCACGGTCTCTGATACCGGGGTGAGGATGGTGTGGTCTATTTGACTATGCCGCTGATAATAAAATTCTTACGCGTGCTGGTACACTTTATCCGTGAGGTATGGTTTAAGTCCAGTGAGAAAACTAGTCACATCACTGTTCAGGAAAATATGAATTCTCTCTCTGTGTCAGTAAACTAACAATAGCTCGGGCCAGTGTTCTTCTTCCCGTTACGACTTAATTTGCTTGATGGTGCGTTAAATTTGTCTTTGGGTGTGCTTTCTTTGCTATAAGTTAGATAGCGGAATTCCAAACATAGAATCGCCTCAAAGATTAAAAATTTACACAGTCTCAACAAGTTCTGCGTCAGGGGAACTCTACACACTGTTTATGCTTTGCTTTGCTTAGATTGATTTCTTTATTGCTTTCTTAATGCTGGGATCGCACAGGTTACGATCACTCTGTATGAAAGAAAAAAAGACATGTAATATACCGAAAAACAAATAACCTTCTAAAGCGCGATGAATTTCCCGTTAAGACTATTTATATACGCTCGCGTATTTAATTATGTATTTAATAAACACTGCGCGAGTTTTAGTGGTTAAAACACACTCTTATAAATATATGACTTAACTAAATGTATTAATTATAAATTCCTTCGCGACTTTAAAAGTTAATTTAAGCATTTAACATCTATTATCTTTTGGAAATAATATAGCAGGTATATCATTACATTTACAACTGGAACTATTGAGACGGTTTAATTTAATAGATTTAAATTAACACAAAATCCAGTGAAATAGAATGACTGAACTAGACCACTGATCACTTTACACAATATATATATATTACCGCTTTGCACAGAATAGAATTCACTGCAAATATGTATAAAATCCATGGGATAATCTAGCAAGATTTCAAATATAGCTAGTGCTTCTGTTAAGTTCTGGCCAGCGAGTGATAAAGTGTATTTCTACGAGGTCTGTATATATCTAGAATGAAATGAAAGATGAGTGGGACATGAGAAACTTGACAGCTTTTTTGATCTCAGAAGACTTTTGGGGATCTGACCGCCAGACCAAAGAGAGAAGCCGCCCCTGGCCTCTCGTATCTTCGCTCGCTACTTGCGTCGGCTTTCCCCGTTCGCTCCCACTGCGATCGGTTCCGTGTTTAACACCGAGATGCGAAATCGTTTCGGGGACCACTACTGTCTTTGATAGCATGCCGCCCGTCCTTCCTGAGATCCCCCCAGTGTCTTTCTTCTGACCGCTCTGGTCCATCTTGCGAGCGGTTTAGTGTTCGCGCGGAGATGATAAATACCTGCGAGAAACTAGCTTCTCTGCTCGGGGATCGTCTCAGTGTCTTTAGATCTCATGCCGCCTACTAAATGAGTCCCGGTGGAATCGGTTCGCTCTGGCGAAACCAAAAAGTTACAACAAATGTTCAGGGGTTCTAATGTTATGAAAAGCTAAAGTCCCTTTAATCATCCATCAAATCAGGGAAAATTCACTTGTCGAACTAGACGTACGTCACAGTGCATTAACCACAAAGTTATAGCAGAATTTCTGTTGTGCAATTCATAATTTATCATAAAGACACTTATTAGTTTACGTGGCAATTCCAGAGTGTCTTGCCCGTCTTATGACAGAGCGCTTTTCGCTCGCGGCAAAGGTATCGGGTTCGAATCACGGTACCGTCACGCTCCAGTCGACCCAGCTGTAACTGGGTACTTGACTGTTCTCTTGAGTTAGGGGAGGAAAAGGCAATGAGGACGGAAACTGGTCACCCCACCTCTCGATACTAGAACTAGTATAGTAAAGTCTCTAACACTTCACCTACGGCAGTATCTGCTTTGGGACAATCTCTACAACAAATTGTAAAACGGACAGACAGACAGACATATGCCCAAGTGGGGAAGAAAAACAAACATTACGACATGTACTCCATAACTGTCGGCTCTATGAGAGGAACAAGCTGGCATCGTAGCCTTCTCTAACCCAGTAGTGTTGTATTCTCTAACCCAGTAGTGTTGTATTCTCTAACCCAGTAGTGTTGTATTCTCTAACCCAGTAGTGTTGTATTCTCTAACCCAGTAGTGTTGTATTCTCTAACCCGGTAGTGTTGTATTCTCTAACCCAGTAGTGTTGTACTCTCTTACCCAGTAGTGTTGTATTCTCTAACCCAGTAGTGTTGTATTCTCTAACCCAGTAGTATTGTATTCTCTAACCCAGTAGTGTTGTATTCTCTAACCCGGTAGTGTTGCATTCTCTAACCCGGTAGTGTTGTATTCTCTAACCCAGTAGTGTTGTATTCTCTAACCCGGTAATATTGTATTCTCTAACCCAGTACTGTTGTATTCTCTAACCCAGTAGTGTTGTATTCTCTAACCCAGTTACGGGAGAAACTGTATGGTGGCGAGAAAAGCCTAGGTTCTGCTTTATGAGGTGGGGCGACCAGTTCCTTTAATCGTCGCCTTTGCTATACCTAACTAAATAGGAGAGTTATGTACCCATTTAAAGCTGGGTAAACTGAAGCGTGACACTACCAAGTTTCGATCTCGAAATGCGGTAACTTTTGCCGCGAGAGATGTAACTCTTTAGCTAATCGTTCGCTCTAACACTAAAAATACATAACACAAAACAAAATAAGAATCTACCATTTAAGGAAATAAAATAAAACGCACATAATTAGACATTTACATTTCATTTACTGTGTATAAAATAAATAACTAGGACAGATATTGCCATAGAAAATATAGCTGCTGTTGAAAATATCTGCTGCAAATGTTCCCAGCAAATGAAGGAAAGAGAAAGCACTTATGACCGCCATTAGTACCACTCCTGGACAAACTCTATGGACTTACCAACAACCTCAGGCTGGCCTCCGTTTTCTGTAAACTTATTGAAGCTGACGACTGACAGTTTACGAAGAAGGAAATGACGAATCTACAATCTAAAATTATTGACTCTATCGAGACTTGGATGTGATCCACTGTCTGTGAGACTAATTGCACACTCATTGACTCTTGAAATCAACCAAACACGTCCGGGGATTCCCCTTGTGGTGAAACATATTCAGATCAGGCGTATTGCACACTAAGCTTGGAGGAGTCACTTGAACCCCAGACATATTTCTTGCTTTTACCTGGTTGCCTGCGTGCAGTAGATCTCACTATGGACCCCGTGATAGGCAGAGGGAGCTGAAAAGTGGCTTTGTGTAGGATGGGACGATGCCTTGGGAGAGCCCAAAACCAGAGCATAGTATTTAAGCTCGGTATATTTTGAGAGCCCCCTTGGATGGCGGGGAATGCACAGTATGCCACACGCCTCATCCTCCTAGCTTGGGACCAGATGTGATGATCGTTTAAATGCAAGCCAAACTGGAGAAACTGGAGCTAACGACTTTAACTCAATACGTTTCAGACTGGCAGAAAAGCCACAGGAAAAGCCTACATCTCTAGTGTAGATAATACCAGGGAGTCTTCAACTTGGTATTGGCTGCAAAAGAGTGATAAGCTCAACAGTCCTAGTTAAACAACATCGTAATGTTACCAGGGCAGGAAAGGGGGTGGGGGCAAGAATAATAACGCTGTAGCATGCCATGAATGTCGTAAAAAGCGACAAACGAGTATTGGGCCTCTTGGCAATCTAAAAGGGTATTGATTGATTGATTGCTTAATTGATTAATTGATTGATTGTTATGTTAATACATCCTAATTATAGTACATCAGAAGTCAACCAGGATGTGTTTTATCCATCAATTTAAAATAAGCAGCTGTATTTTTTAATTGAGACTGTGATGAGCCAGGTGTTAAGTTCTTGTAGTTGCTGTCTTGTCCAATCAGTGTATCAATGTCATCCGTCAAAGTGAGAATGTTTCTTCTCTTACGAGCTAGATAAGATTATCTCTTCCTGTCCTGCACCGTCTGTCTGTTGATGCCCTACAAGATGCCACTAGGTGTGATGGTCACTGATTGCTTTGACAGTCAGCAGCTAAGAATCCAAGAATAAGACTTTCAGTAACCAGTCACTCAACAAGCAGTCACTCAACAAGCAGTCACTCAACAAGCAGTCACTCAAAAAGCAGTCACTCAACAAGCAGTCACTCAACAAGCAGTCACTCAACAAGCAGTCACTCAACAAGCAGTCACTCAACAAGCTGTCACTCAACAAGCAGTCACTCAACAAGCAGTAGAATGTTGCAAATATAGACAGCTAAATAGTAATGAGAATGAGTGAAATTCATCCCTGCAGGTGTCTGCCATCTGTGGTGGTGGTTTCATGTTCTATTAGGGGCGAAAAAAGAGGTCATTAATGTTTATGATGATAGTGGTGACGATGTAAAGAATTCAACAACATAATTCACAAACAGCACTAGGGACATAGCTTGTGGAGAGTCATGATCTTTCACGCCAGCCGGATAGGGGCTTGGAGAAGCAGAAGTACAAAGCCTGATAATAATAGTAATAACAATAAAAATAATTATTTTTTTTTCGTACGCCCGCTAATACTCAAGGCGAAATCTCAGGTTATTATTAATGTCTAACCTGACATTGATTTTACGTGAGTATCCCTTTTTTCTTGTACAGAGACAGGTGTCCCTCACCATTCAGGCAGATACTCGCCCATTAGAGCTGGGTCGGCTCAGAAGCCGCCAATCCCTGGTCGACGACACTTCTTCAAATGTTCTCGCCAGGTCTCGAGTTAATCCAGTCCAAATCCCGGTCGACGAAAAATCCTCAAATGCCGTCGCCCGGGTTTGATCCTGAATCACCCGGTCGCCAGAGCGGTGTTGTAACCACTACGCTAGCGCGGCTCCAATAAAAATAATGAAAACATGTGTTCGTACTTCATTTTAGGCTGACCGTAAGTAGGTCACAGCAGACAGCAAACCGCAATTCTGTTAATCTGGTTAAGTTCGGATTACCTGAAACAGGGAATGTACAGGTGTAGCAGTTTATCATAACTTGAAGAGTGAAAGACTGACAAACACGTGGCTACATGTTTCATAAGGAGCAAATGGGAAAATGATGATGTTGATGTTGTTGATGTTGAAAATGTTGATGTTGATAATGTTGATATTGATGTTGATAATGTTGTTGATAATGTTGATGGTGTTGATGATGATGATATTGATGTTGATGATGATGTTGATAATGTTGATATTGATGATGTTCATAATGTTGATGTTGATGATCTTGATGATGTTGTTGATAATGTTGATGTTGATGATGTTGATAATGTTGATGGTGATGATGATAATGATGTTGATTATGTTGATGTCGATGGTGATGTCGATGATGATGATGTTGGTAATAATGATGTTGATGATGATGTTGATGATGTTGATGATGTTGTTGATGATGATGATGATGATGATGACGTTGATGATGATGGTGTTAATGATGATGATGTTGATGATGATAATGATGTTGATGATGATATTGATGATGACGTCGATGATGATGATGTTGATGATTAGGCTGCAGATGATGATGATGATGGTATTAATGATGATGATGTTGTTGATGATAATGATGATGTTGATGATAATGTTGATGATGATGTCGATGATGATGATGTTGATGTTAATGATGCTGATGATGATGATGTTGATGATGATGTTGATGATGATGGTGTTAATGATGATTATGTTGATGATGACGTTGATGATGTTGATGATTATTATGATGTTGATGATGGTGTTGATGTTTGTGATGATGATGTTGATGGTAATGATGTTGATGACGGTGTTGATGTTTGTGATGACGATGTTGATGATGATGATTTTGATGTTGATGATGATGGTGTTCATGATGATTATTATGATGTTGATGTTTAAGATGATGATATTGATGTTACTAATGATGATAATGATGTTGATGATGATGATGATTAGGTTAAGATAAAAGATCATTGCATTTTGATTACTTACATAGTTGGTAGGTTAGGTGGTTAGTTGCTCCATTGGTAGTGTGACGAGATGGAAAAGCAGAGTGATGGTTGTAACCCATTCACGACTGGATAGACTGGGGCGTGAGGCCACCGTGTTTAGGACCCGGTACCTTTGCCATGAAGGTCCAGCGCTCTACCCCCTCCGAGAACTGAATGCTCCAGACAGATGTAGATTGCTTTAACCGTCGGTAGGTAGATTGGCTGGAGGTTAGATGGTTGGTTCTTACATAGTTGGTAGGTTAGGTGGTTAGTTGCTCCATTGGTAGTGTGACGAGATGGAAAATAGATGGTGATGAGTTGATAGTAGATCCAGTAAAAGAGTGCTGGACTATCAAAGATACCTCAGTTCAGAAATGAGCACTGGTGTAAGAATAGCACAAGGTGTAGTCAGACTGTTAAGAACTCTTTGTCCAGATGGTAAAGAACAGATCAAGAGTCTACCTCGTTATATATATATATATACAGGGTGTCCATAAAAGATTGTACCCTTTTCAAAAAATTTATTCTCGGCCCCATGACGTGGTACGAGGATGCTTTCTATCACAAAAGTAAGATAATCTCTGCATCTCTATCTCACTGACTTTCACAAAAAGTCTTTCATCATTTGATTATTCTAGATACTCGTTGTATTCAACCGTCTGTGACTGTTTATCACTTATCTTTTGGGAAAGTCCTGGAATGATGAGCAACAATGCCTCAACCTGTAAATGTTGACACACCACTGTAGAGTCGTTACTGAACTGCCAATGCAATATGGGGGCCAGCAAATAGAAGTGGTCCTGAATGTAGCGTTCCTTGTCTCTATGCAGGATAACACTGTTGGATCTCACTTCCAGATTTTGATTTCTACAACATGCAGCCCTCTGGGTGTCAGAATACACTAGCTAGACACTGAATGAATCAAGGTGGGCTGCCACTAAGACACAATGGAATGAAGTCTGCGACTCGCTCTGTCACCTTCTGTCCGCTGAGTAAACTGATTTTGTGCGTGTGTGTCGATTTGTTTGTTGTTGTTGTTTTGAAGAGGTGATGACCGTTATTGCCTCTTCTCGTTCCATCTTGGTCTACCCTGTTCACCCTGAAAATTGGTTATAATTGGGGTATTTAGTGTCATTTTATTTACTAATTTTGTATGCAATTTAAATAACTATTGTCTTTTGCAGTTGCTGATTTTAATTTATATTAGTATTTGTCCATTTTATTTTCTCTTTTGTATTGTTTATAGATAACTATTGTCCTTCACACTTGGTTTTAATTTGTATCTGTATTTGTTCTTTTTAAATTGTTGTTTTTTTTTTTGTTTTGTTTTTTTATACCTCGTTGTCTTTCCTTGTCCTATGAGTAGTTAGTAATTTTTTTTTTTCTGTAGTTTTTTTTTTTTTTTTTTAATGATTTGTTAGTTCTTGTTGCTTAATTTCTATTTGGTTGAATGTCTTTTCTGAAGTACTAACCTTATATGTTTTCCTTTGTTTTATGTATATATCTTTTAAGTATTGATTGGGCATCTCCTGGGGCATCTATACTTAAAACCTTATCACCTTTCATGTCTATAGTGTGTCGATTTCAAATTTGCCGTTGTTTATATAGACGTAGTGCGATCGACTGATAGAGCACTTACGTCATCCAGAACGTGGCCAAAAATGTTCCAGCCTCTCGAGAGCAGATTTTTGCAGTTTGTGATATTTCCACTACACAAATCTTTTCCTTTCTCTTCAACTATAATCACTGTCACTTTCCTCCATATCTTCTTTTATCCAGCTCATTCATGGCTTTCTGTATGTATAGGTTTTATCCCATTCTGAGCTTATTTCGATTTTATGAGACTTCTCAAAGTGAACAGAACACGATTAGCACAACAAGGCGACATGCATAATTGCAGTTATCGCAGTACCGGTATTTATAAATGTAATACAAGTCCTAAATTTACCTCTTCCACTCAGTCTGGGATGAAGAACAGATACCACAGGAATTGAAAGATGCCACCATTGTTCACATATACAAGCGAAAGGGAAATCATCAATCATGTGATAACCATAGGGGAATCTCCCTATAATTATCTATTGCGGGCAAAATCCTGGCTCGAGTCCTGCTCAATCGCTTGACTGTTCATCTCGAATCGCAGGACTTACTTCCAGAGAGTCAGTGTGGTTTCCGAGCAGGCCGCGGGACCGTCGATATGATATTTGCCGCTCGCCAACTTCAGGAGAAATGCCAGGAACAGTACAGTGACCTATACACAACATTTATTGACTTGACCAAGGCCTTTGACACTGTCAATAGGGATGGACTATGGAAAATTATGGCGAAATTCGGCTGTCCCGATAAGTTCATCTCAATTGTCCGCCAGTTTCATGAAGGTATGATGGCTCGCGTATTGAATGATGGAGAACCTTCTGAACCCTTTCCGGTCACAAACGGTGTCAAACAGGGATGTGTGCTCGCTCCGACACTATTCAGTATGATATTTGCTGCCATGCTGTCTAACGTTACGCATGGCAGTAGTGACGGCGTACACATCAGATACAGGACAGATGGGAAGCTGTTTAATTTGAGACGATTACAGTTCTTTTCAAAGGTGAATGAAACAATGATCTCTGGCCTTGTCTTTGCGGACGACTGTGCCCTCAACACCTGCACAGAACTAGATATGCAGAACAATATGAGGAGGCTTTCTGTAGCGTGTGATGACTTTGGTCTTACCATCAATACGAAGAAATCTGAAGTAATGTTGCAACCTGCTCCTGGGAAACCTTACTGTGAACCAAATATCACAGTAAAGAACCAACGTCTCCAAGTGGTGGACAGCTTCACTTATCTAGGCAGTACCCTTACCAAAGATGCGAATATCGACGCCGAGGTCAACAACAGAATTGCAAAGGCAAGTGCAGCTTTTGGAAGACTAAGAGTAAATGTCTGGGATCGACAAGGAATTAGTGCCGCCACCAAGATAAAAGTATATCATGCAATAGTGCTCACTACCCTCCTGTATGCATGTGAAACATGGACAGTGTGTAGCAGACACGCCAAGAAGCTTAATAATTTCCACATGAGCTGTCCTCGCAGGATTCTTAGGATCAAGTGGCATGATAGAGTATCTAATTCTGAGGTCCTCAACAGAGCACATATCTCAAGGATCTACACATTGCTGCAGAGGGCCCAAACTAGATGGGCCGGACATGTTGTTCGCATGCCCGAAAACGCCTCCCAAAGCAGTTGATGTACAGCGAACTCTCTATGGGTAAGCGAACAGTAGGGGGACAAAAGAAACGCTTCAAAGACACACTGAAAGCATCGTTGAGCAGCTTCAAAATTGATGTCTCCTCCTGGGAGACTATCGCACATGATCGCTCTGCCTGGCGGACAAACATTACTCAAGGCGCTCGCATTGCAGAACAGAATTTAGCTGATAAGGCAAGCGTGTTGTAAGAAAAGTCAGAATGCGCAGCAACACTACTATCGCCTCTAACCATGTGTGCCCCGTATGTGGCATGGCCTGTAGGGCCAAAATAGGACTAATTAGCCACATGAGATCACGGCACTGATGTCTCACAATTCAAGTCTGAAGCTGTCGCCATCTTCGCTTGCGATGGGAAACTATTATTATTACAAGTCCTACGATGTCCACGCTTGTCTTACCATCTGCCTCGAACTAACGGTGAAGTAGAAATATGTTGTAATAATCCATTCCTGGAATAACTGGCTAATTCTAACCTTAGACTAGCACAGATTCTGATAGCTTGTTTCGCCATTGTGAAATTTACTGTGAGCCGGCTGCCAGGAATAGCGTGTTTCTGATTGGTTGGTTCTGATTCGCTTTCCAAGAATTTGCCAAGGCGTTTTTTTTTCCCCCACTTTGTCACAGGTAGACAAGACAGAACTGAAGGTGGGCATAGATTAGAAAGAGAAATAGCCAGATATATTTGGACTACTTCGTAGGTAGATGGTTGGGGGCTGGTTGTTAGTAGGTTCGATGATTGGTTACTGCATAACTAGACAGAGAGACAAACAGAACATGGGGAGTGGGGCATAGAAAAGAGAGATGTGAAGAATGATGTTCATTAGGTAGGTAGACAGTTTGGTGGTTGATTGTTAAATGGTTACTTGGTAGGCTAAATGATCTTTTTGACTCGTGATAGAGCATGGGGGCACATCTGTAGCTAGTCCCTTGCAGGAAGCATGCGTCGATGTATTTATTCACACTTACAGTGGTTGTTTCTGTTGTAACATCTTCTAATTGAAGAGGTTGCCAGCCCCATATACAACCTCATGTTAGTCGCCCCTTACGACATGCTTGAGGGAGCAGAGGGCTTATTCTTACTTGGAACTACGCGGGAAAAATGGATGGTTACTGCATAGTTAGTCAGACTGACGGCTAGCAAGGTTGACAGACAGGCAGGAAGGTTGGAAGACAAACAGGCAGGCTGACAGGCAGATAGACAGGTCACTTGACAGACAGAGAGACAGGCAGATTATCAGAGAGACAGACAGAGACAGACAGACAGAGGCAGACAGATAGACAGACAGACAAAGATACAAAGACGGACAGATAGAAAGAAAGATAGACAGACAGACGGGCAGACATAGAGACAGGCAGGTTGGCAGGCAGACAGGCTGGCATGCAGTATGAATGACAGTCGGACAGGTTGACAGACATACAAACAGGCAGATAAGTTGACAGACAGACATATAGACAGACAGACCGCTTGACTGATGGACGTACGTACAGACAGACAGGCAGACAGACAGGCTAGAAGGTTGATAGATAGACAGGTCAAAACACAGACAGGCACACAGACTGACCGACCGACCGACGAACGGACAGACAGTCAAAGAGGCAGGCAGACAGACATAAATAAAAGAGTAAATCGATATAAAATATACGTATTTCGTTGCAAGAGCAATCTAAATATTATGGAACTAAAAATGTATGATATCTTCTCTCTCTCTCTCTCTCTCTCTCTCTCTCTCTCTCTCTCTCTCTCTCTCTCTCTCTCTCTCTCTCTCTCTCTCTCTCTCTCTCTCTCTCTCTCTCTCTCTCTCTCTCTCTCTTTCGCCATCTCTGTCTGCTGCTAGACGGCAGAATCGATACGTGTGTAGGATGGGATGAAGTAGTTTTCTGAGGATCGAAGTTGTCCCTTCAGGCACAAAAGTTACGCTTTATTTCTTCAACATTGCGGAACATTGAATCGATACATGCAAAACACGCGGAAGATACAGGCCTTAAAAAATTATGTCGCTAACATCTACGAAACAACAATTTCTATCAATAGTTCATTTACACGCCTTTGGGTGGGGGGTTTACGTCGCTCTGTGCGCCCTGACTCCTCAGTTCTCGTTCGTTGCGTGTATTTTAGTCCCCGTTCCAACGTTACTTATTCTTTTTTAAATTCTCGTTAACTTTCAGGGAAAGATTTCTCTTGTTATAATGATCAGCATTGTTATAGTGATCAGCATTGTTATAGTGATCAGCATTGTTATAGTGATCAGCATTGTTATAGTGATCAGCATTGTTATAATGATCAGCATTGTTATAGTAGAACAACAAACACAAGATTATTATGTGACTGCGAGTAACTCACCCGCCAAAACATGGCTGGAACTAATTATGTTAGGCTCTCTCTGCTGCATGCCATGATGACTGCACCAAACTCCACTGTGGTCATTGCATCCATCTTCATTTTCCTTCGGAAGTACGGCAACATGTAGCACGGTGTAGCACGAACGTATAGACGCTTCATCTATCGGTGAACGATGAGGAAAAAAGAAGAAAAGAAAAAAAAAACTGAAGAAGAAGAAGGAAAAGAAGAAGAAGAAGAAGAAGAAGAAGAAGAAGAAGGAAAAGAAGAAGAAGAAGAAGAAGAAGAAGAAGAAAAAGAAGAAGAAGAAGAAGAAGAAGAAGAAGAAGAAGAAGGAAGAAAAAAAGAAAAAAAAAGAAAAGAAGAAAAAAAGAAAAGAAAGGAAGAAAAAAGAAAGAAAAGGAAAAGAAGAAAAAGAAAAAAAAAAGAAAAAGAAAAAGGGAAAAAAAGAAAGAAGAAGGAAAAAATGAAGAAGAAGAAAAAAAGGAAGGAGAAAAGAAGGTAAAAAAAAGAATTGAGGAAGAGGGGAAAAAAAGAAAAGAAAAAAGGAAAGGGAGGGGAAGAAAAAAAGAATGAAAACTTCCTAAAAAAGAAGAAGAAGGAGAAAAGAAGAGAAGAAAAGGAGAAGAAAAAGAAAAGAAGAAAAAGAAAAGAGAAGAAGAAAGAAAAGAAGAAGAAAAAGAAGAGAAAAAAAAAGAAAAAAAAAAAGAAAAAAAAGAAGAAGAAAAGAAAAGAAAAAAAGGAAAGGAAAAGGGAAGAAGAAAAAAAAAAAAGGGAAAAAAAAGAAAAAGGAAAAGACAAGAAGAAGAAAAAGAAGTTGAAAGAAGTGGAATTGGGGTTAGAAGAAGAAGAAGAAGAAGAAGAAGTTAAGAAGAAGAGAAGAAAAGGAGGAAAAGAAAGAGAAGAAAAAAAAAAAAGTAAAAAGGAAGAGAAAAAGTCCAAAGTGGAATTGAGGGTAAGAAAAAGAAAAAGGAAGAAGAGAAGAAAAAAGAAGAAAAAAAAAGAAGAAAGAAGAAAAGAGAGAAGAAGAAGAGGAAAAGAAAAAGGGGGAAAAAAAGAAGAGAAGAAGGGGGAGAAAAGAGTAAAGGAAGAAAAAGAAAGAAGAAGAAAAAGAAGAAAAAAGAAAAAGGAAGGAAAAGAAGGGAGAAAAAGAGAAAAAGGGAAGAAAAGAAAAGAAGAGAAAAAAAAAGGGAAGAAAAAAGAAGAAAAAAAAGTTAGAAAGAAGAAAGGGGGGGAAGAAAGGATGAAGAAGGAAAAGGAAAGAGAAGAAAAGAAAAAAAAGGGAAGAGAAGAAGAGAGAGAGAAGGGGAAGGAAGATTTTGAAGGTTTATAGGGAGAGAAAAGGGGAGAAAAGGGGAAAAGAGGAAGAAGGAGAAGAGGAGAAAGGGTGGGAAAAAGAAAAAAAAAGAGGAAAAAAGAAAGGGGAGAGGAGAAAGAGAGAGGGAGGGAAAGAGAGGGAAAAGAAGAGAAAAGAGGAAAAAGGAGTTAGAAGAAGTGAAAGAAGAAGAAGGAAAAAGGGAATTAATGAAAGGGAAGAAGGAAGAAAAAAAAAAGAAGTGGAAAGTTGGGGGAAAGGAAAAAAAGAAAGAAAAAAGAAAAAAAAGAAGAAGAGAAGAAGAAGGGGAAAGGAAGAGGGAAGGAAGGAAGTTAGGGGAAGAAAAGAGGAGGAAGAAGAAGGAAAAGTAAAGAGAAAAAGAAAGAGGAAAGAGGGCGAGAAAGGAAGAGAAAGGGAGGGGGGAATGAAGAAATTGGAAGAAAAAGAAAAAAGATGAAGGGGAAAGGAGAAGAAGAAGGGGGGGAAGGGAAGGAAAAAAAAAGAAGGAAAGAATTTGGGGGGGGAGAAGAAGGAGGGAAGTGAAAAAAGGAGGAAGGGGGAAGAAGAGAAAGAAAGGGAAGAAAAAGGAAGAAAGAGGGGAAGGAAGGGGGAGAAGGGGGTGAAAGAAAAAGAAGAAAGAAAAAAGAAGAGGAAAAGAAGAAAGGGGAAGGAAAAGAAAGAAAGAAGAAGAGAGAAGAGAAGGGGAATGAGGGGAAGGGGAAAGGGAAGAAGGGAAAGGAGTGAAAAAGAAAGAAGAAAGAATGGGTGGGAAGTCTATGAAAAAGAGGAAGAAGAAAAAGAAAGGGGAAGGGTAGAAAAAAAGAGGGGGGAAGTTCAAGGAAAGAGAGAAGGGGGAGGGGAAGAAGAAGAGGAGAGGAAAGGGGGGGAAAAGGGAAAAGAAAAAAAAAGAAAGAGAAGGGGGGAAGGAAGAAAAAAGAGAAGGGGGGGGAGAATTGAAGGAGGGGAAACGGGAAGAAAAAGAGGGGGGGGTGAGAGAAGAAAAGAAAAGGGGATTTAATTAGAAAAAGAAAAAATTGGGGGAAGGAAAGGAAGGGAAGAAAAAGGAAAAAAGAAAAGGAAAAGAAAGAAGAGAAGAAGGGGGGTTGGAAATTCTTAGAGAGGGGGAGGGGGGGGAAGAGAAAAGAAGAAAGGTGGGGAGATGGGGGGGAGGGGGGAAAAAAAAAGAAAAAGAAACGAAGGTGGGAAGGGGAAGAGAAGGGATAGGGGAAAAAGAAGAAAGGGGGGTATGAAGAAAGAAGGAGAGGGAGAAGAAAAAAGGGGGGAAGGGGGAAACCCCTTTGAGGGGGGGAAAGATGGGAAAAAAAAAAGAGGGGAAGAAGAAAGAGGGAAAGGGGAGAGAGGGAAAAAAGGTTGGAAGGGAAAGGAAAAAGGGAAGGGGGGAGGGGGGGGGGGAAGAAAAAAAAGAAAAGGAAGAAGAAGGGGGAAGGGGGGAAGAGGGGGGGGGAAGGGAAAAAAAGAAAAGAAAAAAAAAAAAAGGGAGAAGAAAAAAAGAAAAAAGGGGAAAAAAAAGAAAAGAAGAAAAAGGAAAAAAGGAAAAAAAAGGGAAAAAAAAAAGAAAAAAAGGAAAAAAGGAAGGGAAAAAGTGGAAAGGGGGGAAGAAGAAAAAGAGAAGGGGGAAGGGGGGTGGAAGGAAGAAGAGGGGGGGGGGAAGGGTGAAAAGAGGGGGAGAGAAAAGAAGAAGAAAAAAGGAAAGAAGAAAGAAAAGGAGAAGAAAGAAGAAGAAGAAGAAAGAGAAGAAACTTTGTGGGGGGGGAAGAAAAGGGGGGGGGGGAGGAAAAAGGGGGATAAGAAGGAAAGGGAAAGAGGGGGAAGGAGAAGAGAAAGAAGAAGGGAAGGGAAGAGAAGAAGAAGAAGGGGAAAGGGAAGGGTAAAGAGAAAGGAAAAAAAGTAAAGAAGGGGGGGAAGAAGGAGAGGGGGGGGAAAGGGGGAAGGGGGAGGGAGAAAAGGAAGGGAAAGAAGGAAAAGAAAAAAAAAGAAGAAGAAAAAAGGCTGAAAGAGAAAAAACTAGAAAAAAAGAAAAGGGGAAGAGTTTAAGAAAGGGGGAAGAAAAAAAGGAAAGGGGGGAAAGGGAAGAAGAAAAAAAAGGGAAGAAGGAGGGGAATTGGGGAAAAGGGGAGGGAAAAAAAAAATTGTTTTAGAAGGGGAAGGAGGGAGATAAAAAAGAAAAAGGAAGAAAGAAAAAGAAAAGAGAAAGGAAGGGGAGAAAAGAAAGGAGAAGGGGAGAAGAAGAGGTAGAAAAGAAGAAGAAGAAAAAAAAAAAAAGAAGTTGGGGGAGGAAAAAAGGAGAAAAAAGAAGAAAAAGAAAGGAAGAAGAAAAGGAAAAGGGGAATATTAAAGGAAAAAAGGAAGGAGAAAAAGAAGAGGGAAGGGGAGAGAATGAAAGAAAAAAAGGGGGGGGGAAGAAGAAAAGAAGGAAGAAAAGAAGAAGAGAAGAAAGGGAAAAAAGAAGAAAAAAGAGGGGGAAAAGAAGAAAGATTGGAAAAAGAAAAGAAAAAAAAGGGAAGGGGGTCAAGAAAGGAAGGAAAAAAGGAAAGGGAAGAAAAGGGGGGGGAGGAAAATTAAAGGGGGGGGGGAGAAAAGGGAAGAAGAAAAGAAGGAAAGGGGGTAAGGGGGGGGGAAAAAAAAAAAGAAAAGAAGAAAAGAAGGGGGGGAAGAAAGAAGAAGGGGAAGAAAAAGAAAAGAAAAAAAAAAAGAAAGAAAAAAAAAAAAAAAGGGGGGGGAAAAAGAAGGGAAAGAACGATGGTTTGAAGGAGAAAAAAGGAAGAAGGAAGAAGAAGAAGGGTGGTGAAGAAAGAAGAAGAGAAGTGAAAGAAGAAGGGTAGGGGGAAAGAAAGAGAAAAGAAAGGAAAAGAAAAGGGAAAAAAAAAGAAAGAAGAAGGGGAAAGAAAAAAGAAAAAAGAAGAAGAAGAAGAAGGAGGGTAACAAGAAGTTAAGAGAAGAAGAAGAAAGGAGGGGAAAGAAAAAGAAAAAGAAGAAAAAAGAAAGGAAAGAAGAAGGGGGGAAGGAGTAAAGGGGAGGGAAAAAGGGGGAGAGAAGAAGAAGGAGAGAAAGGGGGGGAGGGGGGAAAGGAAAAGGGAAAAGAAAGGGGAAAGGAAGAAGGGGGAGGAAAGAAGAGAAAGAAGAAAGGGGGGAAAGAAGAAATTGAAGAAGGGGGGAGGAAGGGAAAAGAAAAGAAAGAGAAGGTAAAAGTGGAGGAAGAAGATGAAGAAGAAAAAAAGAAGGGAAAGAAAAGAGGGGGGGTAGAAGGGGGAAAGAAGAAAAAGTTTTAGAAAAAGGTTTAGGAAGAGAAAGGAAAAGAGAAGAAAAGGGGAAGGGAGAAGGAGGGGGGAGAAGAAGAAAAGAAAGAAGGAAAGGTAATTTAGTAAGAAGAAGGGGAAGGGGGGAGTTGAGAGAATGAAGAAGAAGAAGAAAAAAGGAAAAAAGAAGAAAAGAAGACTGGAAGGGAAGAAGAAGAAGGGAGGAAGGGTTTTTTTGTTTAGAGAGAAAAAGAAAGAGAGAAGAGGGGAAGGGGGAAAAGGGGAAAAGGGAAAAAAGGAAGAAAAAAAAAAAAGGAGGAAAAAGTGAAGAAGAAAGGGAGAAGAAGATGGGGGAAGAAGAAGAATAAGGAAGGGAGAAGAAGAAAAGAAGAAAAAAGAAGAAAAGAAGAAAAGTAGGAAGAAAAGAAGAAAAATTTGAAAAGAGAGAATGAAGAGGAAAAAAAGAAGAAGAAAAAAGATGAAGAAAAAAATAAGGGAAAAAGATTCTTTAGAAGAAAAGAAAGAAGAAGAGAAGAAGTTGAAGGGGAAGAGTTGAAAAGAAGAAAAGTGGGAAGAAGGAGAAAAGAAGAAGAAGAAAAGAAGGGAAGAAGAAAAAGAGAAAAGAATTGAAGGGATGAAGAAGAAGAAGAGAGAGAAGAAGAGAAGGGGGGGGAAGAATGAGAAGAAAGGATGGCATGAAGATGGAAGGGTAGAAAAAGAAGAAGGGAGGAGAGAGGAGGGGGGGGAAGAAAGGGGAAAGGGGAAAGGGGTAGTTGGAGGTAAGAGTGAAGAAGAAAAAGAAAAAAAAAGAAAAAGGGAAGAAGAAGAAGAAAGGAAGAAGAAGATTTTGAAGAGAGGGGGAAAAGTGAAGAGGAAGGAAGAAGAAAGAAGAAAAAGAAAGATAAGAAGGGGGAAAAAGAAGAAGTAGTTGGAAGAAAGAGAGAGAAAGGAGAAAAGAGGGGAGAGAAGAAGAAGAGAAGAAGAAGGAAATGTGAGAGAGAAGAAGAAGGAAGAAAAAGAAGAAGGGAAGGAAGAGAAAGGAAGAAAAGAGGGAGGGAAAGGAAGAAGAAAGGGGAAAGAAGAAAGAAGAAGAAGAAGAGAAGAAAGAAAGAAGGAGAAGTAGAAGAGAAAGAAAGAGAAGAAAATTTGAAGAGTAAAGAAAAAAAGGAAGAAGAAAAAGGAAAAGAAGAAAGAAGAAGAAAGAAGAAGAAGAAGGAAGGAGAAAGTATGAGGAAGAACGAGAAGAAGAAGAAGGAAAAGAAAAAGATGAAGAAGAAGAAGAAGATGAAGGAGAAGAGAATGAAGGATGATGGAGGAAAAATAGTTTCACAGGACAGTCAAAAGGGGTCCGTAGTTTCACAGGACAGTCAAAAGGGGTACGTAGCCCCCACTGGACAATCAAAGGGGTCCGTAGTCTGCATTTGACAGTCAAAGGGGACCATGGCACAAAAAAAAGGTTAAGAAACCCTGTCATAGTAAACAAAAAACAAAAAAAAACTGAGTCAGACACCTAGACTCCTTTCGGGTTTCTCTAGGCTGCGTCGTGAATCTCCTTAACAGAGGACTTCCGCTGTGGATGACCGAGTAGAATTATTTAAATCAGGCCAGGGAACACTTTAGCATGCCAAGATCTACTATTTAAACAAATAAAGAGGGGAAACCCTGTGATGGGTTTTGATGTTATGAAATGATGTTGATATTTTTCCTTAATGTACTGAATGAGACCAGCTGTGAGGGTCCCTGATTCTAACAAATTTAGGGTTGAATTATCAGGGTACCTTTCTGCTACCACCTTATGGCCTCAAGCAGACTTATTCTTGACTAGTATGAATGATAGCTACGTCTAATGTCTAGGGATATGCAAGCGTGGTGTGATGGTACTTTAACAATAATACACCTCTACACAAACAAGTATTAAGGTCTATGATTAAGGAAATAACACCTCGGATAACTTTGTACAATTAATAATTTTCTGTATGATTTATTTGGTCCTGAACCTAGTATTCTTCTGGTCAGAACTTTAAAAATGAAAAGAATTCAAGATATATACAAAATGTAAATTTTAGACCCACAGGGACAAGTGTCCACACAAATACTGTTAAATTTTACTTAATAGTGTTACTAAAATCTATCTATTACTGGTTTCTAACACTGGATGGCTGTTTGGGATTCTTATAATCACTCCCAGTCTCTTTAAAATACACTGTCACTGTTAATTTCACTAGGGAAATGTTTTATTTCTTGAATACAGGGGTATGCTGCTCTTATAGCTAATGTACTGTTAGGGTACCAGATATTAAACTTAAACTGGAACTGTCTGAATTCTTTCTGCCGAATGACCACTGCCCCAAAAGTAATAGGGGGGATACTGGCGACCCCTATCACTACTGGCCTCCAAAACTCCTCAACAGCTTTCACATAGAACTCTGGCACCGGACTAGTGCCAGATAAGACCCTGTAATAATGAAACAATGTCTCCTGGGTGATATCTTATTTAGACTGTGTTTTATATACAAAAGAGCATACATAAGAAATAAAGAGCTGGGTCATATCCAATGGACCAATCCAGCACATCCATTCCACAGTGTACCAGTGTTGTTCACATGTCTCTCCTACAAATGCGGCACTGCATCTGCAATAATCTTATTAATCCTTCTTTTCTACCATTCAATGGGATAGGTGAGCTGTGTCCCTCTGGTCACCTAAGAAAACATTTTATTTCACAAGACATGTACATTTACAAAACTGGCAATGTGTTATATCCTAATTCTCCGTCAAGCCCTGCATAGATCAGCTTGGGACCTGATTACTTAGTCGTGATGGCAGCATCTCTCACTCAAATTTTTAAACAAAATATATATGAATAATGTCGGTCTTACCAGAATTCAATGAAAAAAACACAGGTATGTTGAATAGCAGATTCCAGATGTACTGCTGGCTGAACTGTGATGCCTATACTTTCATATATATTTGCTTTAATAAGGCTAATCACTTTTCACAAAATTCACAACGTCCTGCTCTCGGGACTATCTTCTACAAATGGCGTCAAGCCGTTGAATTTTCTTAATAATATGAAAGGCTTTGGCCAATAAACGAACGACAATTTTGAAATTTGAAATTAAAAGCAAAAACAGACTTGATTTTTGGACACTACCAAGTTTTTTCCTCTCTCCTTTTTAGATTTCTACTGCTAAATATATTTTGTGTTAAGCCATACCATAATTTTTCTCCCCCTTTCTACAACAGACTGCATGTAACCTTTTCCTGCCTTTTTCAAGGACGCGTCAAAAAAGTCACCGTTAATGCAAGTCCAAACGAGCATGTGTTGGTCTGTCTGTACGAACAAATACCGTCTTTTGTCCATAACTTTATTTCTATCTGTCGGATTTTTTTATTCGAAAGCATATTACCCATCAGGACAAGACCAGCTCTTAGACTAGCTAACTTTTATGATCATAAACCTAGTAATAAAGAATTCAATATATTTTCCATTTTGGTGTTCGTTGTTTTCTAAGTTTCAACTACTTGAATGTTATAAAAATCGCCTCAGATCTTCCTTTTTCCCGATAGGAAGTAATTATGCGTGTGTGTATATATATATTTTTCCACAGTGTCTGTGGTTAGAAATGTATTGGGCTAGCGGGGTATTTTTAAATTTTTAAACTTGCGACATCGTTTTCGACACAAGCTAACGGTATCGTGTCGCACTGTTGGCCCGAGTAGCTAATTCAAACCTCTAACACTTGACAAGCCGGCAGCAGGTGTCCGCTCTCTCAATCTTATGCGTTCGTGGGTTTTATTCTTTCTATCTTTCCTGGAACCTAGTAGAATTTTCAAATTTTTATCGTTAACCCTTGACGTGCGCGTTTTAAATGCTAATACTACCAACGCGGCGATAAGATTTCTCACTATGTTCTGTCCTGCTTAAATCAATGCGTTTTCTGGCGCAGGGAAGAAGACGCGTTACAACTTTACTAATTTTATTTCTACTGCTATTATTTTGACTTTAATATATATATAATTTATGATTTTATCGCTGTATCACTGTACTTTACCACAAACCCGAGGCCTGTAAACAGTAAATAAATAAATAAATATTACACACATAAAGATATGTTTCAGGCACTCGTCAGAAATAAAGGAGTAGAAAACTAGACAACAGAAAAACAACAGAAGTTAGTGGCTTAAAGAAGATTCGAACCCTGGACCTTCCGAACGGCATCACCACCTAGTTATGGAAGCGAATAACACTATCCTACCTGCCAGCTTGGCACCACAACAATAGTGCTTCGTAGACAGGGGTCATTAGCGCGACTCGCAACACCTAACACCGGATTTTTACTATTTTTCAGGCGAGGCCGCGTCTACCAAATGCAAGATTTTATTTTAGCTACTTTTAGAGTTGTTTTTTTTTTCAAATTTAAATAATAAATGAGCTCCACGTGAGCGTGAAATGAAGAAAGCATATATATGCATGTGCAAGGGAAAAGACATAAATTAATAAGAAGACAGTCAAACAAACATATAATATTTAAGTACTAGTATTACAAAAGATGTAATAAACGCAAATTTAATATGATGATGATTCGCATTGCATCGCCTCAACTAAGTCCTCAAATTTCGATAATAAAAATATTATACCTTTTAAAAACAAAGGATTTAAATGAAGAATGAGAAGAGAAATAAACCTATAAAAACGTTTCTATTTTAGGCGGGCCACTAAAATCTCTCAGTGGGCCGCCGGTGGACCGCGATCCGCGGCTTGCCAATCCATGATTTGTTCTTTGCTTTATTTGACTTGTCTTTGGCTTGAAGTTTCTTCAGAATGAGGTAACAGGCTCCGTGCCCAACTCTCCTTAATTGCCTCCCACGAATTTGGTGGCAGGGTACAGTGTTACTTTTCTTCATTATCATTTCAGGTCCAGCAGTTGTTGTTGTTATTAATCCAGCGGCCAGGTCCAGTAGTAATACGCTGGCAATTCATTACTTTGAAGTTTTTTTATATCTGCAACAAAATTGTTGAAACTTTCTTAAGAAATATAATTTAAAAGTATTTTACCTTATTTATCTGTCCGTTCCTCTCTCCTCCCTTTTTCCTTCCATCCACCCAGGAAGGCAAACTGGTGGTTTGCTTGGCCAGTTAGTTAGTTAGCTATTTAGTTAATGAGTGTAGTAAATATGTTAGTTAGCGAGTGAGTGAGTTAATTAGTGAGTGAGTTAGTTAGTAAGTAACTTAGTTAATGAGTGCGGGACTGAGTTAGTTAGTTAGTTACTTAGTTGCTGATTTGATCGATAGTTAGAAAGGCTGACTGGTTGTACGTATGGCTGTCTGGTTCATTAGGTCTAGTTTGTTGCTGAATTGACTAAGGTGGTTTGTTGCTGGATCGATTGATAGTTAGATGAGGCTAATTTGTTGTTTGTTCTGTCTGGTTAGTTAGTTACTTGCTGAAACGCTAGACAGACAAAACAAATACAGAAGAAAAATGAGAAAATCTAAGCTTCCATAATTCCGTGGCTTAAATAACTCCCAGCCAACACATAACAACGCGAGGAAAATAATCGCTAAGAATTCAACAATCGACAGTTTCGGCTTTCGTGCAGCCATACACACCCCTTGCCAGCGCAGTAAGTTGTGTGCGGACGTCAAACGCGACTTTGTAAACGACCTGCACACAGCGACCTGTCAGTGCGTGGATCGTATGAGATAAGCGCAGCGTGTGCCGACCAGCCGCCCAGGATGTGTTGTGTGTTTACATTTTCATATTCCAAGAGGTCGAAATAGAACTACCACTAAGAGCTATGAGTTTTGTTGTTTCTTTTTTCTTAAATTTATGGATTAAAAATAAAAGTTCCCGTTCAACTTCAGAAGGAAAGCGCAAAGATACACAAGGCACATCATCAACATCATCATCCACCTTTCAGTTCCACAAGGAACAGAGGCCTCAATAAATGTTCATGCCATCCTCCAGTCCTGTGCCATCCGCTCAAGGTTTATCAGCGTCTTCTTTACCACTTTCATTAATGTCCCCAGTTCTCTTCTCTATGTGATCTTTGGTCTCCCTCAAACTCTCTCACCATAGAGATTCCAGAACAAGAACTACCTTGTAAGGCTATCAACAAGTTTCCTCAGTGTGGCATATCCATCGCCAGCTCCCCCTTCTCATTTCCCTGTTCAGTTGACATGTGTCTAGTTCTTGTCGTCAGTTCCAAATTAGTCATCTTGTCAAACAGTTGAATCCTAGTAGTCTACAACAGGTTCCATTTTTTGAAAGCCTGTAAATGTCTTTGTTATCGTTTATTTCATTGTTCTACATGTTTGAGCGCCATACAATAGGACTGATCTGACATTTGCTTTGAAGATTTGTATTTTTGTGTTGGACTTGATTTCTTTTTATTTCCATATGTTCCCAAATCCAATGAAAGATCCTCATTGCCACGGGATTTGCCTCCCCTTTGCTCTGCAGTAGGAGTCCAACAGTGTCAAAAACTCAAGAGTATCTAAAATGGGTCTTCGAAGGTGTCTACCTTCGCACAAGATTACTCTTGGCATAGATGTAGATAGAAGGGTGATGACACTTCTATTACAAAGGGAGTCTTCACAAGATATTCTGAATTAGCGAGAACAATACTGCTTTGGCTGAGTATGCTAACTCTGTAATTCTGCCGACGCTTTTGTGAAGGATTTAAGCACATTACTTTCAGCTCGTTTAAGCCCCCACCCTTGATTTACTCAGTGGAATTCTATTATTCTAGTATAGCTCTGTTTAGAGTATGTGTAGTAATTTGACTGAGATAAACATGCAGTAACTTTAAAATGATTAAATCGAAGTTAAATTTGTAACATTACAAATAACAAAATTGAATAATCACTTTAGGTTTTAACAGTTGGAAAATAATTTGAATAGTTATGGATCAAGAAAAGTTATCATTACAGTCTCTATGGAATGTGAGATGTTACAAGAAGTTCAAGTGGCAGCATATATTTGAACTTAACTGCCAATGACGATTTTGCTCCTTCTTATGGGTTGGTTCTTTTCACTCGGCTCACGCTTGTCTCTGATCTTCTTCTTCCTCGTTCGTCCTGAAAAGGACGTTGGTTGCGTTGTGTCTGTTTACGTCTGAGCTGTGATATCTGCGCCTTTCGGCCGACACATGCGACTTCAGCATGGCATTTTTTGGGACCGGGTTTGCCTTCCCTCTGCGATCCCTACTCTCTCAGCCAGACTGCAGTGATGCAGCCTGTTTCCAGGACCACCACGTGGAAGTGGAGCAGGATCTTGGTCAGCTCTGGTTCGCTGACCCTGATGCAAGCAGTCAAGCTATGGGTCGCTGACTGCATTCTCTATTGCTGCATCATTGGGTCCTATCTCTGATCAAGGTTGTCGGGTGTAGCTCGTTTACAAGAAATGTCAAGGAGAGTCTACTAAGTGGGTCCTTCGTATTAAAGCTTAGCCCACTATTCCCTTCTTGTTCCAGAGATAGTACTTTCAGCTGGTACCACCAATAACTATGGTAAAAGAATTGAACGAAACACTCTTCTGAGTATGGCGTTGTCCACCCCATAGTTATGGGTTCCTATCTTCCCATACCAGCATCCCAATTACTCAGAATTTACCCTCGATGAGAATTAAATGTAATCCCTCGGGATAAAACTTTCTTTACATTTAAATAGAATAGCTTTCATAGTTACTTTATATTTTAAATGAAAAGGTTAATAATACAGAAAGAGTCTGTTTACATATACATCTCCACTGATTGAAAAGTGTTCACAATATAAATTGAATATGTTTTCATTTATGTTTTACACTGATTGAAAAGTTTGAAACTTCCATTACTTTAAAATAAATATTTTCACATAGACATTTACACTGGTTTAAATCTTGAAAACTTACATTAATTTTAAAGTGACTATGTTTATAGGGACATTTACACTGCTTTGAATATGTAAGTTTTATACTTAGAATGTACATCATTTCTTTCATCTGTCCCTCCCTGCTCCATAGGGAACCTGGAACTACTTTATGCTTTTAGCTCTCTTTACGAAACTATCAATAAAGCAATCACCAGCCCGTGCAGTGGTGGTTCATGAATCATCATTCTATACGATGAGGTTGTCAGCCTCAATTGAGTTAGACATGCACAAGCGAGTTTCACATATTAAAATTCACATGGTTATATATATATATATATATATATATATATATATATATATATATATATATATATATATATATATATATATATATATGTGTGTGTGTGTGTGTGTAGTGTAGTGTAGTGTGTGTGTGTGTGTTATTTCACATGTTAGTAATAAATATGAAATGTAAATCACAACTTACGCCAATCCTGACTTACAGACTTTTTGCTCAGATGAATAAAAGAGACTCGAATCGGTCTGGGGTGTCGTTAATTTAATAAGTTTCCTTTCTGACTTCGTGTGCTGTCCTTCAGTTTCCTCAGTCCCGGTTTCCTTATTTAAAATGTTAGCAATTTCGTGAGCAATATTGTAAGTCCTGATAAATACTCCAATAAAAGGTGTCCGGTATTTTAAGAAGGAATTCTGAATTCTAATTCTTGACTGTAGCAGTCTGGTGTCTTGGCGAGCGATTTCTCAAGTGAAATAGCTTGAGAAAATGATCAGATTATATTCCCTGCCTTCCCACGCCTTCGTTTGTCATGGAGTTAAATAAACGCCCCAATCATATTCAAACAGGTCGGGTTATGGGTTAATTTCAAAATATTCTATCATTGGATAGTTTTGAACGTAAGGCAGAGGTCAACTCTCCCATATATGGTAATAAGATGTCCGATGCCCCTGTGTACAAACTTTGAAACACACCGGTAACCGCATATGACCATGTGTTCGAGATGTAGCAATCTTACTTTTATCTAAAGTAATCTTGTCATCCATGTCTTGTCGGTGATTAAGCCGATAGCGCTGGCCGATGTCCGAGTTAAACAGCCGCGCCTATAGCCAACAAATCTGGGCAGCGCCAAGCAAATGTGATTATTATCACCTACAGGGAGTGTCGAATGATTTGATAAAATCAAATATCTGCTACTTAGTAGAAAAATAACGAAGAAAGAAAGAAAGAAAAGTGCGATAATTGAGAGCACATAATAAAAATCAGTACCACAGATGTACCGATACTGCTGGAGTGAAACAAAGATAGATAGGGCCGCCCCGTTTTGTCACAGGTTGTCAGGTCTTTTGTGATGAGGACTCTTCTCTAGAGGCGTCTAGATGAACTTCACTCCTAATGTCAAAGTAGGTGTCTCCACAACGAGTCCACTGTAGGTAGTTGGTGTCGAACCCAGCTCTTGAATAATAAGATAGTGGCGAAGACTCTTACTTCCGACTTGTCTCTTGTAAGTGTAACTTCGTACCACGAACTTTAGGAAAAATAAAAGAACAAATGCCTCTGCTAAGTACATTTGTGGGATGAAGATTAAAAGGCGCATTGTCTAGCTGTGCACCCACCAGTTGGGTCTCTCTGAATTTTTATTCTCCCTGAGCATATACAGCATAGCTCAGGAAATATGATTAGAAATAACAGTTTTCTTCTGGTCACTTAAATTGGAAAATGTGTCTGGACAGCGCGAGCGCATTGATTTGTGTCTGAATTAGAATTAACAACGTACATATATCTCACAAAATGATACTTATACACTTAATGTACGTGGGATGTAATCATCACTCATAACTGCTCCCTTCGGAGTCTGGGGTCGCTTCTAATTTCCCTTTCCTTAGCGAACTGGCATAAAGCCAACACTAGCGCTTGCTGTAGTGGTTTATGAACATACCATTTTCATATGTTTAGGTTGCCAGGCTGTCGTGTGGTGAGTCACTGGGGCAACTACGACAGTAGTTTTTGCCAGGAATAGTCTATGAGATATTAGATATAAGGTCTCTAGAAATTTGCTAGTTAAGAAAGAATAAAGACCTATTCGAGATAGGGACAAGAAGACAGGAATGCGAATGCTTTCCACTAGACAGTGTTTTCTAATTAATTATGGAAAGAGTTCTGTTTCCCCACGACCTTAGCTTCTGCCCTTAGATCCCGTAAAGAAAAAGCCCCCAACCTCATCTGCGTAGAGAAATGTTCCTATAGGTGAATATGTAACACCGACAGCACGAGTGATACATTAATAAACTCTTGATAATGATCAACCGATCTTTGGGTTTATTAATGAAATATCCACACATATAGGGTTAGTAATGGTTAGATCGTGATGATGGTGAAAGACGATTCAAGATAATAAAATTGCAGTTAATTAATAATAATAATAATAAATTCTTTAAGCGCCAAACACGGCGCATAAGGCAGAAACCAGTGCTCTCCAGGTTGTTCGTTGTGACGCCACTCCTCTTAGCTCTTGCACATTATTTAGGCCCGGGGGGGGGAACGTAATTCCTCATTATTGTTCTTCTGAGTGTGTCTTCCTAAATGCTTACCCTCAGAACCCAAGTGACGCCTGCAGTGGTATTCTGTTGTTTTGCATTCGTAGGACATGACCGATATATGACCATCGTCTTTTCCTTATATAGTCGGAGACATATTTCTGCCTAGAGTCTTCTCTTATTTGTCGTTTAGTCTTGAATTCTTTCCAACTGATGTTCATGAGTTTTCTAAGACATTTGTTCTCGAATGTATTCAGCTTGTTCTCCAATGATTTTGTTATTTTCCAACTCTCACAGCCGTATGTTAACACTGAGATAACATTTGAATTAAACGACGAAGCTTGGTATGTATATTCAATGATCGTAATTTCCAAATGTTAGATAATCTATTGAAGGCGCTAGCTGCCAAAGCAATTCTAGTATGGATTTCTCTTGTTGTGTCACCATTCTGAGTCATTTTTACTGCCTAAATAATTGAAACTTTCAACTTTCTGTAGTTTTTCCCCGTTCAAGATGATATCAAAGGTCTCGTTAGAAAAGTTCATAGCTTTAGTTTTAGAGGCATTTATTTGGAGACCAATTTTAACCGAGAGATGACACAAATTATTTATTGCTTCTTGGGATTGTCTTGGTGTTGAACTTAAGAATGCTACATCATCTGCGAAAGGTCCCCCAGGAATTTTCCATTTGTCCATTTTATACCCAATTGTTCATTGTGGGTATAGTTTCTCATAACCCAATCAATAGCTATTCCAAAAAGTAGTGGTGACATAATACAGCCTTGTTTCACCCCTGTTTCTACTGTAAACCATTCTGTATTCCCTTTATTTGTTCTAACACAACATCTTGCATTGTCATATAGCGCTTTGATTATATTCACATATTTTGTTGGAAAACCATAGATTGTAAGTATCTTCCACAATGATGGGCGGTGTAGACTATCAAAGGCTTTTTGAAAATCGACGAAGGTGATAATAAGTGGCGATTGCCTTTCCACTGATTCTTCTATAATTGTTCTTAGTGTGAAAATTTGATCAATACATGATCGTTTCGGCCTGAAACCCGCTTGTTCTTCTCTGATCTTTTCGTCAGCATGCAATTTAAGTCTTTCTAACATCATGCAACATAATAATTTTCCAGGTACTGATAATAGAGATATACCACGCCAGTTATTACAGTCTGATAGATCACCTTTCTTCGGTAACTTTACAATAATACTGTCTTTCCATTGTTGTGGTGGTTGTTCTTCTCTCCATACTTCATTTCTAATATCTAAAATTCTCAAGAGGTTGTTGTCATTAACTGCTTTAATCATTTCCCCTGAAATTTCGTCAACTCCAGCAGCTTTAAAATTTTTTAATCTTTTAACGGCTTGTTTGATCTCGTCCAGCGTGAATTCATCGCAAGTTATTGGCAAAGTGGTTGTGGATGTTTCATTATTAAAATCAGGTGTTACTGTTGGTGGTGGTCTGTTTAGCACCTCCATGAAGTGCTCAGCCCATCTCTTCATTTGTTCTTTTTCTGTTGGTATTGAATTCCCTAATTTACCTTTAACAGGTGTTTCCATAGCAGTAGGCTGGTGACATAGTTGTTTTGTAATTTGATAAAGGCACCTACTATTACCAGTTCTTGCAGCATTTTCAGCTTCTACGGCCAGTTCATTGATGAAATGTCTTTTATCTCTTCGAGTTTTTTGTCTTCACTTCTTTATTTAACAAGTTATAAGTTAGTTTGCAAGATTCAACTGCATTATGTGTACTTGCCGCTAGTAGTTTAAGTTTTGCTGTTTTCCTTTCTTGTATTTTATCCCAAGTATCTTCTCTCATCCATTTTTTCTTTTTATGTACTAGGTATCCGGTGGTCGCTACAGCTGCTTCTGTCATTGCTGTTCTCAGTTGTTCCCATTTAGTATCGATTGTCTTGGTGGTGATATCGTTGTTAATTAAGTAATAGTTAATTAAGAATGAACTGGTGTAAAGTGAAATGATGATGTGATATGATACGTGTTACCAAATTGGTGAGTAATCTACACAGTCCATGTGTCTCTAAATGCTTCGCATTGATATGACGATTCACATGTATGCATACACTGTCCCAAGTTGTTATGTCGAGTGGGGTATCTCTAAGCTGACGACGTTCTGATGAATACTGTTGTCGTACGGAGAACGCTGACGAGATATCTATGTATATTCCTTCACTGTTTGAGTATATCTCTGTAGTGTTGATCAACAGTTAATAGCTGTCATATGAACAAAAGGTATGTTGTCTAATCTCCCGAGGGTACTGGCCAGACTGGATATCTTCACGAATCGGTAGTGATATGTAGACTCATAACCTTGCATATGTAGTCGTGATTCATAAAATATATATATATATAGTCTGCTTCATAGAATGCGATTAAGAGGGTGTTGCCCTTGCTATAAATATGCGATTCCTCTTTTGAGCTCTTTTGCTTGACTTCAGATAATAATGATCTTTCGAGTGATTTGAATTTATGATGACTCTGTATTGAACTTGTGATAACTCTGTATTGAACTTGTGAGCAAGCAGTATATGGTGACGAAAAAATGCTGCGCCCACCTTCTGACTTGTGGGTGAGACAATATTCCTTTTTAATTGAGGAATGAAAGATGTCCTATGGCGAATTCTGCTAGCCAAATGTCCGTTTTTGATAACTTATTTCTGGTTAGACGTCAGACACGTTGCGTGTAGACTCAGACTTCTGATGAACTGAAGACACACAAAAGTCTTCGTAAGTTTTTCACATTTAACATCACTGGTTGACTTGCATTTAAACTACTGCTCATTATTCATCTCTCTCTCTCTCTCTCTCTCTCTCTCTCTCTCTCTCTCTCTCTCTCTCTCTGTGAGTTCAATTCTAATGATGTTAAATATCTTGTGCATGAGAGTGTGTGCGCATGGGAGACTGTAATGATGATGAAGGTGACGTATGAACTATTAATTACCTCCTATCATCCTATCATCTTCTAGGAAAATCTTCTGATTTTATTAATCAGTTATGCCAAGAATTATTTGAAACTTTATCTTCCGCACATTTTAGCTGTGAGGTTAAAATAAACAAAAATAAGAAAATGTATTAATAAGTATAAGATCTACTAACCTTCTTTTCCCTTCGCAAAATCCTTTAAGAACACAATTCATCACAGAACTGAATTATATCCACTCTGAATAAACACGTGTATTAGGCTAGGCGTTTTTGGGTTTAATCTCTTCCTCACAATGTAAAAAAATGGGACTCCTTCCTCTTGCAAGCTACGCAGTAGATTATATTTCTGCCAGTCCACCTGGCACAGATGAATGGACACAGCAACTATGATTAGATGCTTCGAGCCCTTTGTCGGGTAAATTTTACTATTCCTCTTATGACGAGTGCTCTGATTCCTTAAGTCCCCAGTCTTGTATTTAAAAATGCGACTTCTCTTTTAAGTTATAAAGATGCCCGAATACTTCGATCTATCACTTTTAATTTTGGAATTCTATGTCCGATCCTTTTCTCTGGCTCCGGGGAGTTGTTACTTGACGTCGTTGAAAATGCAGTCTGTTTTTTTTTCTCAGACTTTGCTAGTTTATATCTCTCATTTTCCGCTCCAAGTTCCATATGGTATTTTCGACCAGCTTTCCAATGAAAGCTAAAGTTTATTTCAGGCTCTCGATTTAAACCAAACCTGTATCTTTACAACTATGTGGGTCAGGGTGTTAAATCATTACTATCCCCCAGGTCTTTAAAATTATTACTTTAAAATTTAAACTCGTGTTCTATCTTGCAAATTTGGCATGCTTACTTCCGACTGCCCTTGTGCAAACTAACGAACACATCTGTGAACTCATTTCCTGACTAATACCTTCTGCCCATTTTGTCTCCTCTGACAGGTTATCTGTAATATTGATACAGAGACGGACCATCGGAAGCGATTACCTATTATCACCAGTGTTTACGAACATCTCCCAGACAAATTTCTTTGACTTCTGGCTTTCTTTCCGTCAATCGTGCGATACCACCTTGTGTCAACAATGATTTCCTGTGACCCGCTGCATTACACGACACTGGGCGATAAAATTATAATCTGCCAGTCGGTCTAATTAGCCTTGTAATACTACGATTCACATGGTGAAACGTAAACAAGTCTGGGAGTGACTAGGCAAGAACGTAGGTGCATAAAATATTCCAAATATAGGACGATGGGTGAGGAAAATGAAGAAATATGTTAATAATGCAGGAAATAACGACACAACTGATTGCGCCACACTCATGCCTTTTCTATTTTTATTTTGATATCATTGTCTGTCCCTCCAACTTTGTCTATACTGCTGCCAAGATATATGTATGATTCTATATCTTGTAGTAGTGTTTCTTCAAGTGAATGATGATGATGATGCTGATTATTATTAGGAACACATGACATTCAGTCCGATTTTTAATATGTCGAATAGGTGATACGGTCAATCTTCGTTATTCGCGGGGGTCAGTGTCACAACGTGGCTTTAATTGGAGTCTGTCTGAGTACAGAGACAAGACACCAGTTTTGAGGAAAGTCTGAGAAGATAGATTAAGATGAGAATTACAGTGAATGTGGAAGGGTGAGACTTATAGCTTCAAGGGTGAGAACCTAAATTGACTCTCACTCGCCACTTGTGACTTATTTACTAGCTACTGTCTCACCACCTCTGACTACCAGAAAGGAGATAATGTTACACTAAGTTATCCACAGACACCATTATGCAGTCAAAGCATACAAGTACAGTATAGTTAAAGATAAACTGATCCAGTGTACATTTTATAGTTTATTAAAAACAAAAAATCAGTACCACAGCAAACAACAATTACGTGCGAGTTCGCACAAGCTGGAAAAAAGAACAAATCAAGTGAAAGACACAATATAAAAAATTACCACGCTCTCTTTAACACCTGCATGAAAACAACTAAGGATAAAGAAATATAATTGGCGGGGGTCTCTAAGTAAGAGCCACCCCTCCTGACTTCACTATTGTTACTAACTAAACACACTGTCCCGCTGAAGATTTATAAAACTAAATGACTACACTGTCTCAAAGGCGCACTAGGCGGTCCTGCACAACTAACTAATACACCACAAAGAACTGCTACGTTAATGGATTCTGCAGCACTACCAGAGGCTGTCCTCTAAGTACTTCTATCTAACCCTACTATTCCTCGCTAAACTCCTCTCTCTCTCTCCTCTGTTTCTGTTCAGTGCCTCTCTGACGCTATCATCTTCGTCTGAGGCTCCGATGAGTTGCTTTTCGTCACGCACCTCCTCCCGTTAGCATTTAGAAAGGCATGTTTTCCCTCCCTCCTTTCCCGAATACTGATGAAGGGGCCCTTGATAATTAGATATAAATTTAATTGCCTAAGGCTGTAGATTTTATCACTGCTGATGACACTCAATTCTTCAAACCGACTAGTTAACCCGCTTCGGGTTTAGGCCTACTGCATTATTGTGGCAGTATGTAAACAGCACCAGGCAACGTAGCCTGTTTTGGTATTGGGCCTTTACGAGCTACGAGCTCCTATTTAGAGGCAAGTCCCCCGTTGAGGTATAGGTTTCCTCACGTCAAGAGAACTTCTAATTCCTCTCAGTGTTGCAGACGTAACTGGGCGCCAGGTACAAACGCGTACCCAGTTTTCTTCAATGTCACGTAGGTCTTTATATCATTAAATTGCCTACATCTTCTTCCTATTCTCTCACCCGCATCCTTTATTTTATTATCTTTCCTTACTTGGTTTTTTTCCTGTATTTTTCGCATCACTTGTTTTGCGAATAATATTTTCTTCAGTATCCTCAAACTTTACCTTGTGTTTTTCTCATACTGGGATACGTAACTCGATTACATAGATGTCAGTCTCTGCCGGTCGAACCATAGCTGTGAATATACGGTTCTCGCCAGACATACGTCTGCAGTTTCCCCGGTCAGAGCGCGGCCCGACCAGATTTCTGGGCCTGGGGTGTGAGAAATTTGTTTTGCTGGACATAGAGCAGACTTTATGTCTACATTGGCACCTGTCACGCGCGGGTTTTTCGGCTGAGCGCTCAGGAAAGGCGTGATTACTGACATCTCTACGACGCAGTTGTAGACGGTTGTCTGAGATTTGCAACTGTCACGCGCATTTCTCGGTCACTGGTGGCAGTTACGTCACGCGTTAAGCTGACGTAGGTTTTACACGTAAAAGGGGAGATGATTTCGGAGGTTGAGAAAATGTGGGATTGTTTGCCCCTGTTTTCAAATATCCACCCAGGAGCTGAAATCTGATGGCATTTCAGTCTTCAACATCTTCAGTAGACGGACACACGCGTGCTAGTGAATGAAGCTTGTATAGCGAATTTCATAGTTCTCGTCAGATTTCTGACGAGCTTCTAACTACCTATCTAGTGAATTATCCTAGTCGTGGTGTAAGGAATTTAATTTAACGGCTAATACTCAGTCGAAACTGTTTTAATAACAAACTTATAAATGCTAGACGCGACATCAGTGAGTAGTGACGGAATACGCACCATATTCCTAATTCCTGATGATCGATTTTATATAACTTATTTCACCGGATGTTTAAATAATAAGTCAAGCTGTAGGCTTGCTGTTTTAAATGTAAGTTATATTGAGTACATAATATGTAAATGATTTATATGTGCTTTTCCTTTATACAGTGAAATACTGGGGTGACCCGAACTTTACCAGCATTTAATAAGAGTTCATACTTGTGAAGAAATAGACAGTCCTTATTTTGAACCACGTGGGTTTCTCAAGTAACACTGATCTGACAGTGCATATGCAAACCAGAGTTAGACAGAAATACTATATCCCACTAACGGTTTTTCAAAGACTGTAATGATCAATACTGGGCCTGTGAACCAGATCTTAATTTCTTCCATAAACTCTACGTAAAGTTTCTGCCTGACGGCGAGAATAATTACAATCAATAACATTAACTTTCCGACATTGTTGACAAGTAAGTGGGGAACTAAGATTTTCTGTTTGAGAGAAGTTGTCCACCGGTCATCTTCCTAATTAAGGGAAACTTCGTGTTCTGACATTTTGTGCTCGTTTAAGCCTAATTCTTACCTCGTGAGTCAAGTGACATTAACTTTAGTCTGAAATAACTATCGCCTGAAGCAGACGCTCCCCAGATCCATTTTGATGAAACCAACAAACAAATCTGCAGAGCTGGGATCTGTTTCATCAAACGACAGTAACAGATAAAAAGTGTGAGTGTCCAAAATTTGCGCCAGCCGGCGAAACCACAACACGATTGTAAGTATATCAGGGCCCTGATGAAAGAACCGAGTGAAAGTGACGGAAGGATGTTCGTTGTATAATACACTCACTTGTTATATTTGTTTTTTCCTAAGGCGAGATTTGCTGCTTAAGTAACGTGTTCCTTTAGAATAGATACTGCTGTCAAAGTCAGTCTATACCTTCAAAGGGGAACAATATTAGACCCTAACCACATGCATTTATGACTCTTTGGGCCATCATCTGTCTCATAACGGGGCTGTGGGCTAAACCTAGAGTTAATATCATAACGGGGTTATCATCCTAGTAGCATTTTCTTGAATTGTATGCCTATTTGTAGTGTTTTCCTTGATGTATTTTTGGTGTTGTGAGAAGATTTTTTTTAGATGATAATAATAAAAATCTCTCTTGAACTAAATCAGTGCGTTGGTCAGCTCGTTCATATATATATATATATATACATATATATATGATCATTTGTTATAGATTCCCACGTCTGTGTGTTTAACTGTCGTCACGTGTATGTGCGTGCCCGTGAGTAGATAGAAATATAGGTAATAGGTATATCTGTGTGTAGACTGTCTGACTGCTTAAAATCTGTCGTAGAAGATAGGTGAGAGAGAGAGAGAAGACTTTCTCGCATCTCAGAGACAGCCTCTATCACTATTCTATCATCTCACTCGTGGAATTTATTTCTTCGACTAACTCTCACACTGTGACTCTCACTCATTCCAATCTATTCAGAAGGGACCAACCCAAGTCTTAATTCTCCTATCGAAAATCTACGACATTCAATTACACTGATGTCTCGTGCCTCCCTCTCTCGAGAAGGCAAAGTCCGTTGTAGGCTTAGGGTTATCTACAACCTCCTCGCCGTGAATCGCTGTAAAACAAAAATAACAACCTCTATACAACAATTCAAAATTACCTAACACATAACACATTAACACCCAAGATTCATCTACACCCTGGTGTCCCCTAAATTAATAATTCTCCCCTACACACAAGCTACACACAAGAAATAAAACAGATATTTCTGCCCAAGGGTCAGACTAAATTACAGCTCCCTCCTATCTCTCCCCAGCACTAATTACTCGCTGTCTGTTACGTTAAACCCAGACGCGGGCTGACCTGATTCTTTTGTGTGCGTGATCTGATAGGCGTCACAACATCGCTTCCCTGAAGCTAATATCCTCCTGTACTGAATAATTTTCCAGCCCTATTCTTCTTAAAGACTGCCCCGGGAAGGTTATCAAATTAACAAAATTATTTAACACACTTCTACATACACCATCTATGTTAATATTATACCCCCTTCACCCCTTGTCTTCTGACTACATTACCAAATAGCACACTTATTAACACACAAACCTCACCCGCGTATATTCACTACATATTATCATAATCAAATGCGGTTACTCGGACCTCTTTATTACATTACACAGAGCTCCCGTCTAACTTAGCACCTAACCTCATACCGTTAATTATCTCAAAAACCGCTTGTGGTGGATTTGATGTTATAAGATGTTATTCCTATTATACTGAATGAGGTCAGCTGTGAAGGTCCCTGATTATACTAAATGTTGGGTTGACTTATCAGAACACCTTTCTGCTACCACCTTACGACCTCAATCAGACTTATTCTTGACTAATATGTATGTTAGCTACGTCTATATGTCTAGGGTTATGAGTGTATGATGTATTGTAAGTACAAGTACTACAAACACATGTATTTACTAACACACACACACACACACACACACACATATATATATATATATATATATATATATATATATATATATATATATATATATATATATATGACTGAGTCAAGACTACAACCACAAACACACTGACACTCTAAGAAATATATCTTATAGAAGTCTGTGTTAAAAGTTTGGTAAAATGGTTATTTACAATTTATTTGGCCTGATCAGAATTTTCTGCATCAGGTCCAACAACCAAAAATTGATATTATGAATGTATTTATAACAATTTAAATACTACCATGGATCTTCTGTCCATTCAATTTATAATAAGACAATCAAAATATGTGTATCTAGGTTCACTAAGTTAATGACACTGGTAATTAATAGTATGGGTGGGGTACTGTCATCATTCCCTCTTTCTCTTGTAAATTTATCTTGAAAGTTTCTTGTCAATTTATTTTATGTTATTTCTATACAGAAATATAGTATTATAGTGGATAAACTGAGTGCCGACATGTATGGCACTTATCTAGATAAATGATGTTGCTGTCATTTTCACAGGCTCTCTGGTATGACCACGCTGACACGGTTCCTGGTGCAGTAGCTAGACCTCAGGGTCCAAACAATAGGTTACTTTAGTACACTGCCACAACGCCACCAGGGTTCTGGTACCCACACTGTACCAGAACAAAACCTCTGAAACAACGTTATGATTCTTAAAAACACATCTATATTCCCTTTCACATGTAATAATTGACATAAAGAAAAAGGGTCAGATCTCTCTGACCACCCCATACCACTCTGAGATGACAATGCATTACCAGTGCCCCCTATTCTGTTCCTTAAGGGCTACAACGCCTCTGAGACTGCAAAATGATGATCTCCCATAAGATAACGTGGGTTAGCTTTCCTACTGGCAACTGTGGAAATCATTTTCAGTTATGCAATACACATTAATTGTTACTGCTTTTACTGCTTGAACACAACCCACAGGTCCTGCATAACTCTGCTGGGGACTCTGTACTTAGTCGAAAACCTTCCCAATCGAGCAGTATCGCAGACACCAATTTTATTGTAATAACAAAATTAATCATTTCTTTCCTTACCACAATTCAAAGAAATATCACAAACGTACGTTGACTGGCTTTAGCATAAATAGTAGTTTAAGTTCAGCTTTGCCTTCTGTTCAGACTGCCAATGGTTAATAACACACTTGGTACTGCTGAGGACAACGCAGCTTGCTACTAACATATTTCTTTTCAACTGGCGCTGAGCTGTAAACGCTTTTTGCCAATATGCCTAGACCGGTCCAATCACAGCGAGGGTCTAGCATTTCAATTTTCAAAAATTTAAAAAGAAAAACACTACTTCACACTTCTAAGAGTGATTTTTCTAAATATAGATTTTATCTTTTCTGCCCAACCAATACTCTCTGTCTACCCTCCTATACCCTCCAATCAGATTCGAATTACTCCTATGCCTCCTTTCAAACTATCGTTCCCAATAACGTTACAGTTAACGAGCAAGGACAACAGTCTGTTCGTCTACGCGTTTCCAGTCAAATAGTATTTCCTCAATAACTTGGCTAATAATTTGACTATCACCAATATTAAAACATATTTGTGCTCAGAATACACTAAGCTACACGAATATATAATTTTTATGACTATATTCATGTGCGTTTAGATTTTCAGTTTTATCACTGACAGTCGTTAATTATAACTTTTTACATAAGTCTACCATCTTGTCCCCCTCCTTCTGTCTCACTTTTTAATTTTTCAAATAAACCAACTTGTTTTTGTGACGTCACAATTACACTAGGCGTCGAGAATTTAAACTGTCTGTGTGTGTATATCAGTTGGCTTTGCTCCAGCGTGTATATATGCATGGCAGAATGTCTCAAGCGAAGCGGGGTGTTGGCGTGGCGGGTTAAGAATTGGCGTTAATAATTTGTATTGTATCGTGTAACACTACCAAAAAATGTAAGGATTACTACTAAATTTTGCGTTAAAGTTGACAGAATACGTTAATTCAGATAGTTATTTTGCGGCACACTTCCGCAAAATCGTTAATTATAAGTCTTGGCTGCAGTGTGTATGCAGCAGATCTGGCAAACTGTTAAATGTTGGTAGTACGTTTTCGAAACCGAAACTAAAACGCGTGTTAGATTTTTACCGTGGGATCATTCTATAGGCTTTAGCACTGCACAAAATTCAGCGCTATGCTGGCGCGTGAGAGGATCACCGTCAGACACAATAGGGCGGGTTTATTTATTATCATTTTATGACTAAAATCTTACTGAAATGAGCGATTATTCTCGCAGATTTTACTACACCGCTACACAAATCATAGATACTGCTAGCTTATACATAGTATAATTATAGACAAAACTTACACTACACTGGCTCTAGTTTTGTATAAGTCAGCAAATGATGGCAACTCCTGACTAATAATTAACTTTAATCCCAGAAGAAAGCTTACTCTAACGTGCTAAAATCCTATAAAAAAAAACTTCCTATACAACTATTAATTTATGAACATACCCAACTTTACAGAATTTCACCGAACCGGGCAGACTGCAATGGTGCGCATTCACGGCACTAAATTCTTGGACTAGTGAGCGATAACTACTTTTGGCGCTCACTATATATATTGCTAATAGCGTGATGCAAGACAGACGCGGTGAGTCATCGCGTCTGGCATCATCTCCCAGGAACCGCTTTTACCCAACCTTTGACCTACTATCTGTAGCGAAATTTGGTTCTTCTTGCTTTGTTGTGAAAAAAAAATGTGTAGCGCGACACCCACACACACACAGCGCAAGGTCAGCGCGGCGGTCTTTCTTTGAAGTTTGAAGACGGGAAATGTGAATTACGGTTAAAGCCAGACAATATTACTGAAGAATGAGGAAATAGCTATATAGGAATGTATGGCGGACTTTAAAAGTTTGCATTTACTGGACATTAAATTATTCACTACACGAGAACGCCTGGTTGGAATACAATTAAATAAAAATAATTCAACAAAGGAGATAGACTAGGAATTATATCCAAAAGGATAATATTCAAATATAAATAGTTTTAAAGATAATAAATATTTTTCACCTTCATCACATCTGCTAAAAGTTAGCTAATAATCTTTAAACATTTATTATAACTACATGCCTAAACAGATTTAAATATAAATTGGATAGAATGAAAGCCTCATATGGGGAAAAGGAAATGATACCTAGGAAGGAAGGAAGAATATAAGTGTGTAGTGAACAGAAGAGAAAACAAGTACAGGAAAAGCACAGATTGCTTCAAATCGCCTCATATCAGGAGATGAAACTAAAATCTTTTGGGGAATTTAGGAGGTGCTTTCTCGGACGGGCGAGAGACTGAAATATAAGGACAGAGCGGCGCATTGGAAATCACACATACCAAATCCAGAAGCCAGAGTGAGAAACTGGAAGACAGTATCTGCAAGAAAAGTTATTTTTTCACGCTGCATGCAGGGCAGATTAACTTCAACCAAAACAGTCTCACCGTGAGCTTATAAATCCTAAGAGGGTATGTAAGTTTATTAAAAATAGATGTATTACTAATATCATTTTATTTCAGATTTTATTTCTGATTGATTGTAGCAGATATAATAAAAAAGGGAATGACGCTAACCAGAGATAACCTTCACCGGCATTGTCAGGAAGCATAACCATTAATTGGTTAACCATATATATCATGGCTAGTTCTTGCCTGGAAGCTTACGACATACCAGCAAGTACATAAGTGACTTGACATCCATAAGTGGAAGGCAAAGGTTATATCGTACCCATGTATCATAACATGTGATTTATTCATGTATATTGTTAATTCTGCACAGTATACATTATCTTATCATGCTATCTCTGTAACATACTACCATGATTCATTCATTTATATACAAACACTGAAGACATGGTCGCACCATGAACAGCAGTGGGTGGTGAGATTGTTGGAACAACATGGCCACCTATTACCTTTTGTTCCAGGTTTTATGATCAATGTTTATGATCATTCCTGATCGAGAAACTAAAGACTTGAAGAAGTTGATCCAGCTCACTGAAGCCTAGAGGTCAACCAATCTTCAACACCTTAGTCCCCCGTAGTTATAGGGTGGGCTGAAGGAAAGTCTTCCGTACTCCAGTGTGTCTCAGGAACCTCGAGCAGACGTGGCTAATAACATAAGATGAGTTTATGTGTATCCATCCAACAAACCCGTGAGCAGTTTCTAAAACGACTGTTTAATGATGACAACTAGATGGCAATAGATAATGTGACAAACTTGTTTTATAACTTCAGTGGAAGATAAATCCAAGACTTTTTAGCTTGTTTATTTGATTTGTAACTGTAAATAATCATACATTTTACCATCTTACAACAACCATTTCTCATTACAAGAATATATAGATGTACATAATAAATTGGATAATTGTACTCATTTGACTTGTTAAATTTTTAACTGTTAAAATTTTGAGTTACCTTTTCAAATTTAATTATATTATCATATAGGGTTATGATAGCGAAAGTAGCAGCGTATACTTCTGAAGCCTAATCTATTGTCCAGCTCAGAGTATTCACAGCTGTAACTCACTTGTGATACCAGTGTACTTCTCGGGCGCTGGAACTTCATACTTTCTGAAGAGAGATTCTACTTCTGCTCTACCACTATTATCATAATAGGAAAACCTTTCGCTACACTATCATGCCTGCACATAAAGTAAATCGAACCCACCCAATCATATCATAAGCTAACCTCTGACTCATTGTTGACCGAGCAATCGCACAATTATTTCTGCTCACTCGCCGAAATTATACGTAATATTTTGTAACGCCACTGACCTCCTATCTACCAGAATGAATCACTGATTCCGCGTTACCACCTGGTCGGGCTTTCCCCCATCCTTACAAATAAAAGGGTTGGTGAAGATTGTCTGATTAATCCAACCGCCATAAAAAAATAACCCAGAATTAATAAATAACGAACTCGAACGCCTAGGAATAATTAAAGAACAAAAATAAATAAATGGAACCAAAAAAAATGGGACGGGTTGAAAATAAAAATAATAGTGACTCAACACAGTCAGGTTATTTAAAAACTCCGCGATTACGGAACCATTGATCCTATGGCAAACAGGGGTTAGGTTCATGCGGAACCCTGTTAACCACACACTATTGCTACCAATTACAATAAATTCATCATTTCGTGTACCCTTCCAGTAAAAAACAGCTTTCTTTCTATACTGATCATTTTACAAATGTATTTTATACACTGTTTTCTTTGTAATAGTACAGTATGTACAATCTTTTGGTGTACCAATACTCACTCACCAATTCACTCACACTGTCGCTACTCATTCACACATCCACACACACACATTATTACAAAATCCCTGGAAAACAAAAATTGAACATATTTACACAGAACATTTAAAATTAAGAAATAATGAAAATGTCATACAGACATCCTAGAAAGAAGTTTATCTAACACAAGTACTTTATCACTGAGGCTCATCACAGCCTTCTTGCGCTTAGGCACACTCGCAAACACACTTGCACTACGCTTGGATGCCATTAGTAATTCCAAACATATTATTAAAAAAAAACAACAACGTAAAATGCAAAAACGTGGATGAAAAAATGATCGACGAAGACACGTGTAAACAACAACGAAAGCCGCGAGGACAATGAGCCAGTCTCTCCTTGCTGCGGAGTAGGCGTCTCGATATTTTTTGCATACTGCGCATGTCCGCAAATACCCGCGAGGTGTCCGCGAATGGAAAAGAATGGGTTACAATTTATCTTGCGCGAAAGAGCGAATACTGAACACGCGATTAGCGAGGATTGACTGTATTTGAGTCTGCAATTGCCGGTTCTCAGTCTGAAAATTATCACTTGATCTTTTCTTGGTTATGTGCAGCGTGCTTCACATTCAACTCTGAGTGATCTATTTGCCAATGTTCTTTGAAGTGTTTTTTTTTTTTAAATTATTGGTTTCATCTCTTCATATGCTGTCCTGTCTTTAGTTTGAAGTTTGCATCCTCCTTCTTTGGCAAGTGTATCTGCCTTCACATTTACATATAGCTTGCAGGGTGATCTCTTTGAAGATTATCACGTCTTGGTCATGGCCAATATGCTTATGTTATGTCTAACTCTGGGTTCCACTATAGATATTTCTTTGAAGCTGTTTTTTCACTAATGCTGTTTCTTCTTTGACAACATTAGACAATCTCTGAATGAGCAAGGACTAGATTGGAACCAGGCCAAAAGGAAGACAACCGATAGGAAAGTATGACGCTCTTTCTTGCAAATATCTACACCCCAGGGTAGAAGAGAAATGACTGAATTGGGACAGTTCCTGTCTGCAGGGGCTGAATTTTGAGACCATTTCGTATCGTCTGGTTGCGGACCATGTCTCTTCTTGTTACTTCAACCACCTTCCTCAGGTGACATTAAGAACTTACTTACTTAGTCATCCCTTTTCTACCGTGAGGTGTAGCGGTTTGGAGTAGGGATGACTAAGTAAGTAAGGCATTAAAAACAACAAGTAAAAACACTTTACAGTTCGCATTGAAACTTAATTCAGATGACGGATCTACGTATACAGAGGTATTCGCCGCACTGAAGACTGCGATGCCTTCGTAAAAGCAACGAACTGAATGCTGCCCAAATCAAATGCTTTTACTGTACAAGTGAGATAGACCTGGCAACAAAGAAACAAAGTTAAAGAATAAAAATGTTGAAAGTTTCATTTGTCCTGTTGCCAATGAAAACAAATACCGTACGTTAAATAAGACGCGATGTGTATGTGTGTTTTCTTCTTTCTTCTTCTTTCTTCTAAATCTTCTTCTTTTTCTTCTGCTTCTTTTCTTCTCCTTCTTTTTCTTCTCCTTCGTACACGTCTGTCAGCTTGGATGTGGTCAAAGCATTACGGAGGTTCAGCCGTATCTTATCGGCACTAACAGTCCTCATTATTCAATCTAAACTGCTGCGATCAATTGACAAAGATGATAAAATAATTTCCTTCGTTGAGCACACAGCACGAAGAATGGCGGCGAACTTGTCACCTGTTGACACGAAGACAAAAGTGAGTAGAAAAATTCCGTAAAGCACTAATAGTTAACTAGTGAGGGGGAAAAAAGGTGGGGGGGGGGGGGGGTAACGGCCATGGCACATATGGCCCAGGGCGGCAAAACCCTTGCACAGAGCACTGCCATGTTGAAGTATGTTGTAGAATTGATTGCACGACGTTTTTTCAATGTTTTTATAATAATGTTTTTATAATAACATTTTTATAGCATGCCGGCTACTATAAAATCGTTGGGAATTATTAAATTGGTGGGGGGGGGGGGGGAAGAGAAATTTCCTGATTATCTAATGGTGGGTGTTCCACGGCCTCGCCATCTACGCCTCTGAGCTAGGATTAGGTTTTTCTTAGTGCGCTAGGAATTAAACCGTCATGAAATGAAGGCAGTAAATAAATAAACAACCAACATATAACAATGTTAAAAATGTTAACACGTTAATTAATGCATCATTATGTTGAACACTGCTTCCTTCAAATGTATGCAAGTTGACCTCTGGGCGTGTACAAAGAATAAGGAGAATATTTAAAATGAGTTCTAGTAGTAAGGGATATAATTGTTTGCCCTCGCTTGGATTTAGATTTGTTAGATGATTGCCTCCCTCAGTTGCGTGTCGCTCATTACAGACATACCAAGAAAACTATTAAAATTGTTGTCCATATACGCCACCTATGTGTCAGGTTTACGATGGAAAAAAAAGGTAATTTCACAGCTGTAGTGGTGTTGATGGTATTGTATGATGGTGTTATTACTACATGTAACTTGTATGAGGCCAGCTGTGAAGGCTCCTGAGATAAAATGTAGTTGAGAATTATCAGAAGGCCTTTCTTGCTACCACTACGACCTCACACTTAATTTTTTTTTTTCTTAATGAATGTGGCTACGTAAAGTGTCTAGGGTAATGATGTGTAATGTGGTGTGTTAGTTATAAATACACCCACAGACATTTAAGAAGACTAATAAGATTAACAAGTGTTAAAATACACTGAACTAACTCACGTGTATAAAGTTTTTGATATAATTATATTACATTTATTGGTTCTGGATCAAGTTTTATGTGACCAGAACTTGTTTTAAAAGAAGGATTGAAAATTTATGAAAAAAAATGCATGGAATGTTACATAATAAATGCAAGAGCGTACCTATTTAAGTACTAGACTAGTTAGTTTTATTAAAAAAAGTTCGAGTAGTCATCTCTTTGGGAGGATATTTACTGTTTGTGCTGTTGGGGTGGCCTCATCACACCTGTCTATATTGACTACACAATGTCCAGAAAATGGTGGGAATTTTTACGGGGATATTAGTCACTACCAATAGTTGGTGAATGTCCAGCAGACCAGAGGCTCACTCATCTTTTTGTAGCTCTGGTGCTGAAAACTTGCGGTCCCACCTCTCCGTGCTGGCGGGCAATAATGGTGGTCTCTGTCACAAGAACTGCACAGATACACTCGAGTACAGTCACCCACCGAATAGACTCTGCTTTGTTGTCGATAGAAACTCACAGCTCTGCAATCAAAGTATGGGCCATGTGTCAAAATCTATTCTCTACCCACGTCTGGACACAACACTGACACAACAACCACATCATACAGACAGGTCAGATCTCTCTGACCAAACAGCACAGTTACCATGGTGGGCCTACATCAGACAGATCCTCCCAGACCATAGATTCTGAAAAATATTTATTAGTTGTCGGCCCTAAAAGAAGATAGGTAACCTGTTTCAACGCTTGATCTATCTTGCATAATCCTTGCTGTAGTTTATGTACCTTGTTGGTCCCTAGACCCTGACTTGGGCGGGGGGTCTAGAGCAAAATCCCTACTTGTTTGTAAGGCTAGATTTTGATATGGCAGTATCAAATCACTCGAACATGAAACAATATTCAAAATATATAAAGAAATAATTTCAATCTTACCAGATTATGAATAATTAACACAGAAGTGCTAGCAAAACTCAGCTGAGCTGCTGGCTATAGGATGGCGTCCCTAAATTTAACTCACTGTCTTTCATATGGGAAAACACCACACTTTAAAATCTGTGTCTAACACTGAACAATTATTGAAGAATGACCCCAAATGCGCTCTGAGCGCTAATGATATGATTGTCTGTGGCCAATCACTGCCGAGGTTTATTTTAAATTTCAAATTTCTACACTAAAGTCATTTCAGTCATGCTTCAGTCAAGTATGGATGGTTATCTGTTAGTCTGTCCGTCTCTACTTGTGTTTCAAAAAAAATGTGCTTGATTTTTGAAGCAACCTTTCTCTCCCCTTAAAATTTTGTCGTAAAAAGTTATATTTAGACTCAGCTACCACCAATGTCCCTTCACTTCTATGCCAAGTAACTTTGAACACCTGCGTCCCCAAGGTCGTGTTTTGTGTGCAAATAACGACACTTTTTATTCAAGGCAGTCTGTCGATGATGTAAACTACACTGTCTTTTGTCATTATCTTCAATATTATCTATCCGTTTGTAAAATTAAGATCATATTATTTCATTGCTCAGAATAGGCCATCCGGCCAGCTAATTTTTATATTCCTAACATTAATATTAAGAAAAATTACTTTTTAAATTTTTGTAATATTCCTAACATCTGCGTTTTAGCCGCTGAATTCAAATCAAGGCTTGGTATCGCAAAACGTCCAATTCCGTACCTCGTGTCAATTTGGGGGACGTGAATTTTTACTTTCCTCCATCTCCTGTACATCAGCAGCCTACGCATTATGTTTTTATCCTTAAATGTTATCTTTTGAGTATTTTACCGTTGTATCTCTGTCAATTTCACTACAACAGCAAACCCTGCCGTAAGGGCCGAAGCGTTAGAGACCACCTATACTAGGTGGGGTGACCAGTTTGCTTCCTCGCTGGATTTGTCTCAACAACAATCAGGAACTCTTTTTCACACCAGGCGTGGCCTGGTTCCGAACACGGTTTCTTTGCCTCGAAAAGCAAGCGCTTTAGCTATTCTACAATTCAGACGTTCTCATTGTGGAATAAGCTCTAACATGTGGTACTTTGATTAATACGGAAATAAGGATGACAACAGTAAGCCTATGATAAACGGTTGAATTAACGGAAAACTAGATATCATACATCTTACAAGGACAAAGAGCAAAGAAACTGCCTGTAATGTTATGATGTATGTATATAAGCATTAACTCGTCATCTACACAAGCACACACATGTTTCAGAAGGCACTCAGTAAAAGCATGTTCAGTTTGTAGCCATGTTTATTTTACAGGATGTCGTACATGTCAAGATTCGCATTATATTACAATGTGTGGTTTCGTATTTATGTATTATATTACATCCCCCCTTTTTTGAAAAAAAAATATGTGTGCAAACATTTTCAACGAAATGTTTCATGTGAGAAAGGATAAGTATGTGTAATGCTCAGTGTGAGTATATATGTCACTGTCTGTATCGGCTGGGAGGTGTCACTGTACGGCCAGAACGAGTGGTGTAAAGTGCTGGTGGTTCTGCGGAAGTCCCTGGTTTAGCTTGAGTTGGTTGTGATTTCGGCCTTGGCGCTTGTTGGTTTTGTGGGGCACCAAGGTCTGGAGTTACTGCATTGTCTGTTGAAAGCACGGGAATTCTCTGTTCTGTTGTATTCTGTGGGATTTCTCTTATGTCCACTCTGTTTCGCCTCAGGAGGTTGCTGCTGCTGTCTGGTCTTAAAGTATAGCTCCTGGGTTCAGGGTTTCTGGAAATGATTGTTGCTTTTGACCATGTGTCATTGTTGTGGTTGTAGGTAGTCACATGCTGACCAGGATATAATGGTGGTAAGTCTTTAGCACATTTGTCATAGTTGGATTTCTGAACTTGCTGACGATGCTGAAGTTGATCATATGTCCTGTCTCTATGTTGTGGACGGAAGTGGACCTTAGATGGTAGGAGGTCTTTAATTCTTCTATCAAACATAAGTTCTGCTGGACTGTCGATCTTACTGTCTACCGGTGTTGTTCTCCATCTCAAGAGTGCTAGGTGTGCATCCTCTGTTCTTGTTTTCTTCATGATTGACTTGATAGTTTGTATCTGTCTCTCAATGAAACCATTAGATTTAGGGTATCTAGGTGATGATGTTGTGTGTTTGATCTTCCAGTCCTTAGTGAAGTTTCTGTATGCTTGACCTGAGAAATGTGGACCGTTGTCTGATCTAATTTCATCTGGGATGCCAAATATGCTGCAATACTTCTTTGTGATGTCTGCAATAACAGCTGATGGTGAGGGTTGTGGAAGTTTCTCAATGATGGGAAATTTGCTGTAGTAATCAGCAATAATAAGATAGTCATTATTATCGATTGAGAAAATATCAGTTCCTATAATGCTCCAAGGGCTCAATGGTATGTCTGATGGTATGAGAGGTTCTCTGCACTGCCTATTTGCATGTTCTTGGCAAATTGAACAGTTTTTACATAGTGTTTCTATGTCCTTGTTTATCTGTGGCCAGTAAACATTTTTCTTTGCTCTCAGTTGTGTCTTCACAATACCAAGGTGACTATTATGGCGCTGTTTAAGGATGATATCGCGTTGTGTTTCTGGTACAACAATGCGATCTCCTTTAAGGATCAGACCATCTTCGATGCTTAACTCGTCCCTCATAGAGTAGTATGGACGGATGTGTGTTGGAACTTCCCTGCTAGAGCTTGGCCATCCATGGTATATCAGTTCTTTGAGAGAGTTAAGGATAGGATCTCTCATTGTGTCTTCTCTGATGTGTTCAAGCCGATTATCGCTAAACTTGACAAAATCAACTTTGATGTTTGGGGTAAGATCTGCTGTCTTGTTGGGGTTTGTATTAGTCCTGCTGAGAGCATCTGCAAGACCTATATCCTCTCCTGGGATAATACTGAATATTAAAATCATAACCTTGTGTTTCCAATATAACAGAGCTTGTAGTCGTGGTGGTGCTGAAGCTATTGGTTTTTTTACTGAATCATCATCTCAAGTGGCTTGTGATGCTGAGAGATAATTGTAAATGGGCGGTGGGGTGAAAAAAGAAATGTGTGGACAGCGTTTTGATTCCAAAACGTACAGCTAGCATATATCTCTTTCAATGTTTG